>OX235271.1:9662644-9685459 GCA_944472155.2 Trichobilharzia szidati | reverse complement strand
CCTTGATAGTTGGTTTCCTCAGAGTATGGCCAGCCAATCCATCTCCATTTCTTCCTGCCTATTTGTTTCACAATCGGTTCCTGCTGGGTTGGTTCGCTCATTGCCAGAGATCCCACTCTGTCGCTGATCTTTTCTGGCCGGCCATCTGATCTTGATTGGTAGTGAGCGAAGACAACTGTTAATGAAGGTCCAAGTTTTTTGTGAGTCCATTTTATGCCTCTTTCCTCATTGGCCGCTGTTTGTCGCATTATCCAGTCTACTGAAATCAGGAAAATCATTGGAGATAGTAGGCAGCCAGTTTGTCCTACTCCTGTCTTCACTTGGAAGGATTCAGTGAGTTTCCCGTTGTGAATTACTTTGCATGCAGCATTGTCCTACAGCTGCTGGATGAGATGTATAATTGTCGGTGGCAACCTATAGTAGCGTAGTAGTTGCCAAATCACCTCTTGATCGACGCTGCGCTATCGAAGGCCTTTTCAAAGTCGATGAAGTTGAGATAGAGAGGTGACTGCCATTCCAAGCTTTGTCTAATTATGATCCGTAATGTGGCAACCTGATCAATGCATGACTTTTTTCTCCAGAATGCAGCCTGTTCCGGTCGAAGTTTTTCATCCAGGCTGGCTTGTTTGATTCTCTCCAGGGAAGTATCGTTTATTGCATTGTTATTTATATTATCGTTTCCTTGGTTTCCGAGTGGAACATAAGGTTTCAACAGCACTTCTCCAATTAGTCCTATTCTCGACAGCTCCATAAACTCCTCATGGTCCCTGATCTCTGCCTCACATGATCTCATCCGTGTCACTCTTCGATTCATGCCTAACTCCTTTTCTCTCACTCGGGTTCTCCTGTTATTAATGATCGGTGCCGGTTGATGTCACTGTTGGTTTCTATCTTCATCACCTCCGACTTCTTTATGTTCACCAGGTTTTCGCCCCTGTTAGTCGTCCAGTTTGTGGGATATCAGACACAATTCAACCGCGAAGTTAAGATTTTCTAGAGTCTTCTTATCGGTACAGCTTATTCGTCACTTCTTGCTCCCTATATGCAGTGTGCCGCATAATCCGGTTCGCCATAATTAGGAATATCATCATCGGTGATAGTTGTCAGGTAGCATTGCCTTACTCCAGTACTCACTTCAAAGGCTTCCTTGTGTATTCTTTTGTGTGTGGATCACCTGACATGTAGCATTGTAATATAGCTGTTGAATGAGGCTGATAAAGATTTGAGACACTGCGCTCCAAAGGGTTGAAGCAGTTTCCAGATTACTGAGGTAGTAATAATATTTATATCTTTATTTGGCGACACAGCTAACAGTGAACACCACCCCACCCCGGGACGAAATCAGAAGTCCTGAAGGCAATCAAGATGCTAAAAGCTGGAAAAGCAGCAGGACCAGATGGAATCCCAGCATAGGCATTGAAAGTGGACCCAGAGACAACAGCGGACTTGATGACGCCACCACTGGAGAAGGTGTGGAAAGCAAGCAAAGTACCCGAGGATTGGAAGAAAGGATACTTATTCAAACTACCAAAGAAAGGAGACTTAAGTAAATGCAAGAACTGGCGCGGAATTATGCTCCTGTCCATCCCAAGCAAAATACTAAGCCGCATCATCCTGGAGAGAATCAAACATGCCAACCTGGATGAAAAACTTCGACCGGAACAGGCTGAATTCTGGAGAAAAAAGTCATGCATTGATCAGATCGCCACATTACGGATCATCATTGGACAAAGCCTGGAATGGCAGTCACCTCTCTATCTCAACTTCATCGACTTTGAAAAGGCCTTCGACAGCGTCGATCGAGAGGTGATTTGGCAACTATTTCGCTACTATGGGGTGCCACCGACAATTATACATCTCATCCAACAGCAGTATGACAATGCTGCATGTCAAGCAATCCACAACGGGAAACTTACGGAATCCTTCGAAGTGAGGACAGGAGTGAGACAAGGCTGCCTACTATCTCCAATGATCTTCCTGATTGCAGTAGATTGGATAATGCGACAAACAGCGAGCCGGGCAATGAGGAAACAGGCGTAAAATGGACTCACACAAAAACTTGGAGGATCTGGACTTCACCGATGATATATGTCTGATTTCTCACAAACTGGAAGATATGCAAGCGAGAAGCAACAGGTTGGCAGAAGAAGCATCCAGAGAAGATAGGATTCAGGTGAACATAGAGAAAACAGAGGTAATGAAGATTCCTGGACAAGAACAACAACAACAGACAACGATAAGCATAAATGGGAGGAACCTGATAGAAACAACCTCTTTTACCTACCTGAGAAGCATCGTCTAAACTGCAGGCGGAACTGACGAGGATATCAAAGCAAGAATTGGGAAAACGAGACAAGCTTTCACTACTCTCAAGTATGTATGGAGGTCAACAGCACTCAGCATCAGAAATAACATCCGGATTTTCAACTCCAATGTGAAATCAGTGCTACTATACAGATCAGAGACTTGCTCTGCCCGTCATAAAGAGCATCTCAAACGAACTACAGACCTTCATTAACAGTTGTCTTCGCTCAGTGCTCAAGATCAGATGGCCGGTCAGAAAAGATCAGCAACAGGGAGGTATCTCTGCGAGCGAACCAACCCAGCAGGAACCGATTGTGAAACAAATAGGCAGGAAGAAATGGAGATGGATTGGCCGGTCATACTCTGAGGAAACGATCCATCAAGTGGCATCACTAGACAAGCCATTGCTCTAGTGGAACCCGAAAGGGAAGCGGCGAGTTGGTCGTCAGTGCAAAGGTGGGGTGACTTGGAGGAGGTCATGTGAAGAGGAGATGAAAACGTGTGGCCAGACTTGGAGCCAGGTGAAGACTCTAGCAGAGAACGGAACGCAATGGAGATGCACGGCTGAAGGCCTATGTTCCTGTAGGAATTAAAGGAAAAAATAAGTATAATTTTTGGACTAGCGGAATCTTATTCTATCTCAAAAATACCATCACAATCAACGTATTTGCTTCTGAAAAACAGTCGGAGTGGTATGTTGAAAGACATTCAAAAATCAATCCCAGTACACACTGATTCAGACTCAGACAACAAAGAATAGAAGGCTTTTCTGCCCTGTACTAATCTCTACAGTACATATACCTCTAGAAGGATCTAATTCCACTTTGAAAGCGTACACCCATGGAGATAATACTACTTTTTTAAGTAAAGAGTTCTAAGTGTTGACCACTCTATGTGAGCATCTAAATTTAATTCATCCACGGTTTGCTCACCTTTCTGTCGTTACGTCGAAAAGTGTCTTACAGGCCGGTCAATCGAAAAATCACCCTTTAATATATGATACGCCACCTTTCTTCCTTCGATATGACAGTGGGGGGAGAGATTTAAATATCCTATCATCTTCTCATAGTGTAAGTGTGAGATACCACTGACCAATTCGGTTTCTACTCCCTCTATGTACTTTTTCTAAGATATGTGCCTCCTTCTTGAAGTATGGACTGACCGCCTATACAGAGTATTCTAGATGCGGTTTGACCTAAGTTGTGCAGAGCACTTTGAACATAGACTTATCTAATCGTCTGAAAACCCTTGGAAATGCACCCAGCATTCGAAAAGCTGTAGCTGTATATTTGCATTACATTACTGTGATAATAATTAATAACTCCCCTAATCACTTAATACAAGGCAGTTCTGTATCCCTCAGGAAGCAAGACATGCAAGGATCAGAAAGGATAACTGAGTGAATTTCACACATTTTACCGCCTGAAATATTTCGATTTGACATTAGTAACCAGTGTAGTGCGTCTAGTCCTCTCTTTGGTGCAGACTGAATTCTATCAGTCAGGTTGTAATGTGGCCACCATTCTAGGTAGCTCGCCATCACGGTGTACATTGTCTGTGATGATATTAGATGGTTGGAGGCAATCGGCAGGAAGCCTTGGACCTACGTTTCGTGCTAGTTGGCACTCGTCAGCAAGGCGTATCTGCAACCTTGAAGGAACTCATGTCCCTTCTGAGATTCGAACCCGCGTCAGCTATTGCTGCAGTCAGAGACGTTACCACTGAGCTATTCAGGCTCGCGATTGACCTCCTGTGGGACTGTAGCGGATATTTTGATTTGACACTAGCAAACTGGAAAAGAACAAGAGCACCGCCAATGAAACGTCAAAGCTAAGCAAGCCTTACGATGCACACAGAAAGCAACAAGGAATCAAAAACACATCTGATTTAACAAGATTAGCTCTAGACAATAAATTAAATAATTTAATAATTCCCATTCTAGCAGTGAGAACACAATATTCAGCGAAGAGACTCTTTACAACAACGAATTTATTATCAAGCTGTACAATCGTATATATATGGTTTTTTAAGAAATTATATCCGGTGAGGGAATTAGATCAAAAGTGTGAATACATGAAATAATAATAGTATGAAATGTAATTAAAATATTTGTGATTAAAATCACAGTTAATTGTCAAGTGGCAAAACAATTGATGTCATATATAGAATAATGCATCAGGTGCATAGATGTTGGAAAGGGTGCATAATTATAGGATTAGTAGGCGAATATAAAATGTTAAATAACACGGTGTGAAATTTGCTACGATAGAATTCAATATTGTTAAAATAAAAAAATAAATAATAATTTTGAATTTAGAATGACAAGTGGGACAAGCGGAAACAATTCAGACTGACAATAGTAATAAAGATAATAATGATAATAATAATCGTAGTAATGAGGGAAAGGTACATAGAATAACTAAATAAACAAAATAAATAAATAAATGTCTATCTCTCTACGGCCAAGGCAGAAGTAGGGATTGTACATACTTCTTTTGTACACAAAGGTCTGGCTTAAAGTCATGAATTATCAAGGCCTTCGCTGTCTTTAGAAGTCTGGAACGAAGAAAACGCGGCAAGCAAGTTAGCATGGATTCGGTAGATGATCTTGAAATCATGGTCATGGTTGGTGTGAAGTGACAGGAGTCGATCAGGTGTTCTAGGATAGAGCTTCGCACACGCTTTCCCTCTCCCTTGTCAAGCCATGCCGGAATATGTTCTCATATCTATGTGGAAGGCGTCCTCTGACTACGGTCAATATACCTTGCTCCACAAGAGCAGGTGAACTGATAAATGCACACAGAGGCGTACGGACTAGGGGCCTTATCTTTTACAGAGATGGAGAACAACTTGTGGCTGGTGCACTTCATTTGTAATTTTGCTGCAAAGAACGTCAAACTGACTGATTTAGATATGCTCAAAAACCGTCTCATTTCCAAAAAGGATTTAATGTATAAGTATAATAAGAAAACTAGTGTCGAAGCTAGTAGCATCTCTGAATACGTTACTGGATAAATCCTCAAGGGAACATTTCACGATTGCAAATACACCATGTTAACGAGTTCGAAAATGCGGAAGATTTTATGCCGTAATTTATCACCTATATACGCTGCTCTCAACTACCAAACATTATTTTAAAGTGTATTGCAGGGCTAAGTGTTCCAGCTAACTAATAACATTAAAAACCTCGTAGTAGGTACTCATAACTTGAGTTTCTGTAGATAGTTGGATTAATTCCAGTGTAGGTTTCATCGCGAACCAGTACATCATAAAGAGATCACTGGAAATCGCCCTTGTTCAGGAATCTTCAGCAGCGTTCACCCACAACCTCATCACGAGTCAAACCTAAGATATTTAGGTTATAAGACCAAGCTATTAAACCACTCAGCCACTTGACAAGGAGTTCAACGACACATGAATCCTATCTTCCGTCAACTGGTGATATAGAGTTACCTTCAACTAATGCCTTCGAAAAGCATCCACAACACCTTGACATGATGGACTTTGCAGGCCACGATCTCTTAGTACAACTCAAGGATAACCATCCATTAGCCATCACAATGGAAGGAGAATGATATTTACATCATGGATTTCCGTAAACAACTGGACTAATTCCAGTGTAGCTTTTTTCACAAAACAACAGAAGCTAGAGACCACTGAGAACCAGGGAGTTATGGACGGAGACTAGGTGAAATAATAGAAAATCCATGTTTAAATAAGAAAAGACCACTTCGGTAGAAGCTTTCCTGATCCTGGTCCACTTCCCGTAGTATACTGTCGTTCTCTACATTCCACCTGGTCGCCCACTTCAAACAGCTTCCAAGCTTTGATTTGTTTCTTGCCATAATTTTCGATGTCTATCTTTCACTTCTCTTGTATATTCTGAATAGCTTGTTTCCGCTCACTTGTCCATCTCTTACTGCTCCATTTTTGTTGTTGTTGCCAAGTCTTATGGTGCACTGGAAAGCGTGGTTTCCTCCCATACATCAGCTGGAAAGGCGATTTTTTGTTGTCCCTTGTATTGTGGCACGATGTGCTAGTAATACCAACGGTAAGTCAGTTTCCCAGTTGCCCCATTTCGCAGGTAGCCATTCCTTGAGTGTACGATTCCATTATTACTACGGTTATTATTAGTATTCTCCCTTTGAAGTGTTTCCTATAGAATTTCACTTTTCCCATTTATCTTTCTAAATCGATTGTTTTTCCACGATGTTGAATTCTGTCATCATTCTAATCAACTTTCACACCATGTCATGTAACGTTCTATATTTGTCTACTAACCCTATAATTAAACACCTTTTTTTCAACACACGTACATCCTTTGTTTTGCCACTTGACACTTGATATTTGACTACGATTATAATAATAAACATTTTAATTGCATTTCATACTACCACTATTACTACTATTATTATTATTATTATGATTCTATTTATTCACACGTATGATTACACTTCCACACTGGATATATATATATATGTTCAGTCGTGTCTGTATATATACGATTGAACAGCTCGATCGTAAATTCGTTGGAAAGAGTCTCTTCACTTAAAACTGTGTTATGAATGTTGTTATGTGAATTATTATATTTTCAAGTATTGGTTTTGTCGGGATTTTGTTTGATTGGATGCAGGATTTCATCATGGGCTCACATCACTTAGAGAACCATTGGAAAACCTGCATAGAGTACTGGACAACTGTTTCGTCCTAGTTTGGGACTCTTCACAGTACACACCCACCAAGGTTCAAACCCAGGACCTTCTGGTTACAAGGCCATCGAGCTCGTAGACCATTCACAGCCACTGGCACCTGACCCAATCCAATGGCCAGCCAGCCTATGAATTCTAACGTCCGCCAATTCACGATGTATCGTGACCATTTCAAAATATCTCCTTCAATGAGTTACTGCCTCACCTTCAATCTGCTTCACCTTACTGTTCACGGCTTCCCCCTAGATGCCCAGATCACTGCCTGGTTTGAAGATGAGGCAGTAACTCATCGAAGAAGACATTGAGAAATGGTTGCGATATGTCGTGAATTGGCAGAAGTTAGAATTCATTGGCCGGTTGACCATTGGATTGGGTCCCAATGGCTGGTGAATGGTCTACGAGCTCGATGGCCTTGTAACCAGAAGGTCCTGGGTTCGAAACCCGGTGAGTATGTACTGTGAAGAGTCCCAAACTAGGACGAAACAGATGTCCAGTAGTCCCTGCAATGGTTTCCAATGATTCTCTAACTGATGTCAGCTCATGATGAAATCCTCCATCCAATTATGATATTACTGGGAAAATAATACCGCCTACTATTCAGTGATCAAAATGTTATCGTTAGTGTAGGCAGTTGATTAAAATGTCACATTTGCTTATTCACCTCATCGGTATTCCAGAATGACTCAACTTTTTATAATTAGTAATTATTCTATAACTACAGAATAATGTTAATAAAAATATAGTTCAGCTCAAACAGGTTCTTTTCAGTGAATTCATTTACCTCTTTTGGCTGTACAATCGCACTTATTTAGTAGCAAAAGTGATGAGTTGTCACAAACATAATGGTCAATCAAGTGTTGGTTTACAGGGGTTTGTTTTTGATGAAAGGATTCCATCATCATGAGTTGACATCGGCTAGGGAACCATTGGAAACCTTTCAGGGAGCAGTGATTATCTAGGAAGTCATGACCAATGGAGTACAACAGTTCGAGTGTGAGGACAAATCCTCATCAGTAGCGCTATATCCTGCGTGAATAAGCAGACGTTGGAATACACTGCCTGACCACTGGATAAGGTTACAGTGGCTGAGTGATCTATGAGCTCGCCTTGTGACCAGGAGGTCCTGAGTTCAAATCTCACTGGGTAGATACTTCTGAAGAAACCCAAACTAGGACGAAACATCCGGCTGTCTAGTACTCTATACAGGTTTTCCATCCTATGTCAGGTCATGACAAAATCCTATAACCAAATAGTTGTTAGTATTATTCAATGCATAAAAGAAGTTCAATGAAAGAGCTACGTGGTGATGTGTGGTGAATAATTCAACAATTGAGTTGTAGTCACAATGTACATACAAACGCCTATAATCATGATGACAACCCTTTTGATTTCTACTCACTTGAGTTTTGTTTACTTGTTCTCCTAACTCCTTATAACTTTTGTATTTCTTAAGAACATCAACGTAATGCCTTTTTTTTCTCTTGTTTCAATATGCGTCCTGATTACAACTCATTCAGTCATTATATTATTCATCTTATTATATGAGTCTATATGAGTCTAATACACTTATTCAACTCCTCTTATCCAGTGACTAATAATATTGACAACTATGATTGTAACAGCTCATCACTTTTGTTACTACCCTCTCTGTATGTGAATTCGATGGTACAACTAAAGAGGAAAATAACTTCTTACGAGTTCATAACGGATTAATATTACATGGAGGATTTCATCATGAGCTGATATCAGTTAGAGAACCAGGGACTACTGGACACCTGTTTCATACTAGTTTGGAACTCTTTAGCAGAACGCACGCACCGAGGTTCAAACCCAGGACCTTCTAGTTACAAGGCCATCGAGCTCGTAGACCATTCACCAGCCACTGGCACCTGACCCCATCCAATGGCCAGCCGGCCCATGAATTCTAACTTCTGCCAATTCACGATATATCGCTAGCATTTCGCAGTATCTTCTTCGATGAGTTACTGCCTCATCTTCAGCCTGCAGTACCTTACTGTTTACGGCTTCCCATTATAACCCCAGTACCGTTGGACTGGGTTCCATTGGCTGGTGAATGGTCTACGAGCTCGATGGCCTTGTAACCAGAAGGTTCTGGGTTTGAAACCCGGTGGGTGTTTACTGTGAAGAGTCCCAAACTACAATGAAACAGTTGTCCAGTAGTCCATGCGGGTTTTTCAATTGGTTCTCTAACTGATATCAGCTCATGATGAAATCCTCCATGTAATCAAACAAAATCCCTACAAAACCGATACTTGAGGATTAATATTAGTTAGAGAACCATTGAAAATTAGCACTGGAGTACTAGTTTGCGAATCATCGGCAGTACGCACCCATCATATGGGGTTCGAACACAGGACCTTCCCGTTACAAGGCAAGCTGGCTCCTATACCATTCAGCCACTGGGACTCAATTCAGTGCCCACTGCATGAATTCTATCTTCTAACTTAGCGAAGGTGAAACAGCCGTCCAGTACTCCAGTGCTGGTTTTCAATGGTTCTCTAACTGATATCAATCCGTGATCAAACTCCTAAATACAAAACTGATTCTTACAAACCAACTATAGAAAATGAGTTCTCCGAAACGTGTCTCTTAGAGCTGAATTACGTGTTCTGTTTTCATTTATTTCTGACCGAGTATGATTCATGAATTAAAGAATATGATATCAATGTAGACAGAAGTCCTAACTAATTGGTGGCTGGTGACTAGCAGTGGAATCCAGGATAATGCACATTTCGTCTTGTTTGGAACTCATCATCTGGATGTACCTGCATTCCGCAGTGAGTGGTAACCGAGCATTTCGGTCCAGTCAATCGATGGGAAAATCTAAAATTGAATTAAATAATTAATATGATCCGTTGCAAAAGAAGCAGGTGGCTCTCGTGGCCCAAGTGGTCCAGTGGATAACGCCTTGGCGTTTGAAACTATGAGCCTCAGTGGGAACATCATCACTGACTCACTGGGGAATGCAGGTACATCCAGCCGAAGCGAGTCCCAAATAGGACGAAATGCGCATTATCCTGGATTCCACACTGCTAGTCATCATCCATTAGTTAATGTAGGCAGAAGTCTCAATTGTCTGAATCGTTTGTATTCCATGGTAAAAATAGTAATGTATAACAGAAAATATTTTAGCCAATCAGAATAAAATAACTGTCCAGTAATTTGATTGGTCAATTATTTACTGTTTACTTAATTAATCTGTAATACTATGTGAGCGGTATTCTGTGCATTTCTCTACGTGACTAATGAATTACAACTCTCTATTAACTTTTTCATATAAATATGTTTAGAACTAGCGGTTTCATAGTTGTCATCTATGTACATTTCTTAAATTGTTGATTTTTTGTTGTTGTAACCTTGAAGGACTTGTCCAACAGTTTACATTATTATTTCTAATAGAATGCCGTCAATACCTCCACTGTTATCATCAATATTATCATTATTATTATTGTTATTCAGTGTCGTTAACTCTCAGACAAATTTTACAGCCTATATTAATGTCGAATTATCACATGGTGGTATAATTCGTGGTGTTGAAGAGACTGTTAATAATGATGGAGTGCCTATTCGCGTGAATCGTTTCTTAGGCATACCATACGCACTACCGCCAATTGGCAAATTAAGATTTGCTCCACCCATAGAACATCCCGGCTGGAATGGTATACGTGATGCTATTCAACCATCAGCCACCTGTTGGCAGTATATATTCACTGGATTCGATGCAATTAATCCGGCGGGTAGAATGTGGATTAATAATACAGAAATGAATGAGGATTGTTTATACCTGAATGTATGGCAACCGACAAACAGTGTCAAGTCTAGACAACCACTTCCTGTTATGGTATGGATATATGGTGGAGGATTTACATCAGGCAGTGCTAATCTCCAGGTATACAATGGTGCAATACTTGCAGCTACACAAAATGTTATCATTGTCTCAATGCAATATCGTGTCGGGGCATTTGGATTCCTACGCTTAGATCCTTCGTTAGACAGCGATAATAACAATAATAATAATAATAACACTACCAACAGTACATCAAGTCTGTCAGATAAAGAGATTGCCTTAGGTAATCAAGGTATATTAGATCAATATATGGCATTATTATGGGTTAAAAATAACATTGAACGTTTCAATGGAGATCCTAATCAAGTGACAGTATTCGGTGAATCAGCTGGTGCTGTCAGTATATCAATTCTCTGGTTATCACCATTAGTTCAACCATATTTTAAAAGAGCTATTCTACAATCTGGTAGTTTATATGCTAGATGGGGATTAGATGAACCGTATGAAGCGCATGAGAAGGCAGTTGAGGTGAGTTCATATCCTACTTTATTCTTATACATATATATAGAGAGAGAGACCATTTATTAATATGTATAAGCCCCATCGATTAGTTTAATTTAACACATCGTCTTTTCAACGGATATCTCATGTTAATATTATTCATCCTGGACAGTTTCGCCTTCCTTAGAACATGGAGACACTTTTCAAGGGTGATGACAGACTGATACCAGTTAGAGAACTTCAAATGAACTTTCGTCAAAATTTGACAGAATAGTTCTAAAATATTTGGGCGCCGAGTGAGAAGTAGACATTTGTAAAAAAATTATATTTGTAAAATCTCAGCGAGATTGAAATGAGTAATTCCAACGTTTCGTTCGGCAATCTGGTCCGAACTTCTTCAGGGAAATTAAGAGAGATGTACTTTTATATATAAACATACAATTTTATTTATTTATATATTATACATGTTGATGCCTGTTGCATGATTCATGATTGGACAAAGTTTAAAAACATGAGTTGTTCCTTTTATATATAAACCTCTGTTATGTTAATTCGATTAATTTCCCTGAAGAAGTTCGGACCAGATTGCCGGACGAAAAGTTGGAATTAATCATTTCGATTTCGCTGAGATTTTACAAATATAATTTTATAAATATTCCGTCCTATGTTTGAGATTCTTGAGGCAGTATGCATTCCCTAAAACATTCTGGTTACAAGGCGACCGCGTAGACCATTGAAACACTTACCCATGAATTCAAACTTCTACTAATTCATTACACGTTGTGTTGCGACCGACCAGCCAGCGTCATCAATGAGTATTTGTGTGTGCACCCTACTGTTCACGACGTCTCACTAAAAGCAAAAAGAACTCCCGGCAACTTTGTCCTATGATCAGTCACTGGCTACATGTTTTGTATATTTAATTCTACTTTCAAATCGTGAGAAAAACCTCGGTCAGAAAAAGATCGCTTTTCGAATATTTCATCTACAAAAGCTGTAAAATCCTTTGTTTTATACATAAGATCATATTCCTTACAATTGTTGCTTAGTTCACCATAGTAACGAAAGGAGGTTAAAAGTCATTACAGTTTTTTCAACTTAACATGGAAATTTGAAAGTTTGAGTATAGATTACAAGGGGTATGGAAATAAAAACTACATAGGATTAGAAAAAACACTTGTGTAATATTTAAATTCATTCGTAGAGAAGATAAGTGTGAACAGAATGAGCATAGTAGATGAAAAACTGGGGGGAGGGTGGGGAATGAAAAAAGAAACGATATCTAAAGATCTAAAAGGAGCTAGATCCATGATAAATGTAGGGGGGGTTGCTATAGTTTCTTTTGAACATGCCTCCAGCTTCTCGACACATATGTAGAAGGCCTTTAATCTGCATTCGTTATTATGTTAAACTAATTATGTGACCTTATACATAAAAACGATACTATTGTACAGATGTTTGCGATGCAACACCCGAAAGGACATCTTTACTAAGAAGGTTGTTGTAATTTTACCTTCATCGAAATAGGACAAATCAACCGACAGTTTGCGGACAGAGGTAGATGTCTTTCAAGTTCCATCGGAGAATCAGGGTTTTTCTTTCCTTAGCGGTAAGATAATTATTTGAGGGGATGAAGCTGCAGGCCTTCCTTCTTTCCAGACTTAAGGGGGGGCGGCAAGTTAACTCAGCGGTTTTAACAAATATTCAACTGCTAGAGAAGTTTTTTTTAAATCAGTGAGCTCCAAACCAGACGCAACCGGAATCCCGGATTCAATGGGTAGCCAACCGTAAAACTTTCTTCTAGGCTAATTTGTTTGTTAAAAAAATCTCAACGATTTAGTATTCTCTTAATATATGTGTAGAAATTGGGCACTGTGGTAGTGAATGATTTCATATTAGTTTCTTTATTAGAAAGTAGTAATATCATAATAGTTTGTTTATTGGATGTATCACACAGTGAAACAGTATTATTACATACTGGATGACAAATATAAGAACAATCTATTATTGTTCATAATCATATCGCCAATTATAATCACACGACTTCGAAACTTGAGTTTTATAGTTTTCTCTGTTCCCTCCTATTTGTCGTCGTTAGGGTAGTAGAATTTTCCAGATATCTGGCTGGACAGGTGTTGAATCATTCTTATTACACGTATTTGCAGTTGATTCGATAAACCAGGCTTCCGTTATCAATCTCTCCCTCCACCCTGCTGTTGCATTAGATTTTAAAACTGTCATCCTATTGTGTGGTTGTGTGTAATTGCATGTAGTGAGCGCTATAGCTGAACTATTCACTAGATTTCTTATCTTATTCGGGTCAACCAATCTAGATTTGGGTGGGTTTTTATGTTCGGCTAGTCTGACTGCCCCTGTTCCACTACTTTGACATATGTATTTGACCTGATAATCATTGCAGACAGGGCATTAGATAAACTAAATTGTTTTGTTTTGAAGGCTCCACAGGATCGATCGTTTAACCGACAAAGCTTGTTTCTAATTGAGTTTGTGAGTAGTTTGAGTGCCAGTCACTTTTATTCCTGCCTTGTTCAAAATTCTGCGTAAGGTTTCCGAGGTTCCTTCTTTGTATAGAATTACTACTGATGATTTAGATTCCTTATTGTTGGTGTTCTCTTGCCCCTATTTGACATGCATGCCGTCATTAGTAATATTATTATTATTTTTACATTTCCCTACATACTTTCTGACTTGTGTATCAGGGTGATTATTAAGTTTCAAAGCTTCTCTTATATGTAGCACTTCCTGTCTTAGATTTTTCTTGGTACTACTTAGTTTTTGTGCTCTGTCACTTAAACATTTCACCAATCGTATTTTTTACTGACATAGGATGGGATGATTGGAAATCCAAATATCTGTTTGAATGTGTGGGTTTTCTGTAAACACTATTGTTTAACTTCCCATCTTCTTTCCTTTTTACGCTAGAATTGAGCATTGGAAGTCCCCCTTCCTGACTTTCCAATTCATAAGTGAATTGAATTGCCTCCATCTTTGATTTAATGTGTTCGAAAAATCTATCCATATCCTGTGTTCTATGGACCGTGAATGTGTCATCTACATATCTCCACCATACTTATGGGGAGGGGGTGAACGTTTCAATCGTTATGTTGTCCCACCTATCCATGAGTATATCTGCTACAACCAGAGATATTGGTGGTCCCATGGCAACTCCCTCAGTTTGTTTGTATATTTTCCCTTGGAATTTAAATACTGTGGAAGTCAGGCATAGCTGTACTCCCAGCATTATGTCCTCAAGAGGCACTTTAGTCCTAAGTTCGAGTTCTTGGTCAGAAATGAGTTCGTTTTTGACTGCCTCCATAGCCATATTTATTGGTATACGTGTGTATGAACTGACAATGTCAAAACTAACCATTTTTTCTTCATTATCTAATTTTAAATTATCTAATCTATGTTTTAGTTCATAAGAATTAGTTAGTCTAGATTACGAGTGGATTTTAAGGGGATTTAATACCATGGCTAAATATTTAGATAATTCATAAGTAGGTGAATTTCTAAAATCAACTATAGGCCTAATAGGGTGTCCTGACTTATGAACTTTAACAACACCATACATCCTACTGGGGTTATTAGTTTTGGGCATTAAATTAAACCATTTAGACGCATCTACAAACAGCTTCATTCGGCGTATAAGCTCCTCTGTGGATTTCTTAACCTTATTCATAACGGTGTCTATTAGCTTATTAATTTCCTCATATGGTCCTGTTTGTATGTGAGTATTCATCTTGTCCACATAGTCTGATTTGTCTAATACTACGATTGCATTTCCAGTGAATAATACTGTTTCACTCTGTGATACATCTAATAAACAAACTAATTTGGTATTCTCTTGTTTGTCTCCACTTTGGTAAAATGAAAATTTTTTTCCAATCAAATAGAAAGTTTAACTGACCATTTCTTGTGTCCGTAAGCCTTCTAAATTTATATTCTCTCTTTTTGGGTGCTTAAGAGAAACTGTTGTATCCGCGAGTGAATCAATTTCCACTGACTCTACATCTAAACTGCTATATTAGAAAAACAAAATGATAACTTTGATAGTGTGGAAAATTTCCATATTATGAATTAAAAGTCAATCTGAACGAAGAATATTCTTTTCAATAGTTTCCCCTCTTCAGGTTCTTACAATTATAAAATATAATATTTATTGTCGTTCCAATAATGATAGCCAGTTATGCGGTGGATACATTTATTTTTACGTAGAATAACAGATTAGCACTTATGAGGTGTCAGAATAAATAGTCGCATTTGTGTGACAAACGTGCCCTGGGCTGAAATCGATTACAAAATATTGTAAAATGAGAGACGATGGTGGTGGTGATTAGTCATAATAGATTTGTAGAGTGTGGGATAGGAAAAACTGACAAGTCAGTTCAAGGTTATAAAAGGTGTCAGGTGAGTGGAGTGGTTAGTACAAAGTGGTATGTATTAAAGAGGAGGAGATAGTAAGACTGCAATGAGAGGTTCATCATGAAATAACGAATGTGTGAAATGAAACAGGTGGAGGCATATATTGAGAAAAGAGATAATATCACTAATAATAATAAGTTTGGATAGTTTAAACGAAAAATTGTGGTAGTATTGAGAGAATTATGAAGGGCGTAAATTATGACGAATAATAATAATATTAATAATAACAATAATTGTAATAATAATATTTGTAATAATAAGCAAAGAAAAAACCAAGAGGGTTAAGGGGAAGGAACACTATTGGTGAGAAGAAGAATCATCAATCCAAGTTTGGCCACGGTAGGAACAGAGTCTAGACGTGTTCTTTTTGGATACAAAGTTCCGGTTTATTCGATCTTATTGCAACAGCTTCAGCTATGTGTAGGAGACGTAAGCGAACTGTACGTGATAACGACTTCGGGATTCAGTATATAAACCTGAAAGCTGTGTTGACATCGATATGATATGCAGTATCGACCAAGTGTGACAGGTTCGAGGTTTTCATGCACTGAATTTCCCCTTTGCTGAACCAAGCTGGTAAATGTTCTCGAACCCGTAGACGAACCTGCCTAATCGTGCGCCCTATATAACTTGAAAAGAATATTCTTCGTTCAGATTGACTTTTAAAATGATAAGTGATCTGAGCAGGTGAGTCGAAAACACGTAATATAGTAATTTGGTCAGACTTAACCAACCCTGAAAAAACTCCCCATTTATCACATTATTAGTATTACTAGTCATTCCCTGGATTTTGTTTGGAAAATGGGATAACTTTTCATTGTGGATAAAATTTAATTTCGATAAAAGTATAAAACTTGGGCATTGTGGTAGAGTATAACTCCATTATAGATAAGATTTTATTTTGATAAGTCACACAGTGTTATACAGTAGTATTAACTGATGACCACGTTTCGAGCACAAACTATTGCTTGATATGATTATGATCAATAGCTTGTACTCGAAACGTGGTCATCAGTTAATGTTACTGTATAACACTGTGTTATTTATTACAATAAGATCTTATCTATAATGGAGTTATATTGATAAAGTCTCACAGTACTTCGATTGGACACTAGTAACTAGTGTGGTGTGTCTAGTCCTTTCTTTCGTGCAGGCTGAATTGTATCAGTCAGGTTTGAAGTGTGGCCACCATTCTAGATAGCTTGCCATCAAAGTGCTTATTGATTTGATGATATCAGATGGTTAGAGGCAATTGGCAGACAGCCTTGGACCTTACTGACGAGTTGTAACTAGCACGAAACCTAGGTCCAAGGCTTCCTGGGGCCGATTGCCTCCAACCATCTAATATCACCAAAGTCTCAGTGTTAAACAGTAATATTTACTGATGACGTTTCGAGCACAATTTATTGCTCACAAAATTTGCCTGTGATTACAAAAATGGAGAAGCGGAATTCACCATGGTGTTAGATTGTAAAATAAAACCAACCGAAGAAGGTTAACTGCACATTAGCGTTTATAAAAAGCCAACACAATCTGCTAATATATATTTAGACTTCTTTAATTCATTTCACCCGTTGTCTGTAAAGCCAGGCTTAGTTAAGTGTCCAAAAAACCGAGCAGTAGCACAAAGTAGCACAAAAAAGACCTTAATGATGAAAGGAAACAGAGAGAAGAATAGCTGGTTGGTATCAAATAACTATCCTATGAAATTCATTAGGAAGATCAGAAAAGGTAAAAGCAAAATAAAAATAATTGTGAAACTAGAAATGATATCATAACTAAGAGAAAATGTAAGGCATCTAATGTTATACCACATAAGGAGGGGACATTTGAGACCCTACGTAGGATTCTTAATAGAGCAGGAATTAGGATGGGATTCAAACCTACGAACTCACTCAAGTAGGACAAACTCTGTAGGTTAAAGGACCCAGTGGACCCAATTAGACAAAATAATATAATTTACAAAATACCCTGCAATGACTGTGAGTTAAATCAACTGCATAGGTCAGTCAGAACCGTAGACTGGGGGTAGTCAGCTTGTTAGTTCCACTGTATGTATTAACACACCACCACACAATAGAGTTCGGGAGTTAAAATTCTGAAAAGTAATATAGATAGATGGATATAAAGAGAGAGACTGTTTACTGAATCCTTGTTCACAGAATCTAAACCAAACACGTGCAATAGGATTGACTCATCACTTTTACCGGAAATATAGAAAATATTACTACTAATCAAATCAAGAGAAATAAAATAATGGAATTATATAAACAAAGTCGGTAAGTTGTGTTAGTATTTCCTTGATATGATTATGAGTGGCAATAAATTGCGGTCATTAGTAAATATTATTTACTATATAACATTGTGAGACTTTATCAAAATAAATTTTACCCGAGAATGGAATTATACTCGATCACCACAGCGCGCAAGTTCTTTACTTATATCAATCGGATAACTTTGCCAACATCATTCTTTGACCAATATCCAATCCATCTCATCTCATCCACGTCCCACTTCATGGCCTGAAGCAGGATGTCACTCGAAGTTGTCGTCAGCATATATCGCCATTCCATCTCCACTTTTATTCCACTTGTTTATTTAGTAGTAGGTCGTTGGCTGGTTCTCCGCTATACTGTGAACTATGCCTAATGTGTGAGGTCTGGTGACATTATCCTAACATCAAAGTAGTAGTAGTAGGTGAAATGTGATTTGGAGTCAGTAGATAGAGGTGGAGTACATGAACAGACCAGTTTTATCCAACACAGTCAGTCCTAAAGGAGGTCAGTCGCGAGCCAGCCTGAATAGCTCAGTGGTAACGTCTCTAACTGCAGGTAGCACTGGGTGACAAGCTTTGAAATCTCAGAAGGGACATTAGTCTCTTCAAGGCAACTACAGATACACCTTGTTGATTGGTGAGTACTAACTAACACGAAACCTAGGTCAGGTATTGCTTCCTGCTGATTGCCTCCAACTGTCTAATACCAACAGATAAGTTATATCTCTACATAACTATTACATAGGTGACGATAAACTGGGTTCACTGACGCTCGCCTATGCTAGTAATCAATATCAACATTTCTTTCCTTCACGTTCCCCAGTGGAACAGAGGGCTTCAAGCTAGATTCTTGAAGCTTCTGTAGCACTTTATTTTTACAGGATTGGGTTGCTAGCCTTAAGCCCAACCTTTCCTCTTCACCAGCATTATTTCTGGCTGGCGAGGTAAAGGAGTGCGTCGGCCGGCGATCGAACCCCGGACCATGTGCATGGTCGGTGAGCGTCCTAACCGCTATGCCGCCGACGCACAATATCAGCATTGCTTAATTCTTTAATTGATAATAAACCTTATATAAAATTTCTACGAGTTGATCACGGATTGATATCAGTTAGAGAACCACTGAAAACCAGAGAGTACTGTACAGCTGTTTCATCAGCCTAGTTTGGGAATAGTCAGAAGTACGCACCCTCCATAAGGAGTTCGAACCCAGGACCTTCCGGTTACAAGGCAAGCTGGCTCGTATACCATTCAGCCACTTGGACGCAATTCAATGGCTAGCCCGTGGATTCTAACTTCTACCAATTCGTGATTTAGCGCGATCCCAACAAAATTAACCCTTACAAACCAAACTATAGAAAATTTTATAAAATTATCAGATTTTCTTATCACATAAAGCTATTAAATAATGGAGTGAATGCACCTAACTCTGTGTGCATAAGTGCTTATGTTGTACTTGCATGTGTTTCCACTGTGTTAGAAAAGGTTACTTCATTTAAAAGTTAGTTACATTCACAGTTCATACTTTTGCATACATAAAATATTTAGCATTCTTAAAGAATTTATCAATTTTGTGAGTTCAAGCAGTTAGATAGATGTTTCACTTTATGTGCAGAAATTAACCTTTCTTGATTCATTTAGAAGTGAAAGACACCTTCTGATGTAGAACGGGGGTGCAGGGGAGTTAATGAATACGAAGGGTGAGGGAGATACTGAAACCGACATTATACAGGATTTTTTTCTGTTCGTTAACGTTCCCAGTGGAACGCAGCGAGGGCTTCGACCTAGAGGCTTGAAGTTTCAGTAGCAGTGGTGGTTATTTTTAAGGGATGAGGTTGCTAGCCAGCCTCATGCCCAACCTTCCCTGTTTACCAGTTTTATTACTAACTTAGCGAGGGAGGTAAAGGAGTGCGTTGGTGGCCGGGAATCGAACTTCGGGCCACATAAGGCGTGGTTGACGAGCATCCTACTGCTGTGACACAGACGCATTTATACAGCATATAGTCGTATGAAATGATTCTATCGATAATACGAGTAATTAACGATAAGCGGTGAATGCTTCTACAATGTTTCGCGCTTTTTCTTAGTAGAAACTGTCTTCATTATGGTGGCTGGAATACATTGAGAAAATAAGTTAGAGAAGTAAATAATACTATTGGAGATTGGATCTTCTTAAACTTACACAGCTAGTTAGTTACTGGGATGGTCCGTGCGTGCGTCGGTGGCACAGCGGTAAGGACTCTCGCCGATCATACATATGGTCTGAGGTTCGATCACCTGCCAACGCACACCTGATATCAATGGTCGGCCTACACAATTAGGGCTACCGATATCATATACTGAAAATTCCATACTTCTACTGAAAATACAGTGTGGAATCAAGGTATAATCAAAAAAAATAAAATAAATCGGGTTTTTTAATGCACAAGGCTACTAGATACATGTGTAATGTGAAATCTTAAATAAGCGTTCAAACCTTGATTTTTACTACCTAAACGTCAAAAATACCAAATTTAATTAGCCATAATCCGCAATTTGTGAATAAATATCATGCCTGATTCATGACCACTGTTTAATGTTAACACCCCGTAATGGTCTTGAACTTACGTAATACTGTTGGTCGATGGCGGAAGGTGAAATAAATACCCGAGTCCTCCTAATTCAGTCTGATTGGAAATGACAAAAGAACGGGTAACTTGTTCAGTGAATTTGGACGGAGGCAATACAATCAACGAGCACTGACCGCAATTACGGAGTTGCAATAATGATTAGGTTACTGACTGACTGGTTTCGACAGAGAACTTTGCACGGATGTGCAGCAAAAGAAGAGAGTAAAGAGAGGTTCAAAAGAAAGACAATAAACATAAGTGTGACTGAGGGAAAAATAAAATAAATATGAACGAAAAATAGAATTTTATCAGATACGACAAATTATAAAGAGTTAATACGTCATTCAAAATGATTTTGAGCTATATCACCAATTGTCTTCAGCTGTCATTTGGTTCTTACCATCCCGAGGACCCTAACCAGCAAGTCAGTCAGTCTACACCTCCCTACGTGGCTGCCTTAAATTAAATTTTGTGCATTTCATTGACTGATAAAGCCGTGTTTTGGTTTGACCACCACTAGCTAGCTGTTTTCCAACCTGATCCCTCCTATGTCACCTAACATTGCCCGTCGAGGAAGGCGATGGCTACGAATGAATAAGGTTTACAGCTGGGTCTCGTAACCGAGACTTGTTGGTACTGCGGAGGCTATTTTTTGAGTCCTTCTGCGACTTTGATTTACATATCAAATTCAGTGATCGGTACTTTTCATCTATGGACCAGGAAATATCATGCATGAAAACCGCTTTAGGTGAAGTGTTACTTGGAGTTATTGTTGTTGAGTTTCAACGTGCCATACTAGTGGAGTCTAGAATGTGTCAGCCACCTCAGGTATCTGGATAGTATCTTTGCAATACACACCGCCATCAAGATATGAATTCTCGAGAGATTTTAAAAATGTGGCGTTTATCAACTGAGAGGAGAAACACTCTACCGACCAGTTACCACCCAGTGTGAGAATATGTATTCCGCAATTTAAGCACTATTTTACGTCACCCAAAGGTGGATTTCCCGGGACTTGATTGGTTACAGGATTTCAACAAGAGCTCACATCGTTTGAAGAACCAATGGAAAATCTTCAAGGAATACTACACAGCTGTTTCGATAGCCTCTCAAAGGTATCCCAGAAGTAGATGAATACCTGGGGACAACTGCTTGAGGCCGGTCACACGCGGCCTGTTTTTGTTTGCTTTTTTTGTTTGATGTGTCTCAGTAGCATATTTATCACTTCTGCCCTGTGACACAGCAGCAGGAAGCGCATTCTTTGTTAATCCGGGCCCCGACCGATGCGACATGATAATTTGTGAGATTGTTTGAATCATAGTATTGGATTGGGTAGCTGCTTTATGTCTAACAACTATCCAAACTACCTTTCTGCCATGGTAGGACCTACAGGAACATAAGTTCCAGCCAGTGTAGCTCGTTGGGTCATTGCAATATGCAAGCCCGACCACCACGTCAAGGTAGCAGCTATCTAAATAAGTATTTAAGGTTGGATAAACCAAATTTAAATCATCTCTCCTTCTTCAGTACGACAATGATGAGAGATTCGGATTTCACAACCTTTTTTCATAAGGAGGCAATGGGATAAGACTAACCAACTTGGTGCCTGCTGTCTATACTCCTTCCGAAATTTCTACTCTATTCTTGAAGTAAAGATTAGACACCTACATACACTTGTCCAGATATGGTTGAGTACCTTAAATATAAACTCACCTGAAGCTGTTTTGTAACTTTGTACCGGTTGAAAATAAGAATTCCCAAACCCAGTTATTCCTTAGCAGCAGGCAACTTTGTTTCACTTTAGCTATTTCCTTTTTTGTTTCATGTTTTAATTTTTTCTAGAATTAAACCTCAAACATCTCATCTTGTTGGAATCCGGGATAAGCATTTCGTCTTATTTCCAGACTGATCAACTGGATATATTCACAGTCTCATTCAGTGAATTGTAGATGATGTTTCCGTTGCGACTCGAATAAGGAGACTCACCATTTCACACTATTATAATCAGTCAAATGGAAATATGAAGCAAATAGTTCCCCATATTAGTTTTAACAAAATCATAACAAGACGTAGTTTATCTGAAACGTGTAATGTATTTGCACGACACAGTTCTGATCTTCTGATCACACACATACACACACGAGTACTTTTCATACATGGAACTGACTT
>OX235271.1:9643934-9662145 GCA_944472155.2 Trichobilharzia szidati | reverse complement strand
GGTCAACAACGCTTTGGAGTTTAGGCAAGTCAAGAGATTCAAGTACCAGTTGAATATTTATTGAGGGTGCACCGAAGCATATCCAACCACATTTTTTAAGGTTGAATTTTAGGTTCCATGTGGAGGCCCATGCAGTTACTCTATCTAGTTCTTCCTGAACAGCTTTCTGAAAGTACCCTAAGTCACCACAGTGGAGTGTGTAAGCTACTTTAAGATCATCTGCAAAGATGAATGGTTTGCCAAGTGAGAAACAGCTGCATATGTCGTTGACATATAGAGTGAATAGGAGGGGGCCTAAGACGCTACCTTGAACTACTCCAAAAGTGACTGGACTAGGTTTAGAGTTTACAGAACCCAGTCTAACTACTTGGGACCTATTGTCAAGGAATGATTCAATCCATCCTAATAATGGGTTACTTATTCCTAAGGAGTTTAGCTTATTTATTAGAAGCAAATGGTCAACGCGGTCAAAGGCTTTGGATATGTCGAAGTAGATGATTAGTACTAGTTGTTGTTTGTCACGGCTGCTAGTTATGTAGTTAAAGAAGTCAAGGTGACATGTCATGCATGATCTGGATTTTAGGAATCCATGTTGGTTTGGACTTAGAATATTGCAACTAAGCATATGTTTGAGGATATCATCTTTAACTATTCGTTCAATGATTCTAGAAACTATGGGGTGTAATATTGATTGGCCTATAGTTGTTGACTTCAGTTTTTGATCCGGATTTGTGTTTAGGTACTATAAATGTCGTTTTTCATTTATCTGGATAGGTTTGGCTTTCTAGGGACATTGTAAAAATCTTAAGTAATAAAACAGAAATATCAGAACCACCGTGTTTATGAAGATACGATGGTATACCGTCAAAACCGGCACTACTAGAGCTTTTAAGAGTATTAACGGCTTGGTTAATATTAGAGTAAGTGAAATGAACTGTAGTGATTTGTTACAGCGTTGAAGACGAAGGGAGTTCTACCCAACGGAATAGCAATAGTAGAAATCCTAACGAAAGGACCCGTACTCACAAGGTGTCTGGTAATTGCACTCTGTGAATACCTGCTTCCTTTCATGCATGTTTTTCTTGAAATATCCCCTTAAAACCAGATAGAAATCCTTCTTTCCATCCTTCCAGTGTGCTTACCACCACAAGTACACATAAATCTATAAACTCAGTTGCAGGTGATGTCAGCAGGGTACTCATCCAGTTTGGGTTGCCATTATAGAGAATGTGATGCTGTATAGTGTTACGAGCTTCACTGTAGGAAAACATCTTTCTACTGCTCCTTTCATTCTCTTGTCAATCTCATGTGATACTGCTTCTAGTTTAAATAGGAGACAAATGAAAAATTTCTCCTTTCCAACAGTCGAATGTTTTCTTTCATCGTTCTTTTCTTTGCTATTTGTATTATTGGATAAATCCGTTTGGATGCCTATTTTTCCTTTGGCATTTCTCAACAAGGTCTAATTCTTCTTTCATCTTGTTAGGCGAACATAACTTCCTGACACTGTTGTACAGTCAGTATCCTTAGTAATCCCCGTTTATAGCTTATAGGACAAAACCTATTGCAGTGAAGATATTGTCCGATCTTGGTGTCTATTCTCTAGATGGATTTTTCAACCGTACCATCGTTGCCTCTTCGTCTTCTTACATTAAGGTTCAGGAAGTCGAACTCATCGTTGTGTTTATATTCTGTAGGTTGCTTTCATTGAGATGGTCAAATAATACAAATGCCTGACTCATGTCGTTACAAATAACAAACGTATCGTCGACATATCGGCAATAGTTGATTATTTTATTTTTGTTTAGATTCAAATTAAGGAGCTGCATTTAAGCATAGAACGGGAAAAAGTTCGTAGAATAGTCAGAAGAATTTAAATGATTTTCCGCCACGTCTGTCTTCTTCTTTCCTTGCCAGTAAGTCTGGGAAAGTTAGAGAAGGCATGGCATGTGAATATCGAACCCAAGAACAGACCTCTAGTGCTTCTTTTACTCAGTGATCAACCCATTGAACGGATACCCAGAAGAGGTGTTATCTGTTTCTTCATTGGCATAATAAAAGAAAAGAAAAGCAGCGATTCCTGTTACTAAATGACTGATACCCAGTTGTTACGATCTATGTCTCTATGGCGGTGGATTGGCCATACTCTGAGAAAACAAACCACCAAGTGAGTGACATCACACGCAATGCAGGCCATCACTCGAGAGGAACCCAAATGGGAAGCAGCGAGTTGGTCGTCACTGCGAGGGTGACATGTGAACAGTAGATGAAAGCATAAGTGGGCAGACGTGGAGTCAGGTGAAAATGTTGGCGGAGTACGGAACTCAGTGAAGACGTGCGGCTGAAGTCCTATGTTTCTCTAGGAACTAAAGGAGAAAATAATAACAATAATGTCTGCAGATGAAATGAACTCTTCAGCAATTTGTTATGGACCTGTCGTCAATTGATCTGATAACGTCAACAGTTGATATGACCTAGTGGATTTATGAATGGTTGTAATATTACTGACGCAATGAACAACTCATCTGATGTGCTAGGTATATCTGTTTGTCCGTGGTACCTTCCACTTCCCTGAGCTGAGCCACGTAAATATCAAAAGGTAAAGACTGGCCTGTAACTATTAAAATATATTTTTAACCACGCTAGGAGTGGCCCAGAGTAGTGGAAATAGACTGCTCTGATTGATAGGCAATTCGGCTAAGGTGGGCGAAAGATAAATATTCTAATTGGTTTGCTATCTGATCAAGACCAAGTTGAGAAAAAGGTGATGAAAGTTTATGGTCATCCGATCACATGATGAATCATAAGACGATTACTGTTTGAAGCTGATTCCTATCACCAGTTAACTAACTTGAACCGATTTACCACATCAACATTAACAGATCCTAATGCATTACTGATGAGTCTGTGAATATATAACAATGGAGTTTGAAAGTGTCAGAACTACTTCAAGTCAAAGGTCAAATATGCCGAGTAACAAGATAAAGTGACGTGATACAAATAAAGATTACACTGAAGAAATAAGAGCAGTTCAGATAGTAAAGATAATGAAAGAGTATTGATTTTCTTGAGAGATAGACTGGCTGTAATTGTCTTGGCAAAGACAAAGATCGAACGTACTTCTTTTGGATAGAGCACCAGCATGAAGTTTTAGATACCTACTGGGTTTTCAGCTATACCTGGATGTAATGATCTCACCGCCCCTTAGGTAGTTTTATTGAATCTTGTATAAGACTGAAGGATTTGTCAAATCGAGTTGAGTATCCTGAGTTCACATAGCGTTATGCTACCGAACTACAGAGGCACTTCAGTTCTCTCTTTGTTAATCAGGCCGAGTAGTTTTTCGAAGTGCGTTTTAAAAGGGGATGCATAGTACAGCCAGTGTAATCATGAACTAGTATACTGATAATAATAGTAGTATATTCTCATTTTTTACATGAGGGACGCCAGTTTACAGGCATCATCAATATGATAAATTACATATACGATTAGTAAGCATATTTAATAAAAGTAATTTAATAAAATACATTTTTCCTACCTGTGTAAGACACACCAATTGTACAGGCATGGATAAGTATTATCTAAATTACATAAATTCGGTTCATGGTAAAATTATAAGGTTGCATTCATTTGTCTATGGGAACAATATGATAACTAGTCATTCAATGGAACACATCAAGAAATATAGAAATATTGTCTTCGCATTAACAAAAAAAACCCAAGTATGTTTTGGATGGATTACAAATACATGGGAAAAAAATAAAGCTTGAAGTAATTCTTCCATATAACTTTGGTGTGTACGGCATCGAGTCTTATTCTTGATTTATATCCAAATTTGATAATAATTTAAAATAAGTAATCCACTTGTATACTTTTGTCAGCATTTTCATCGTAACATCATAAGTGAATTGTACACAATGTAGACTAATAATAATGACAGTTTATATTTTCGTATAAACAGGTGTTTTCAAGAAATGCAAGCTATTTTGTAGACAAGATCAGTTATGTTACAAGTTACATTCGCGAAGTATTATAAATCAATACCTTTTTATTGGTATAAAGATATATTTCACAACTGTAATCCAGGTTGCGTCGTTGGTGAAGGCAATACGCAATTCACGAGGGAATTGTAGGTTATGGGACCAATAATGTTTGCAGATCATTTGTCATTGTAAATGGGCAAATATCTACATTCTTCGTTCTCATTCAAAAAGTTAAATGGGAGCTGAAATGGTGAGAGACAAAAGAAGACAAACAGCAACAACGCAAAAGAAAGCAAGTGGAGTACTTAGGGGGTGATTAATGTGTATATATACATATATATTCTGTTTAGTAATTATAGTTATTTTGGTGCACTAACTAACTATTCCCATGATGCTAACTTTTATATTGTGTGAACTAATATTATTGTCCTGTGTAAAAATGTCTATCATGTACTTCCAATAATATAAAAATTTATAATTGTAGTTTGTTGTAACTACATGTTTAATGAACTTAAAATATCTATGTTGGACGAAAAAGTGGGTGTAGGATTCAGACGCAGAAGTGCACTGTCATCTTTGAGCAGTCTGGTGACTGAGGAGATGAACACTGCGAGTGTGTTTGCATCGCGCACATCAGCTGGTAGTCTATTCCAAATGACCGAAAACTTATTTAAGAAGAAGTTGTACCGCGTGTAAGTCTGACAATGCTCTGTAGCAACTAGGTTGTGATGATTTCTAAGATTGTAACTGATGACAGCGGTAGGTTTAATTATTGGCTCGGAGGAGTGCACGAGCAGATTAGTTAGCTTGTAGTAAAAAATCAGGTTTAGCTTAGGACGTCTTTTCCAAAGTGGTTCTAAACTTAGTCTATCGCAACGCTCATAGTATTGGAGACCACTTTCTAAACCAAGAATTCGTAAGGTGAATTGCCGTTGCACTCCTTCTAACTTAAGCTTGTCAATTTGTCTGAGTCCGCTAAGAATAAACGGGCAGTATTCTAAAATAGGTTGGACACATACTTTATATAATAAAACTCTAGTTTCACAACAAAAGAAATTGCGAGTTATGCAGCCTAGGAGCCTTCGTGTTTTACGTCTGGCATAATCAGTTTGTTCAGAGAACGTTAAGTTACTAGAGTATCTGATACCGAGATCTACGACTGAGTTGAGCTTGGCTAGTTTACGCTCATTTATTTCAAGATTCAGGTCAAGGTTACTGTTTCCGATACAAATCCAGCCGCATTTATCAATGTTGAACTTTAGACAGGATTCAGTACACCATGTTGCGAGACGACTTAGTTCAAGATGTATTTTATTCACCATATCGCTTAGTTCATGAGCGTGGCAGGAGTAAACGACTTTGAGGTCGTCAGCATATAGGAATGATTTACCTGAGGTGAAGCAGTTGCAAATGCTGTTAATGTATACTGTAAATAAAAGTGGACCTAGGACACTACCTTGCACAACCCCACTTGTGATCTGCCTAGGATGAGACAATACAGATCCAACCTTGGTTATTCGTACCCTATTGCTTAGAAACGATTTCAACCAACTCAGTAATGAATTGCGAATCCCACATGAATACAGCTTCTCAAAGAGAATACTGTGAGATACCATGTCAAATGCCCTAGATATGTCGAAGTAGAGAACAACAACTAGCTTACGTGCTTCGCGATTACTAGTGATGCAGTTGAAAAAGTCGAAGTGGCAAGTAACGCAAGACCTATTTTTGAGAAATCCGTGTTGAGACCTTGTAACAAGATCTTCCTTAAGTAGATAGTCTGACAATTGATCTTTGACAACTTTCTCCATGATTCGAGAGACAACTGGGGTTATATTTATGGGTCTGTAATTGCGGACGTTTGTCTTATCACCGGATTTATAGTGAGGAATTATGAAGCTAGTTTTCCACTCATAAGGGTAAGTGCCAGTGTCCATAGATATTGAGAAGAATTTAAGAAGTAGTAGGGGTATATCACACCCACTGTTTTTGAAAATTATAGAAGCAAGGCCATCTGGTCCCGTGCTAGTGGAAGGTTTCAGGCTTTTAACTGCTTGTTCTATTAGTTGGTCGGTGAACACTATGCTTCCGAGGAAAGAGCTAGTAAGGGGGCTGGTGTCACCAGGAATGCGCATTTCTAAACTGAAGTTTGCAAACCATTCACTGAATATTTCACAGATGGTGGCAGGCACATTGTAGATAACTTTGTAATGAAGTAAATAGGGGATGTCCCTCGTCGACTGCATTCGTTTTTTAAGAAGTTTTGTTAAGTTATAAACTTTGGAGGTGCTTTCAAGTGCCCTTAATTCTTCGTCGAGGTCCTTTTGAGAGCGTTGGCGCTTGATAGATTCAAGAAACTCATGGATTGAGTGCAGTAGTGATATATCCTTAGTGGAATAGTACTGTTTCTTCAACTTCCTTAACTTATTGCGGTATGCCCTCGGAATGTATTCAGCTTGGTGTCTACTTAATTTCACTACCTTCTTAGGAGCAACAGTATCTAGACAAAGGATAACATTCCTGTAAAATAGGGACACTACAGCCTCCAGGGAGTCAGTGGTAAAATATTCATCCCAGTGACAGAGTCGAATGAGTTCTTGGACTAATCCCCAATCTGTATGCTTCTACCTTTAAATATATACCATTCACCCAGCCTATTGTTGAGATGCGACCATGTGGGATCTGCTCAGATTTATGGGGCATCTTATAAATTTACTTGCTGTCTATCGTCAGATCTTTTCATACCACTCCACAATGTCTTATCTCATTTATTTTCTGACAACGTCTTTACTTGATCCTCATTTTACTCCATTAAACTTAACATCTTATAGCTCTTCATTACTTATTATACTCCTACTCTCTGAAGGGTACGGTTGTGCACTAAATGCACAAAAAGGTATAAAATAAAAACAACTGGCGTGAGGATAATTGTATTAAAACCAAAAGTGGATATCATGATAGTTTGTGATATATCTGTAGCATTATACATTGCAAATGAATGTTGTTACCCTAGGGTGTTTCCTTTATTAATGCATTTATTAATGATACTTGCACTTACCTATTTCATTGCAATTTAATGATTCACCTCAGCACTTTAATTTTTCTAAAACAGATTCCAATCCCTTGTAAAAGGTGTACTTACCTCAATATCGGTTGGTTATCGTATGCCTACAACCACGGGATGAAAACGGAACGAAGTCGATTTTCCCGCTCAACCTGGAGGACAACTGTACAATTCAATAACTATACGGCCTAATTCAGAAAATGAGTGTATTATATGTATCGAATATTTAACAGTTGAAATACGATTAACTTGTAGACAATCTATGATTTGATATTATATCATACTTGATCGTGCCTGTAAAAATGGCATGCATTTTCATGTAAATTTGTAAATTTATATGAAATACATTATTATTATTAACTACGACAAATCAAGCTCCCTGAATCCTGTTTGTTTCCTGTATTTAGTGGTGAGAAAGGCAGAGAGCAGAGCACCATTCTATGGTCACTACTGGAAAATCTGTTACCAACATAGGTGGAGACTGGGATTGTGTCATGACAAAACACAAGGTCCCAACATGTTGTCACCACGAGTAGGTGTCTGGACGTGTTGCTGCCATCCATAACAGTCGATAGTGGCAAGTAATTCGTCGAAGCGTTGGGGGCCGGAACTACTCAACCAATTGACTTCTGTAAGATTGAAGTCCCCTGCAATTACTTTGAAATTAGTACTAAACGATGAGGCGTGTGCGAATGATTTAGCTAATAACGCATCAGTTTCTTCGGTTGATCTTGGTGCTCGATAAACACAGCCTATGAGAAGCTTGTACCTATCTCCTTGTAAGACGACCCAGAGTGAATCAGGTACCTGGTTCAATATTTCATCATCCACTTTACTGGCTACGAATGAGTTATGTATATATATGAGACATCCTCCACCACGCTTGCAGTCTCTATTTGCACGGTGTACAGTGTAATCATCTATGCCTATATGCACATCAAGTACAGAGTATGAGCACCATGATTCAGTAATCAGAGCTACAGTAGGCTTGGCGATAAATAATAATGCCCTTAGTTCAGATATCTTATTGATTAAGGAACGTGCATTAATTAGCAATATCGTGAATAAGTCACGGGATACTACAAACTGGCTTAAGATATCACTATAACCTAACTCCGTTTGTGCGTCAACAACGCAAGAGTTTATGAATGATACAGGGGTCGGACTGGGTGTCTGTACATCGGGGTTAGAGTGCAGTGAGGTGGTCCTAGGTGCCATGGGTCGTACCAGTGATTCGGGACACTTGGAAAATTTACCATGTGTTCCTGGATATAAGGATAGTATAGGTTGGGCCTAGGTTGACGGTTAAAACGCATAGCATCAAATGGTCTACCCATCCATGTGCTATCCGTCATACCGGTACACACTTTCGTGTTTGTTTTATAACTTAAAGGAAATTGAGAGGGAAGGTGCTTTGGTTGCAAGACTTTGGGGGTTTTGGGGCCTGACTTTCTATAAGGTGGTGCATACTGAAAACCACCAGATATACTTGTGTTTCGAGAGGAACTTTTCGTAAGAGGTGAGGGTTTTTTTGACAGTCTTACTTTCAGCAAGCTTATTGAATACAAAGTATTCTTCCCCATCATTAGTCTCAACCCGGCGAAATTTGTTCATTGTGGTGAGGTCACCACGTTTGGGTAAGAATTTCTTAGAACGGCTTGCAGCAGTCCTACCTATTTTAACATCTTTCGGTGAGACGTTATTTACAAGGGTACTGGTATCTAAATCAGTTCCTAGTTCCATTGCCATGCGTGGTTGTTGTGTGGTTTGCTGAATGCTAATGTCAGCATTAGGTGACTGTTGCTGTGCACGATCGTTTTTGGGTAATTCTACGCTAGAGGAGGTGACCAGGTTATTACTCCGCATCATTCTGCGCTGACACGGTGTTTTATCTTGAGCGATGGTTATGGACTTATAACTACTGTTCAGTCTTAGGTGATCCTGGCATTTAATAAACTTACTAGAATCAAGGGAATTACTGAACTTAAAAATAATGGGACAGTTAGCCTGGTTAGACTTTTTACGAAGTCTTTTGCATTTACATGGAACACTGGCCATGCCGCAACAAATCAGGATTTTGTGTTTAACAGTCTTCAGAGGAAGAGAATCTGGGACATTGTAAACTATAGCCTGGTGAGAAGAGGTTATACGCTTCATCACCTCCGCAGCCAAGCAGTCAATGAGATTTTCAGCCTTATTTAGGGTGCCTGGAGACATTTTAGGATGCTTTCTTAACATACAGGCTATTGGGTCTAAATCCGAAAGCTTGCTTTGAGTTACATCCAGTAAAGACTTAACCTGGCCAATATCAGAACTGCTCTCCGTGATATTTGACATTGGTAGTGACATTCTATCAAACTGACCTAATTTTTCCCGAAGTTCATCTACTTGCCTTTGGATATCTCTCACAAAGAGGTCTAATTTACAGATCTCAGAGTTCTCTAAAAGAACATCTTTCATCTGTATCACAGGAGTGAGAATTGCACTCAAGCCATTTTGTGAGCTAGTAGTTACTGCTGTATTACAGGGTGGTAATGCAGTTATAACCGATGTTGAGGCACTATCTAAAACAACTGTGTTTCTACGAACATGTTTTTTAGAAATTTGGACCATAATTTCAAGGATTATATGACTATAAGCAGTAAATAAATATCAGAGCTAACACGTGCAAAAATGTCACCAATTTCGAACGTACCGCCAGATTGTAGATGATATTTTTATCTTCATATAGGCTAATACGATGACTTGTCTTATACATGCTAGTCGAATATTATTCAAAATCTGGCGGCGAAGTGTGTTTTACTGAGAGATTTGGAAAGTCGATTTTGAAAAATTTCTGCTTCAGTGACACTTTCAAATTTGACATTCACCAGTAAAATATTTTCGGAGACTGTCCGGTCTCACTCAACAGCTTTCTTTGATTTCAATTTTTTGTCAATGAATTTGGGTGTGAAGCCATTTTTTATCATGATTCTTCGAAGATTGTTTAGTTCTTCATTTTTGATGCGGTTGTGTTCTCTGAGCTGGATAGTTAATTTGCGAAGCTTTCATCTCCCTACTGAGCAACATCTTCAGCGCATACTGCAATTTTAAGTGAACTTTTAGACTTCTCTACGAGTTTATTAGTCATCTCTTCTGGTGGGTGACTTTGAACGCGACTGGTTGTTTTAGTGTGTTTTCACACCCTCTAGGCTACTTGTATTGGAACTGATTGTTTTTTTGACTTGAATTTTGACCCTTTGTGTATGAGATTTCCTTCTAATCGGTTGGTAAATTTTCTCTATCTCAGTGGGACTACTGATTGACGATTCGCTGGAATACCAGACGGGCTTCTAAAATTTCTCTAGCATTCTTGTTGCTTCCTATGTCTAATATTTGAACGTTGGTTGTCCCAGTCGAATTGATGTCCGTGGTTGTCTGTATGTAGTGATATGAGGGAGTGGATATCATGTCTTTTGACGGCTACCTCATGTTTATGGATACGAAGACGTCTTCATATCCAAAACAAATAAACTTGAAGGAGAAATCTAAAAGCTCACTTCAAATTGAAGTATGCGCTGAATATGTTACCCAGTAGGGCAATGAAAGCTTCGCAAATTAACTATCCAGCTCAGAGAACAAAACTACATCAAAATCATCCACCTGAGCTACAAATCTTCTCCATCATATTTAGTTCTTCGTTTCCAGTTACTTAGGTGCATATCTTCTGCATGCATGAGGAGAGTGAGTGAACGAATCTCCTCTTACTGATTAGTCGGATGGGGATTTGAAAATTAACAAATTCTCCCTTCCATGTAGGTATTTCGTGAAGATATCCACTTCCTTGAACATCAAAGAAAAGGAAAGTTAACTCCAATTCTATGTCTAATGTGAAGTTAACGTTTAGGTGAGCATTATTGATTATCTGGGGCAAGATTCCAAGATTCGAATAATGGAATTAGCTTACTGAAACTAAGTGAGGTAATTGCTGTTGTGATAGTATAGTGTTTTCTGGGCTTTCCATTAAACAACAGGTTGGGAGGGGTCCCATAGGATGATCCATCGCAACAGACACACACATCTTACAGCTCATGAAACTCACAAAGAATTCAAAGGTAAATCCAATTGAAAAAGGAGAATTACATCTCATTGATAATAGTCTTAGCCGATTTATATGAATAAGGCGTTTAGAAGACAAATTTCGCGATATGATATCAACATTTCGTAGTTTCTTTGCAACCGCTTTAAAACTAGCATGGCTCAAATTAATAATAAAATAAAATGCATGACAATTACTCAGTTATACAAGACAAAAGTATCAGTTGTCACACTTAGGATAGACCACATCTAGAAAAGACAGCTTCTGGACCAAAGAAAACTATCTTTATTAATCTGCTATTCAAGGGTGATTAAATTGTTCAGTTGACAGCTCAAAGAATTAGCTCAGCCATCAAGCGCACACTCTACGCCGCATCACCTTCTCTCACATGCCGAACATTTTTGATCCCTGTACCTACCTACGATTAAAGGACGCAATTCTGTGCACTTTACTTCAAATTGTATCTACAAGTTCACCTGCAGTTGCGGTGACACCGATATACGTAGAACTAATAGAATGTTCCAATACGGTCGTCAAAAAGAACATGCTCCAAAATGGTTATTAAAACACATAGAAAATCACAATGTAACTAATCTGAATAGAAATCCATCATCATCCACTGCAAAGCACTTATCATTATTATCACGTCACAATCACAATTATTTCACATAACTCTAATTCAAGGTTATCATTAAAGCTGATGGAAGAAGCACTTTGGATTAATCACATGCATCCTAAACTATATGTACAAAAACAACACAATAGACTCCAACCTTCGCCTACGATGTACTGATTACTTGATCTGTTTATATATAATTGGTTATTAATATGTACTTTGGTTTTATATACCTGAGTAATTTTCATGCATTCCATTTCATTATTATTGGTTGGAGGATTTCATCATGAGCTGACATCAGTTAGAGAACCATTGGAAAACCAGCTGGGAGTACTGGACAGCTGTTTCTGTGCTCCTAGTTTGGGCTCTTCACAGTACGTACCCATCAGAGGAGATTTGAATCCCATGAGCCATTGGATCGGGTCTCAGTGGCTTAATGATGTAACCAGAAGGTGTTTCGTTTGAAACCTACAAAACCAATACCTGTTTAGAGATTGACGGTATCGACGTTCGCAAGTTGTACGGATTATACTAACGCAAGATCTTATACCACCAACTTCTGTAGTGTTCGTTCTTCGAGTACCAAATGGTAAAGCAAAAGACCAGATTTTGTCGTCCAAGGTACGTATTATATTTCGGGACAAAATCGCGGGTAGAGGTGAATGCTTAGCTAGCTAGTAATCGCGCACCAAATGGCGGGGATGCTTGACCGTAAACCTTCAGCTAAACAAGTCGACTTAAACAGTGATGGTCAGCATCCAATGTTGAGTGATGATTGCTGTGGTTAATAATTTTGGGGAATTATTTACCGCTACACCTGAAAATTAGTCAGGAATAATAATAATAGGAGGTAGAATAAAGTGTTATTATTTTTTATTTTGATTTACAGCTTGATTCCACACCTTATTTTCAGTACAAGTGTGGAATTTTCAGCATGGATATCGGTAGCCCAAATTCAGGCGGACCATAGATATCGGGTCTGCGCCGGCAGGGGAGCGAACCCCGGACCATGTGCACGGTCGGCGAGAGTCCTAACCACTGTGCCACCGACGCACATTAATAACATTAATAACATTAACAGTAATAATAACAGTTAATAAGTACAACACATTACCGTGGTAGATTCAGAGTGACCACCGCTTCCTTTTGTACGCAGAGACCTGGTTTATAAACTCGAATTGCCCAAGACTCCGCAAATGCAAGCATCTCCCTGCTTGTTTGTCCTCTGATGACAACAGTGAGAATGACTTGACAGCGCGTCAATATCATGTCCTCAGTCTACAAGCTCCTTTGTTAGTGAATCTTTTGGCTCTTTGACTTCAGCTGTCTCCAGCCACTCTGCCAAATGGTCCATCCTGAGACGAGTAGACAGTCGCCTTTCCTTACGACAGATGTATTTGCTTTCACAAACACACTCAAGCTGATACATATGCAGTTCGAAGAGTCGAAATGATTTACGCCTGAGTGGAGATTGATGTACAAGAAGTAGTCAGACGAAGAATTGATCAAGCTATCAGGAGAACGTATTATACTGCAAAACTCGTGTTCCTTAACATTACCAAGTGGATGTTTCAACAGTCTGGGAAAAAGCAGTCATCAATCCTCGACAATTCAAACTGTGTATATGACTTTGAGTGTGGTTTATGGAAGCGAATGCAAAAGCCGTATGGAGGGGTGGTTGTCTACTCGGATAATGAGACTTTCACTAAAGTGGTTGGAAGCAGCTGAAGTCAAAGCACCAAAAGGTTCAATAACAAAGTATTTTGTGGACTAAAGATATGATACTGACGCGATATCAAGTCACTCACTGCTGTCAGCAGACAAATCTCCTAGTCTAATTCTAATGGTATGTATATCCCCGTATGCAGAGTATTCAGTTGAGGAGTAGTTCTACCGAAATATGTTGAATTCACGAAATCCTGTTCTATTAACTTTTGTTACTTATTTTAAATTTGTTTAGTTTTAACACGTAGAATTGTTTACAATATCACCACTTCATTATTTATAAATCTAAGCAAATTAGGTGTGTAAACACAATTAGATTTGCTAAATACGCGTTCTCATGCATTCACTAAATTCTTGTAATTGCATGTAATCAGTATAATAGTTAATGAATCTGATCAATTGAAGTATTGAATGTCATACACAAATGAGTACACAATTTCTTTACTGTTCAGAGAACAACTACTTTTTCTGACTCTACCGTCTGTCTGTCTGTCTGGATTCCACATAGAACTTGGCACCGAAGTGCACCAGTTTGAGTTGCCACGTTCCAAATAGCACACAAAGGTAGACAAGAAAATGAGTGATGAAGAGAATCAATAGAGTTTTGACAAGTATAAGAGTGAAACAGAATGAGTAATGGTAGAAAGGAATATGAAAGGTTAAAGAGACTGAATACATCTGCGTAAGCCATTGACAACGATTTTGAGCCATGCCACCTATTGTCTCCAGCCATTGATTCTTAGAGTCCCGAGGGCGGGCCCCAACACGGAAGTCTGCATCTCCCTACCTGACTCAGTTTAACTGTCAAGGATTTCATGGATTGATTGATGCTATGTTTTTGTTTGGCCACCACTTACTCTTTTCCAACCAACCTGCACCTATATCAGCTAGTAATGCTCATTGGAAGGGGGAGGCGATGGTTAGGCATGCGCATCACGTGACCTAGCCATCTCAATCTATGTAACTTTATAGCCTCTTCGATTGATTTTCTCTCTTTGCCCAACACTCTACGCCTAACGTCAACATTACTTACCTTATTGTATCACCTAACGTGAGACGAGATCGTAGACATCTATGATCAAAGACAGTCAACCTTTTCATGTCTTCAACTCGTATTGGCCAAGTTTCAGAGCCATAGAGGAGGAGCGAACTGCTGATCAGTACACACGTCCCTTGGTTGATAGCCGGATGTCACGCCTACGCCAGAGATGGTTAAGTTAGCGAAAGCAGCTCGTGTTTTTTGGATCTGAGATGAGATTTCGTCACCAATCAATCCGTTGGTGCTGATACAACTTCCCAAACAGGTGAAGTGGTCAACATGTTCTATGACTTCACTCCCTATCACTAATATATATTTATTCCTGTTTATGCAGGAACATACCAATTGTACAGGCATGGATAAGTTATTATATAAATTACAGTTTGTTTGTTCAATCTAACATTAGAGTCAGTCAGAACAGTCTGCAAAATAGTCTGTCTGTGTAACACATAAAGAGATATAGAAATATTGTCTTCGCATTAACAAAAAACCCAGACTTCAGATGAATGTGATACAAATATCTGGGAAAAATAAAGCTTGACGTCAATTCTCCTATATAACTTTGTCGTGAACAGCATCTAGGAGTTGACGTAGTCCATTCCTGCAGCAACTTCTTACATTTCACAGGGTCTGGCTTTACAGATATATACAGGCATCTTGATGGTTTGTTTTCTCAGAGTATGGCCAATCCACCGCCATAGAGACATAGAGGGTAAAAACTAGGTATCGGTCATTTTGCAACAGGAATCGCTGCTTTTCTTTTCTTTTTATGATGCTAATGAAGAAACAGATAACACCTCTTCTGGGAATCCGTTCAATGGGTTAATAACTCAGTAAGAGAAGCACTAGAGGTTTGTTCTTGGGTTCGATATTCACATGCCATGCCTTCTCTAACTTTCCCAGACTTACTGGCAAGGAAAGAAGAAGACAGACGTGGCGGAAAATCATTTAAATTCTTCTGACTATTCTACGAACTTTTTCCCGTTCTATGCTTAAATGCAGCTCCTTAATTTGAATCTGAACAAAAATAAAATAATCAACTATTGCCGATATGTCGACGATACGTTTGTTATTTGTAACGACATGAGTCAGGCATTTGTATTATTTGACCATCTCAATGAAAGCAACCTACAGAATATAAACACAACGATGAGTTCGACTTCCTGAACCTTAATGTAAGAAGACGAAGAGGAAACGATGGTACGGTTGAAAAATCCATCTAGAGAATAGACACCAAGATCGGACAATATCTTCACTGCAATAGGTTTTGTCCTATAAGCTATAAACGGGGATTACTAAGGATACTGACTGTACAACAGTGTCAGGAAGTTATGTTCGCCTAACAAGATGAAAGAAGAATTAGACCTTGTTGAGAAATGCCAAAGGAAAAATAGGCATCCAAACGGATTTATCCAATAATACAAATAGCAAAGAAAAGAACGATGAAAGAAAACATTCGACTGTTGGAAAGGAGAAATTTTTCATTTGTCTCCTATTTAAACTAGAAGCAGTATCACATGAGATTGACAAGAGAATGAAAGGAGCAGTAGAAAGATGTTTTCCTACAGTGAAGCTCGTAACACTATACAGCATCACATTCTCTATAATGGCAACCCAAACTGGATGAGTACCCTGCTGACATCACCTGCAACTGAGTTTATAGATTTATGTGTACTTGTGGTGGTAAGCACACTGGAAGGATGGAAAGAAGGATTTCTATCTGGTTTTAAGGGGATATTTCAGGAAAATCAAAAACAGTGGGTGTGATATACCCCTACTACTTCTTAAATTCTTCTCAATATCTATGGACACTGGCACTTACCCTTATGAGTGGAAAACTAGCTTCATAATTCCTCACTATAAATCCGGTGATAAGACAAACGTCCGCAATTACAGACCCATAAATATAACCCCAGTTGTCTCTCGAATCATGGAGAAAGTTGTCAAAGATCAATTGTCAGACTATCTACTTAAGGAAGATCTTGTTACAAGGTCTCAACACGGATTTCTCAAAAATAGGTCTTGCGTTACTTGCCACTTCGACTTTTTCAACTGCATCACTAGTAATCGCGAAGCACGTAAGCTAGTTGTTGTTCTCTACTTCGACATATCTAGGGCATTTGACATGGTATCTCACAGTATTCTCTTTGAGAAGCTGTATTCATGTGGGATTCGCAATTCATTACTGAGTTGGTTAAAATCGTTTCTAAGCAATAGGGTACGAATAACCAAGGTTGGATCTGTATTGTCTCATCCTAGGCAGATCACAAGTGGGGTTGTGCAAGGTAGTGTCCTAGGTCCACTTTTATTTACAGTATACATTAACAGCATTTGCAACTGCTTCACCTCAGGTAAATCATTCCTATATGCTGACGACCTCAAAGTCGTTTACTCCTGCCACGCTCATGAACTAAGCGATATGGTGAATAAAATACATCTTGAACTAAGTCGTCTCGCAACATGGTGTACTGAATCCTGTCTAAAGTTCAACATTGATAAATGCGGCTGGATTTGTATCGGAAACAGTAACCTTGACCTGAATCTTGAAATAAATGGGCGTAAACTAGCCAAGCTCAACTCAGTCGTAGATCTCGGTATCAGATACTCTAGTAACTTAACGTTCTCTGAACAAACTGATTATGCCAGACGTAAAACACGAAGGCTCCTAGGCTGCATAACTCGCAATTTCTTTTGTTGTGAAACTAGAGTTTTATTATATAAAGTATGTGTCCAACCTATTTTAGAATACTGCCCGTTTATTCTTAGCGGACTCAGACAAATTGACAAGCTTAAGTTAGAAGGAGTGCAACGGCAATTCACCTTACGAATTCTTGGTTTAGAAAGTGGTCTCCAATACTATGAGCGTTGCGATAGACTAAGTTTAGAACCACTTTGGAAAAGACGTCCTAAGCTAAACCTGATTTTTTACTACAAGCTAACTAATCTGCTCGTGCACTCCTCCGAGCCAATAATTAAACCTACCGCTGTCATCAGTTACAATCTTAGAAATCATCACAACCTAGTTGCTACAGAGCATTGTCAGACTTACACGCGGTACAACTTCTTCTTAAATAAGTTTTCGGTCATTTGGAATAGACTACCAGCTGATGTGCGCGATGCAAACACACTCGCAGTGTTCATCTCCTCAGTCACCAGACTGCTCAAAGATGACAGTGCACTTCTGCGTCTGAATCCTACACCCACTTTTTCGTCCAACATAGATATTTTAAGTTCATTAAACATGTAGTTACAACAAACTACAATTATAAATTTTTATATTATTGGAAGTACATGATAGACATTTTTACACAGGACAATAATATTAGTTCACACAATATAAAAGTTAGCATCATGGGAATAGTTAGTTAGTGCACCAAAATAACTATAATTACTAAACAGAATATATATGTATATATACACATTAATCACCCCCTAAGTACTCCACTTGCTTTCTTTTGCGTTGTTGCTGTTTGTCTTCTTTTGTCTCTCACCATTTCAGCTCCCATTTAACTTTTTGAATGAGAACGAAGAATGTAGATATTTGCCCATTTACAATGACAAATGATCTGCAAACATTATTGGTCCCATAACCTACAATTCCCTCGTGAATTGCGCATTGCCTTCACCAACGACGCAACCTGGATTACAGTTGTGAAATATATCTTTATACCAATAAAAAGGTATTGATTTATAATACTACTTCGCG
>OX235271.1:9594941-9643435 GCA_944472155.2 Trichobilharzia szidati | reverse complement strand
ACACCGATTGTCTCCTAAAACCACGCCACCAATTTTATATAGGAGCATTTAATGTTAGGACACTCTGCCAAATAGGACAACAAGCATCTCTAGCCAAGACTCTGGCATCCCGAGCCATTGATGTATGTTGTGTTTCAGAAACACGCATACAAGACCCAAGTGTGGTTATTCACTTAACCCCACCTGGCCAACAGGATGAATCTGCAAAATTCACCTTGAGGGTGTCAGGAGATGCGACGGCTAGCTCACGAGGATTAGCTGGTGTTGGGATAGCTTTAAGTACTAGAGCAGAAAAGACATTACTTGACTGGATCCCGGTAGATAGCCGAATGTGCGCTGTCCGCCTGAACGGATCAGTGAAAAGGAGAAAGGACTGCACTACTCGCCGATGCCTTTTCGTAATCTCCGCCTACGCCCCCACTGACTGCAGTTCGGATGAAACGAAGGATGAGTTCTACCAAAAGCTGTCTAGTTTGCTGCGAAAGGCTAGACGCTCAGATATAGTCGTTTTAGCTGGTGACTTTAATGCTCAAGTAGGGAAATTGTGTCAATCTGAGAAGAATGTTGGTGGCACATACGGAATTCCGTGCCAGCGAACCGACAACGGTGACCGTCTCCTACAGTTCTGTTCAGATAATCATTTGTATCTTGTAAGCACTAACTTCAAACACAAGGAGAGACACTGTCTGACCTGGCGACCCCCATCATCAAATCAACGCTGGACACAAATAGACCACATAGCAATAAGCTATCGTTGGCGTGGGTCGGTAGGAGATTGTCGCTCCTTCTGGAACACGTGTGTAGATACCGATCACGCACTGGTCCGCGCTCGTGTGTGCTTACGACTGAACGGACGTAGGAAACAGCGAGCGGTAAACCCATCACGTCCCCAGCTCGACCAGGGAACTAAGTCCCTATTTGAGGAAGAACTAGCTAAACACATATCTGAGTTTGACAGCTGCGCTCACCCTGAAGAAGCCTGGAAGAATATTCAGTCAGCCATAGATACAGCTGTAAAAGCTGTGAATAAGGTAAATCCAAAGGTGAGTAAAAACCATTGGATTTCGACTGCCTCATCCGAACTGATAGATGCTAGAAGACTTATTCCGGCGAGCTCCGAATTCAATGAGGAGCGAAAGCTGCACAAGAGGAAACTTACGAAAAGTCTCCGCAAGGACCGTGAACAGTGGTGGTTGACTAAGGCGAAAGAGATGGAAAAAGCATCGTCGATAGGCAACACCAGACAACTATTCAGGCTTATCAGGGAAACAGGTGGTAAAAAACAAATGATAAGCGAAACAATCTCCGAGAAAAATGACACCATAATTAGCTCCCAGGATAGACGTCTGGAGCGCTGGAAAGAACACTATGAGGAGCAGTTTAATTGGCCCACAGCCACACTTAACCTACCGGACATCCAACACCTCCCTGAATGGGAGATAGACACAGGTCCTCCGTCCTTAACCGAGGTTACTAAAGCTGTCACCAATCTGAAGCTAGGCAAAGCAGCGGGACCTGATTTATTGACTACAGAGGTATTTAAGTACGGAGGCGACAGTTTACTGTCTGCGTTAACGGAGGTTCTAGGCAGCGTCTGGGAATCAGAAGAAGTCCCATCGGGTTGGTGTAAGTCACTGATCATCCCGATATACAAGAAGGGGGACAAGTCGTCTTGTGATAATCACAGAGGGATTAGCTTGACTAATATAGTATCTAAAATCCTAGGCTCAATAATACTGCGTAGATTAAGTGGTGCTCGGGAGACACAAACACGAGAAAACCAGGCAGGTTTTAGGCCAGGTAGAGGGTGTATTGATCACATCTTCACCCTTCGACAGATTCTAGAACATAGGCATTCCTACCGGCGTCCGACAATCATTATATTTCTTGACCTAAAGGCGGCATTCGATTCTGTCGACCGGGAGGTTCTCTGGCGATGCTTGGCTGTAAAGGGAATGCCAAGAAAATACATTGCACTGATTAAGGCACTCTACTCGTACTCATGCAGCCAGGTGAGGGCTTATGGCGAGTTGTCATCTGAAGTGGTGACGACTAGTGGCGTCCGTCAAGGATGCCCATTATCCCCATTCCTATTCAATTTCATCATAGATGTACTAATGGACTTAACCCTAACTCACTTCAGCGACTCAGGGATTGACTTGCTACCAGGGAAGAATCTCGTTGACTTAGAATATGCAGACGATATAGTCCTTCTAGGCGAGGACTCTGACAAAATGCAGAGTCTACTGAACACCCTGAACAACAATCTCCGCATGTTTGGCATGCGATTCGCCCCTATAAAATGTAAGATGATGCTGCAGGATTGGACTTCATCGACCCCTAGATTAGAAATAGGAAGTGAAGTGGTAGAGCACGTTGACCGCTTCACTTACTTGGGAAGTACCATCAGCCCCAACGGGTTGATCTCCGACGAAATTTCAGCACGAATACAGAGGGCTAGGTTCGCATTCGCCAGTTTTCGCCGTCTCTGGCGTAGACGCGATATCCGACTATCGACCAAAGGGCGTGTGTACTGCTCAACAGTCCGCTCCGTCCTCCTTTATGGCTGTGAGACCTGGCCATTGAGAGCAGAAGACATGAAAAGATTAGCTGTGTTCGATCATAGGTGTCTGCGTTCTATCTCCCGCGTGAAGTGGTATAATAAGGTGAGCAATATTGAGGTTAGGCGTCGAGTGCTAGGTAAGGCGGGGAAATCAATCGACGAGACTGTGAAATTACTTCGACTGAGATGGTTAGGACATGTGCTACGAATGCCTAGTCATCGCCTTCCTCGACGGGCAATGTTAGCTGATATAGGGTCAGGCTGGAAAAGAGCTAGCGGCGGTCAAACGAAAACATGGCACCAATCAATGAAATCCACAACAGTTAATCTAAGCCACGTAGGAAGATGTAGACTTCCTGGTTGGGGCCCTCGGGACAGAAAAAACCAATGGTTGGAAACAATTGGTGACATGGCTCAAAATCGTTCTCAGTGGCGCAGATGCATCCACTCCTTGTGACTTATGATTTCCAATGAAACTATATTGTTCTTCGTTATTACTATTCCTTTGTCTCACACCTCTGTTTACTGTCTATATTATGCATTTCTTCTACTTTCTTCTCTTGCTTTGCGTGCTACATAGATTGTGGCGACTTGAACTGCCGCACATATGTGCAAAGTTCTATGTCGAAAACCGACCGACCGACCGACCGCTGACAAAAATGGAATAAACACATTGTAGAATCAAAATAATACATCAATCAACTTTATCTCACGGATGCTGTTCACAACAAAGTTTTATAGGAGAATTGACGTCAAGCTTTATTTTTCCCAGATATTTGTATCACATTCATCTGAAGTCTGGGTTTTTGTTAATGCGAAGACAATATTTCTATATCTCTTTATGTGTTACACAGACAGACTATTTTGCAGAATGTTCTGACTGACTCTAATGTTCGATTGAACAAACAAACTGTAATTTATATAATAACTTATCCATGCCTGTAAAATTGGTATGTTCCTGCATAAACAGGAATAAATATATATATAGCATCTTGACAAGAAACTGAGCAGGCTTGTAGATGTTAGGAGCGAAAGCATTGTTATTTTTTTACAAGCTAAAACTGTACAGTCATTATTGTCTTATTTTTTCAATTAATTTCTTTTAAAGTCTATTTTTTTATACATATAGTATCTAAACTCATGTTTAGTTCTCGAGCTGCCAAAATAATGCATGTTGCTGTCCTACAGATCAGAGCGATTCACATTTGTGACCACTACCAAATCTGCTGATCAGCATGCGCCACCCTCCCTCCTTTTTTGACATTAAGCTCTGAGACCTTTTACAATGACTGCAGTTGTAATATTGGATTGCTTTGACTCCGTCCCAATCATACAGTATGCTGAACATTAACAGCTTTCATGACAAGTGCTTCCCATTAGGTCACATGGCACAATAATACCAGAGGACATCATTAGCAATATTATCATCATACTAGTGAACAAGTGGGTTACTACAAAAGACTAAGAAATTAGGTTTCCCTTAAGAGTTATGAAGTATAAAAATAGCTAATATTAGAGCAACTAAGTTATATTCTATTTAGCAGAGTGATATGAGTAGTGGAACAATTAGTGATAAAGTTATGTAAAGTGGTCCTGAGTAAGGCAACTGGTTAGCAGAACTTGTTATGCTAAATTTTCACGACCGATTTTATATGGTGTGCGTTACACATTGCAAAGTGACTCATCAATTATATAATGGAGAAATACTACATAATTTCAACATTATGAATTTTTTAGAAAATTATATGAATATGGGTAGGTGTTGACTGAAGATAGTCATTTCAACTCAAAAATAGTGCTGATAATATAAGCATATATGTAAAATATTAAAAGATATGGTTGCTAATGTAATTGTTTATGGAAATAATTACACTGACGAACTTATTGAAGATTACAGTGAAGAGAAAGTCAGTGAGTTAGTTAAACGGTTACTGCGCAGTTAGTAGTTAGAACATCTTTAAAAGTAAAAGGTAGAAGAGTTTTCAGTACTGGGTCAAATTAAGACATAATCTACGGATTAGAGTGTAGTGGATAGTGGTACGATTAAAGATAAGGTTAGGTTGAATGAGCTTGGGGAAAATGGTTGGTTGGCTGAGTTTGTTATTGCTAAGTTTTCCTGGCCACTTTTCATATGGCGTGCTTTAGACATTACAAAGTAACAGTTTGCTTATATTATGGAAGAACTATCACAACTAATTTGGGATTATACGTCCAGGATAATTATAGATAGTCTTATGAGTTTATAAGCCCGATTGATGAAATATTGATAAGATCTCCAATAAGCTGAATAACCAAACCTCAGATGAAGGCATGTGGGAGAAATTGGGTTGGTTTTATCACGTTTTAGGTGCGGTACTGTTGCTGGGGCAAATGAGTTTCCTCAAATTGGGGGCATTGCACTGGGGTCTGTAGTACCAAAGTTAGATGAACAGCCCATATGGGTAAAGTATGGATAAGTAGACCGAAGCTCTTTTGTTGACAAGAACTCGTTAAGGAGACGCTGGAATTCAGTGGGAGATCGACAACTACGTACATTAAGTGGAAGTTCGTTCCATAATGCACTGTACTGTATTTTGAAGAAACGTGATCGCAGTTTTGTCCGGTACCGCCTTATGGATAGAGTATTTTCATGATTTCTAAGAGTATATATGGTTAAATTATTGAAAGCTATTGGATTACTGCTTTTGAGGTAGCCATGTAAAAGGCGAAAAAGGAATGTAAGGTTGAGTTTCAGGCGCCTTAACCAAAGTGGCTGAAGTCTATACAAATAACCAAGGTTGGATCTGTATTGTCTCATCCTAGGCAGATCACAAGTGGGGTTGTGCAAGGTAGTGTCCTAGGTCCACTTTTATTTACAGTATACATTAACAGCATTTGCAACTGCTTCACCTCAGGTAAATCATTCCTATATGCTGACGACCTCAAAGTCGTTTACTCCTGCCACGCTCATGAACTAAGCGATATGGTGAATGAAATACATCTTGAACTAAGTGGTCTCGCAACATGGTGTACTGAATCCTGTCTAAAGTTCAACATTGATAAATGCGGCTGGATTTGTATCGGAAACAGTAACCTTGACCTGAATCTTGAAATAAATGGGCGTAAACTAGCCAAGCTCAACTCAGTCGTAGATCTCGGCATCAGATACTCTAGTAACTTAACGTTCTCTGAACAAACTGATTATGCCAGACGTAAAACACGAAGGCTCCTAGGATGCATAACTCGCAATTTCTTTTGTTGTGAAACTAGAGTTTTATTATATAAAGTATGTGTCCAACCTATTTTAGAATACTGCCCGTTTATTCTTAGCGGACTCAGACAAATTGACAAGCTTAAGTTAGAAGGAGTGCAACGGCAATTCACCTTAAGAATTCTTGGTTTAGAAAGTGGTCTCCAATACTATGAACGTTGCGACAGACTAAGTTTAGAACCACTCTGGAAAAGACGTCTTAAGCTAAACCTGATTTTTTACTACAAGCTAACTAATCTGCTCGTGCACTCCTCCGAGCCAATAATTAAACCTACCGCTGTCATCAGTTACAATCTTAGAAATCACCACAACCTAGCTGCTATAGAGCATTGTCAGACTTACATGCGGTATAATTTCTTCTTAAATAAGTTTTCAGTCATTTGGAATAGGCTACCAGCTGATGTGCGCGATGCAAACACACTCGCAGTGTTCATCTCCTCAGTCACCAGACTGCTCAAAGATGACAGTGCACTTCTGCGTCTGAATCCTACACCCACTTTTTCGTCCAACATAGATATTTTAAGTTCATTAAACATGTAGTTACAACAAACTACAATTATAAATTTTTATATTATTGGAAGTACATGATAGACATTTTTACACAGGACAATAATATTAGTTCACACAATATAAAAGTTAGCATCATGGGAATAGTTAGTTAGTGCACCAAAATAACTATAATTACTAAACAGAATATATATGTATATATACACATTAATCACCCCCTAAGTACTCCACTTGCTTTCTTTTGCGTTGTTGCTGTTTGTCTTCTTTTGTCTCTCACCATTTCAGCTTCCATTTGACTTTTTGAATGAGAACGAAGAATGTAGATATTTGCCCATTTACAATGACAAATGATCTGCAAACATTATTGGTCCGAAATCTTACAATTCCCTCTTGAATTACGCATCGCATTTCCCCACGACGTAACTTGGATTACAGTTGTGAAATATATCTTCATACCAATAAAAAAGTATTGATTTATAATACTTCATGATTGTATCTTACAACATAACTGATCTTGTCTGCAAAAATAGCTTGCATTTCTTGAAAACACCTGTTTATAAGAATATATAAACTATCATTATTATTAGTCTACATTGTGTACAATTCACTTATGATGTTACGATGAAAACGCTGACAAAAGTATACAAGTGGATTACTTATTTTAAATTATTATCAAATTTGGATATAAATCAAGAATAAGACTCGATGCCGTACACACCAAAGTTCTATGGAGGAATTACTTCAAGCTTTATTTTTTTCCCAAGTATTTGTAATCCATCCAAAACATACTTGGGTTTTTTTGTTAATGCGAAGACAATATTTCTATATTTCTTGATGTGTTCCATTGAATGACTAGTTATCATATTGTTCCCATAGACAAATGAATGCAACCTTATAATTTTACCATGAACCAAATTTATGTAATTTAAATAATACTTATCCATGCCTGTACAATTGGTGTGTCCTACACAGGTAGGAAAAAATGTATTTTATTAAATTACTTTTATTAAATATGTTTACTAATCGTATATGTAATTTATCATATTGATGATGCCTGTAAACTGGCGTCCCTCATGTAAAAAATGAGAATATACTATTATTATTATTATTTTGCACCTATCCGCGTAAGTCAGTCCTTCATGTTTGTGTAATAGGCGTCGTGTAAAACTTCGCTGAATATTTTCAATACGAACCCTGTCATACCCATTCATGAAACCGAAGACAATTGTGCAGTACTCAATTACTGGGCGAACCATGACTTTGTATAAAAGGACTTTAGCCTCAGTTGTGTACATTTTTCGATGTAACAAGCCTGTGAGACTTCGGCATTTAGAAACAAGTGCTTTTGCATACTGACTAAATGTTAAGTTCTGTGAGTAGGTAACTCCCAGGTCTCTTATGGAATTGAGGGTTTGGAGAGAGGAGTCACCTAGGTGTAACCTGAAATACGGGTGGGAGTTATTGAAATATAAGGCACCACATTTATCAGAATTGAATGGCAGTTGCCAATCAGTGCTCCAGTTATGTAATCTATCCAGATCATCTTGAATATGTGTGAATCCCTCGTTCATTGTAGAATGCGGGAAGCTGTATACAATCTTTAAGTCATCAGCAAAGAGGTATGGGGTACCATGCTTGATTACGCTGCAGATATCGTTAATGTAGATTACGAAAAGCAATGGACCTAGTACACTACCCTGAATTACTCCACTTCGTATGGGTCTGGGTGACGAGTAATTATTTGCAAATTTCGCAACTTGGGAACGATCTTCCAAGAAAGAAACGAGCCAGGATAACAAGGGGTCCTGGAACCCGTACGACTTTAGCTTAAGGATTAGTCGCTTGTGTGGGACTTTATCAAAGGCTTTTTTGAAGTCAAAGAAGAGGGTTGTGACAAGCAAACCATGATCTCGCTTAGCGGTAACATCATCAAAGTAGTCAAGTAGGCAGGTGGAGCATGATCGACTTTTCAAGAAGCCGTGTTGTGCTGGAGTAAACAATTTGTGAAGGTGGAGGTATGAAGCAATATCTTGCCCTATACCTTTTTCCATAACCCTAGAAACTACTGACGTGATATTGATCGGTCGGTAGTTTTCGATATTAGAAGTTGGTCCTAGTTTGTGCCTGGGGGTTATAAACGACAGCTTCCAGCACTCTGGGTAACTGCCATTATTTAAGGACAGATTGAAAAACTTTAGGAGGATAATGGGTATGTCCTCACCACCTCTTTTCAACAAGATAGATGGGATTCCATCAGGTCCAGCTTTATATGATGTCCGGAGGGATGCTATAGCGGAGGAAATCTTTTGTTGGGTAAATGTTATATTACCCAAAAAGTGATATGGTATTATCGGAACATCAAGACTACCTACTGTTTCTTCGTTAGTAAAGTAGCCAGAAAAGTGGGAGCTGAATAACTCGCATATCTCCTGTGGGTCTTCGTATAGTTTTTCTCCATCTAGTAATAAGTTAGGGATACTTATTCTGTTGTTGTTAATTCGTGACTTGATTAGTTTTACCAATGCCTCTGTATTATCGGGCCGTGAAAAGAGGATGCGTTCTAGTTTGATGGACTCAGATAACTGATTAGATTTGTATGAATCATAAGTTTGCTTGAGTGTAATGAGTGATGAAAAGTCACTAAATCTGTAGAATTGCCTAGCATGCTTACGCAGTCGGTTTCGAATCTTTACGGGGATGAAGTCAGGCTGTTTAGGCCTCGTTTTCACAAGTCTTGCTGGAGCGATTAAGTCATGTGCAAATCCTAGGTTCTCGTAGAGTAAGTTGTTTGCCTCTATAGCCGAGCTGCATGTAAAGTATGGTCCCCAGTCTAGGGTGCGTAGGTATGGTTTCAGGTCATCCCACTGAGCGTGTCTGTAACCCCTGAGTAATACTTTGTTGGCACTTATTGTCGCACTCATGCTAGTGCAAATATTGAATGTACCTAACACTACTCTGTGGTCGCTACCAGGAAACTCTTTACCTACTCGAAGGGTAGTGGGGATGATACCATTAGTGAAAACTAAATCTAAAATCTTAGATAGCCTGGTAGGATGCTGTACGTGTTGTTGCCAGTCTTTTGTTTCTATTATGTTAAAAAATTCATGATACCGTTTTGGTGAGGAAAGTGGTTGCCAGACTACTTCAGGCATATTAAAGTCCCCACATATAATTTTAGCCGTGTGAGGTAGTGAAGTGGCGTAAGCGAAAGTGCTAGCAAGTTTCATATCACCTTCAACGGCTGAACATGGGGGATGATAGATGCAACCTATAAGATAGGAAATGGAGTGAGACAGCCTTAGAATAGCCCAGACTGAGTCATTATCTGTGATGAGCTCTGGGTAGAAGCACTGTGTGGCCTTAATATCAGACCTGATATACATAGCGCATCCTCCTCCTCTGCCATGGTTTCTGTCACCTCTGAATACGTAATAGTTATCAATAGAAATATCTTTATCGCATATCTGAGGAGTGCACCATGTTTCAGTAATCATTATAAGAGACGGGTTGCATATTAAGGATAATGTCGTGAAGTCAAACATTTTGTTAAGTAAGGAGCGAGCATTGATGAGACAGAATGAGAGGGAGTTAGGGGTGACGATGAAATCGCATATATCTTTAAAAAAGTTTTCCTCAAGGTTTGTAGCATCTAGAGCAGATTGTTCGATGGGTGCTAACTCAGATGGTGGCAACGTACTGGCAGTGCTAGAAAAGTGCACTACACCAGTATCAGCACAGAGAGATGTGCTATCGTTGGTTACCCCGGCGGGTGAGAGGTGTTCATAATACCGTGACTGAAATGCATCGCCCTCCCCTCCGGTGATAAGTGGCTTGGCAGTATGTGTGCTATTTGCGTCAATATTGAGGCTGAAATTTCGTGTTGGCTGAGAAAATTTAGATTGGATGAAGGGGAGGTAGGTATTTCTTGTGGATAGTATGCTGGAGTAAAGTTACGCGCATCGCAGTTATGATTAATATTTTGTGTGTTCAAGTTATTTTCGTAAATATTAGTCCATCGATTATCTTGGGTGGACTGTATCCGGTGGTTGTCAGGGATGTGGTGAGTCAGAAGGCCGTTTTTAGGAAAGAAGCCTAACCCACTTGTTCCTTGTTGTAGGGGTCTCTGGATCAAACTTTTGTCTACATTAGCTATAGATAGGAGAGTTGTGTCGGGGTAGGTGCATGCCTGCCCGTAGGGTTTCAACTTATTTTTAGGGTGCCCAGACATATAGCGTCTGTTTTGTCTAACGGATGAAGATTTGCTCGATGTTGGATGAATTGGCGGGTTACCTCTCCTTTCATTGACGTTATATTTATGGTAGTATGAAGACTTATTCAGCTTCCCTGGGTTAATGGTGGGATTGGAGTCACTTAAGTTAGTGTTATTTGGTTTGCTGCTGAGTAACCTATCAGTGACGGGTTTGAGTGAAGGTATTCTGGATGGCAGGGTTATATTACTCCGTTTTGTGTGCACACTACTGTGAGTACTACTCGGGGAGGTTATATTGAATGCTACATTCTCAAGCTTAGCCTTTTGCGTAGTGGTATTAGCAGCTGATGGTGATGTGTCTAGCGAGCATAACTCTAAAGATGCATCTAAGTCTATGGCCATATTTGCTTCACTGTTGAGTTTACTAGGTAAAGCTTTATTATTTAAGGGTATTTGTGGTGAGTGCATGACTGATTGACAGACTGGTTTCAGCATAGAACTTTGCACCGATGTGCAGCAGTTTGAGTTACCACACTCCCTGTGTGTAGCACACAAAGCAAGAGAAGAGAGTAGAGAAAGATTCAAGATAGAGATAATAAACAGAAGTGTGAGTGAGTGAAAAAAAGATCAGTAATATGAAAGAACAACAGAATTTTATTGGATGGATATGAGAAATCACAAGAAGTGAATTCATCTGCACCAGCTATTGACAACGAGGATTTTGATCCAGATCACCAAATGTCCCCAGCCCTCATTGGTTCTATCCATCCCGAGGACCCCAACCAGTCAGGAAGGCAGTCTACGTGGTTGGCTTAAACTAACCGTTGTGGATTTCATTGACTGATGACATGTCTTAGATGACCACCATTAGCTCGTCTCTAACGTGATCCATTCTGTGTCAGTGGCTAACATTGCCCGTCGTCGAGGTGATGGCTAGGCTTGCATGCGTTACACTCGTCCTAACCATTTCACTCAATCAGTGTAGCTTCACAACCTTATCGACTAACTTTACCTCCTTACCTAACACTCAGTGTCTCATCTCAATATTACCATATTACACCACCTAAAATGGGAGGTACAACGCAGGCGCTTGTGATCAAAGACAGTCAGCCTTTTCATATTCTCCACTTTCAATGGTCATGTCTCACCGATAGCCATAAAGGAAGACGAGGCGAACTACTGATGTGCAGTATGTACATCCTCTGGTCGACAGCCGGAATGGCTATGACAGCTGAGATAATGATGACACTGTCAGCATCGTTTAAAGTCTAATAGTAGGTTAAATAAGAGTAACAAATGAATAAACTGCCTCAATAGTTCTATGGTGGTTGATTTAACCAAAAGGGAAGAAGCTCACAAAATGCCATCACCCTATCTATATTAAACTCACAGCTAGTTCAGCCTAATATCAACGCGCTGAGCAGGTCTGCCGATTTCTGTTACTCAGATAGAAAATATTAGAAGAAGTGAATATAATACAACACTCAGAAAATACAAAAGTAGTTCGTATTCACAATCTCTGGTGAGAAAAGCCAGTTACGCAGTAGTCATTCGATTAGAGATACATAAATTTTTTCGAACACAATAATTAAAACTCCGAATGTAACGATTTTTAGGGTCATTTTATTATTCATCCCTTGCCTTCTGAGTGGAGAATAGGCCTTCAGTGTCACATTCTCAGTGCAGTTGGTTCTGTGCATTCACTACAAGCTGCCTACATTGCCACTCATGAACTTTCATCTCGTCCTAAAATGATTCCTGTGTTACTCTTGGACGGCCATCTAGGAGCTTCCTATTTGGGTTCCGCTAGATGATCTTCTTGGTATGTATTACACTATTATTATCGTTCCCTTTGGTTTCGAGTGAAACATAGGGCTTCAACAACACATATATACTTTCTTCTATTTTCTGTCATCCTATTCACCTGGGCATACGATTGAACATAATCTCTCATCTCCTCTTTGCCATACGATCTCCTCCATGTCATCCTTGCACCAACGACCACCCACTTGTCACTTCACATTGGGATTCCAATCGAGCGATGGTCTGCATCGCGTCCGATGTCATTCGATGGTCTACTCAATTTATGTCTAATCCATCTCCATTTTCTCCTACATACTCATTGAGCGATCGGCTCTCGGTTGGTTGGTTGGTTGGTTTGTTCTCAGTCAGAGTTTCTCGCTGCTAATTCTCGCCGACTGGCCATTTGATCTTCAGTATGGAGCCAGCCAGCGAAGGTGGCGGCTGTTGATGAAAGTCTGCAACAGGTTGTTAGAAATCCTCTTCGATGCACACTGGTCAAGTTTCTGACCCGTAAAGAATAACCGACTGACTGAATTGACATTTGTGTAGAAAATCGGATTCTTGTTCCTCATGTTGAGGTGGAGTGCAGAAGATTTCCAAACTGGTTTCAGGTTGATGACCGCGTATCTCACCTTGCCTTTCCGATTCTGGCTGGTTGGTTGACTTTGACATTTTCATCAGCGCCATGTGCCTGTAGTTGAAACAATGCCTCCTAGGTAAGTGAAGGAAGTGACCTCCTTCAAGTTTCCACCAGTTGATGGTGATTAGTGCTGGTTGTTGTTGCTGCTGTTGGTTGGTCGGTTGCTTATATGTATCATCTCTGTCTTCTCTACGTTCACTTGGAGTCCTGTCTTCGCTGCCAGCCTCTTCAGCCAGTTTGTTGGTTTTCGTCTGCAGGTCTTCGAGTTTGAGTGACACAAGACATATATCGTCTGCGGAATCCAGATCTTCTACTGTCTCATCGCTTTCCATAGTATGACGAATAATCCAGTCCACCACAATTGCGAATATCATCAGTGATAATAGGCAGCCACTTTATCTTGCTCCTGTGTTCACTTTGAACGCCTGGCTGAGTTTTCCGTTGTGGATCACCGGACACATGCCACTGTCATATAGCTATTGAATAAGGTTGATAAAAACTTGAGGTAAACCGTAGTGTTGAAGTAGTTTCCAAATTGCTTCTTTGTCGAAGCCGTTGCCTTTTCGAAGTCGAAGAAGCTGAGGTGAAGTGAGATTTGACTGCCATCCTGTGCTTTGTTCTGTGATGACGATGAGTAGAGGTGAAACGAGATCAGCAAATGATTCGCCTTTCCTTGCTATGTGATGTCACTCAACAGTCTCATCAGAGTATGTTCAGTTTATCTCCGTTTCCTTTTTTGCATATTTATTGGACTATTGGCTCTTGCTTGATTCACTGTCAGAGTTCTTTTCTGCTTACTTGGCTTTCCAGCCATCTGATCTTCAATACGGAATCAGTGATGACAACTGTTGACTAAAGTCTACGTTTTGTTGAAAATATATTTAGTGATGTTCCAAGATTCTGAACCATACAACTGCAGTTCCTCGGGGATATCATCACGGAGATATTTAGCACAATGCCTAAGGAATGCGGTAAAAAGAACACTCACTGCCGTTGAAGAATGCTGTCCATTCGAAACCGCCCTAATTATGCGTTCGTGAGTTGAAGATAGACTACCTAATTTCGCCTCCTCTATGTGTATCTATCAACTTGACTGGCGTGTTTATCGTTAGATTTCTGAACACCATCCTGCACCAGTGGTTAAGTAAGGAACAAACAAAGTTCATTCTTAGCACTCATCTCGTGGATACACAACACAAAATTGATGCAAACAAGGAAGCTTTCAAAGTCATCCACTGAATACCAACCAACTAATCGCGATTTCACCTCAAGTGTTCGTCTATTACATACATTACTGCGGAAGCTGTTGGAATCTACATTAGGAAGCCTAACCTATTAATCCGAAACAAGAATTTGGTTGATTCAGACGCCCTCCTTACCAACGTGGTCAATCAAGGTTTTAATGATCCTTAATTTGTTGTTGTAGAGATTTCCCTATTTTTATTCTATATTCTATTTACGATTACATTTTTATGCTTATTATAACTTATGCATCTTTCCTGAACAGTATTTCCATTGTGATCTTACCAAATCGATTTTATTTCGACAAAAACACCAATATTGTTAATGACGTTTATTCCAGAACATTTTGTATACATACATATATATACATGTATAATTCTAGATCCGAAAGAGGAAATTATCGAAAAGAATATTCTCTACTCACACTTTATTTTGTCTTCTAAGTGTTATATAAAACCATTGAACTGACATTGATGTTGAAACCTCGGATGTTTTCCTTTGTGCTAGATGGTGTCAGTCTCCACACTGATTTGGGGTTAATGAACACCTGTCTTTCTTTTCCAGTCATTGTTGTTTTCGACGTCCTCATTCGTATCGCATGTTGTCAAGTTGATGCTGCCCGTCCAAGCATGTGAAACAGGCCGTTTGTTTTACATTTCCCTCATTTTTGGTGAATGATGCTTGCTGCTGTTGGTCAGGTGCTTTCATCACCTCTGTCTTCTCTACGTGCATCTGAAATCATTATGCACAGTATATTTTCCAGACAATGGTGTTAATATGAGTGAACCCCTCAGTGCGGTAACTTTCTGGTTCAGATTTAGAAATAGACTTAATTTTCCTATAATACTATATTCATCTTTAGATTGCTCGCGGTATTTCCCTCACTCCACCTATGACCTTGGAATCCTATTGATTGTCGACTGTTTTAATTTATCAGTGGAATTAGTACTACTCAAGGTCATTTAAAGCAATGTACAAACGCAAATGCTGTCAACCGTTTTGACTGTTAATTCGAGACAGTAAAAGCTCTCTGAGTCAACAGCCTATTTTCTCTTCTTGCTTCATGGTTTCACTGGTATCATATCATGTCGTTTTCGTTATTGCTGTTAATAGTGATTAGAACAGTAAGCTCGCGTACCGACTAGGTAGGGAATTCGTTAAAGCAACTGCCAAGTGCATAAACGATCATCTCAGTATGAGACACAAACATTATATCAAAGTAATCTCTCCAAACTTTATCAAAGCGCTTTAAAACAAGTTAAACAATGAAAACTAAAGGTTTTGACACCCCTGACAGGCTACGGTTTGATCAGTGAAGCAGTAGTGTACGTGAGTCAGTGTCAAGGCAACACCTTTTTCCCTATACTATGCAAGGAGGTACTGTCTATCGTTCACTGAAAAACTGAGGTTTGAAAATACTTTGTGTAAAATATGGGAACAGTACTGAAATGACTGAAATGGTGTTTTCAGCATTCTGTGTAAATTTTGTGTTTCAGTAAAGAAGGAACGGTTATTAAGTGGCACTAAATAACTGCTCAGTCAATATACATATATGTGATAAGAATAACGATAATTAAAATGTTATATAGCGTAGAGTTGAAGTAGATAAATTACAAAATTATTAAAGATTGTTTTATAAGTGAATTGAAATCAAAAATGTTTTAAAAATGTCAAGCGTTGTCTAAACAATTTAAAAAATTAGGAGTACGATTACGAAAAGAATGAAGATGTGAAGTGAAGTGGAAAGAATTCAAGTGGCAAAATAAAATAAAAACTAGAAAGAACTGAATATCTTAAACAACTATTATTGAGATGCACACTGAATGTGCAATTTAGATTTAATGATGTCATCTACAATCAAAGGGATGGAGTCGCAATGGGGTCTCCTTTATGACCGCTCTTAGCGGACGTCTTCATGGCTAGCTTAGAGAATGGCCCACTAAAGGAAACAATCGATAGTTTGTTTATGTATAAAAGATATATCGATGACACCTTCATTGTATGTGAGGAAATCTCTTCAACGGCCGAACTTCTTGGAATATTTAATGGTTCTCACCCATCTTTGCTTTTCACGGTTGAAGAAGAGTCGAATTCCTCATTTAACTTCCTTGATGTTAAGCTAGATAGAAGAGAGAATGACACGCTGTTAATGTCGATTTACCGAAAGCCAACATTCACTGGGCAGTACACTAACTTCAACAGTTGGGTACTGTTAGGGAGAAAGAGAAATCTTATTCATTCCTTATGCTCCAGAATTCGTAAAATCTGCTCTACAGAGACAATCAATAGTGAACCAGATAACCTTCAATCAAATCTCCTTAACAATGGTTATCCTACAAGGTTTATCGAACGTAACATCAAGAAAGAATCTGCCCTAGACAAATCACAGTGCCAAAGAAGAAACTGTTTATGAGTCTGGGATTCAAAGGTGACACCATTTCGGAATTGATTAAAAATCGTTTATCTAAATGTATCAAACGTACTTTTCCTGCAGCTGACTTACAACTAGTTTTTACCAGCCGAAATATGATTAGACAATGCGTCAAGGATAGATTACCGCTTTTGTCCACATCCATGTGTATTTACTCTTTTACCTGCTCTTGTGGAGCTGTTTATATTGGACGTTGTAAGCGTAATCTCCGAAAACGTGTAGCTGAACACTATCCAGTCTGGTTAATGAAAGGCGAATGTAGAACTGCGAAGTCGTCTATTTGTGATCACCTGTTAGAGTCAGGTCATTTAGCCCCACGTGATTGATCTTTCAAAGTTATCTACATGGCAAAATCGAATCGATCCAAAAGTTTACGTTTTCTTCACTTATGCATAGCCGAAGCTTTAGCTATACATGAACAGAAACCTAAATTATGTGTTCAAAAACGTTTTGTCAAACCCCTTTCCTTGCCTTGGTCATATTAATGTTCTTTCTAGTTTTTATTTTATTTTGCCACTTGAATTCATTCCACTTCACTTCACATCTTCATTCTTTTCGTAATCGTACTCCTAATTTTTTAAAATTTTTAGACAACGCTTGACATTTTTAAAACATTTTTTATTTCAATTCACTTATAAAACAATGTTTAATAATTTTGTAATTTATCCACTTCAACTCTACCCCTTATAACATTTTAATTATCGTTATTCTTATCACTTATATATGTATATTGACTGAGCAGTTATTTAGTGCCACTTAATAACCTTTTTCTGTAATATAAAGACGACTGTACAGTTTGAAAATGAAGTCGTTGAAAAGAAATTTCTTCGCTGAACAAAAAACTGTCTTTCTACTTATGAATAAATGGGTATTTTTCTTGATTTAAAGAAGGAAAGATCAGATTTGCAGAATAAAATAGTGTCATCATCCTATTTCACAGGTTCCCATCAGCTGCTGCAAACTAATTGAAAGTACAGTAGTTATAAATAATGATGATAAAATACATTAATGTTTGAATAGTAGCAGGGAAAATCAACGCATACGAAATTAAGACACTATAATACTTTTTGGTCTAAGTTACCATCGATTTATAGGCCTTTCAAAATAGAAAAGGAGATGGCGTCAGGAGAAGATAGAAAACAGCAAAATCTAATAAACAGTGTTAGTTTGTAGGTCCACATTGCAACTGAAGGAGGTCATAGTTCATAAAATTGAAAACTTGCTCAGTGAGATGAAATCGCTAATATCAATGACTTATCGATGCAATCAAAATGCAGTTATCAATGGATTGAGAGATTGATTACATTCTCTTTCTATATGCAAAAGTTTGATTTGAAACGCTTGATTGCAATGGCTTCAGCAGTAAATCGTAGTAAATTTGCTGTCCTTGGTATGTTTGACATTTTGAAGGATTTAGAAGATGAAGAAGGATAGGGCGTGCGTTGAGGAGGCCGCCGAATGACATCGCGAGCAGTGCACACGATTGCTTGAGTGGAATCCCAATGGGAAGCAACCAGTGGGTCGTCGGTGGAGGGTGACATGGAGGAGATCATGTGGCGAAGAGGAGATGAGAGAGTTTGGATGATCGTGGGACCAGGTGAATAGGAGGGCATAAAATAAAAGAAAGTGTATATGTGTTGTTGTAGGCTTATGTTCCACTTGGAACCCAAGGGAATAGCAATAGTAGAAATCCTAACGAAAGGACCCGTACTCACAAGGTGTCTGGTAATTGCACTCTGTGAATACCTGCTTCCTTTCATGCATAATTTTCTTGGGATATCCCTTGAAAACCAGATAGAAATCCTTCTTTCTGTCCTTCCAGTGTGCTTACCACAACAAGTACACATAAATTTACAAACTCAGTTGGAGGTGACATCAGCAGGGTACTCATCCAATTTGGATTGCCATTATAGAGAATGTGATGCTGTATAGTGTTACGAGCTTCACTGTAGGAAAACATCTTTCTACTGCTCCTTTCATTCTCTTGTAAATCTCATGTGATACTGCTTCTAGTTTAAATAGGAGACAAATGAAAAATTTCTCCTTTCCAACAGTCGAATGTTTCCTTTCATCGTTCTTTTCTTTGCTATTTGTATTATTGGATAAATCCGTTTGGATGCCTATTTTCCCTTTGGCATTTTTCAACAAAGTCTAATTCTTCTTCCATCTTGTTAGGCGAACATAACTTCCTGGCACTGTTGTACAGTCAGTGTCCTTAGTAATCACCGTTTATAGCTTATAGGACAAAACCTATTGCAGTGAAGATATTGTCCGATCTTGGTGTCTATTCTCTAGATGGATTTTTCAACCGTACCATCATTTCTTCTTCGTTTTCTTACATTAAGGTTCAGGAAATCGAACTCATCGTTGTGTTTATATTCTGTAGGTTGCTTTCATTGAGATGGTCAAATAATACAAATGCCTGACTCATGTCGTTACAAATAACAAACGTATCGTCGACATATCGGCAATAGTTGATTATTTTATTTTTGTTTAGATTCAAATTAAGGAGCTGCATTTAAACATAGAACTGGAAAAGTTCGTAGAATAGTCAGAAGAATTTAAATGATTTTCCGTCACATCTGTCTTCTTCTTTCCTTGCCAGTGAGTCTGGGAAAGTTAGAGAAGATATGGCATGTGAATATAGAACCCAAGAACAAACCTCTAGTGCTTCTCTTACTGAGTGATTAACCCAGTGAACGGATTCCCAGAAGAGGTGTTATCTGTTTCTTCATTGGCATAAAGAAAAGAAAAGAAAAGCAGCGATTCCTGTTACTAAATGACTGATACCCAGTTGTTATGATCTATGTCTTCTCTATGGTGGTAGATTGGCCATACTCTGAGAAAACAAACCATCAAGATGCCTATATATATCTGTAGAGCCAGACCCTGTAAAATGTAAGAAGCTGCTACAGGACTGGACTACGTCAACTCCTAGCTTAGTGATAGGGAGTGAAGTGATAGAACATGTTGACCACTTCACCTATTTGGGAAGTTGTATCAGCAACAACGGATTGATTGGTGGCGAAATCTCAGCACAGATCCAAAAAACACGAGCTGCTTTCGCTAACGTACACCATCTCTGGAGTAGGCGTGACATCCGGCTATCAACGAAGGGACGTGTGTACTGCTCAGCAGTTCGCTCCGTCCTTCTCTATGGCTCTGAAACATGGCCAATACTAGTTGAAGACGTGAAAAGGTTGACTGTTTTCGATCATAGATGTTTAAGATCTCTTTCTCACGTTAGGTGGCATAATAAGGTAAGTAATGTTGACGTTAAGCGTAGTGTTGGGCAAAGAGGGAAAATCAATCAAAGAGGCTACAAATTTACATAGATTGAGATGGCCAGGTCACGTGATGCGCATGCCTAAGCATCGCCTCCCCCGATGGGCATTACCACCTGATATAGGTGCAGGTTGGAAAAGAGTAAGTGGTGGCCAAACACAAACATGGCATCAATCCATGAAATCCTCGACAGTTAAACTGAGTCAGGTAGGGAGATGCAGACTTCCAGGTTGGGGTCCTCAGGACTAAGAATCAATGGCTGGAGACAATAGGTGACATGGCTGAAAATCGTTGTCAATGGCTTACGCAGATGTATTCAGTCTCTGTAATCTTTCATATTCCTTTCTACCATTACTCATTCTGTTTCACTCTTATACTTGTCAAAACTCTATTGATTCTCTTCATCACTCATTTTCTTGTCTACCTTTGTGTGGTATTTGGAACGTGGCAACTCGAACTGCTGCACTTCGGTGCCAAGTTCTATGTTGAATCCAGACCAGACAGACAGACAGTAGAGTCAGAAAAAGGTAGTCGTTCTCTGAACAGTAAAGAAATTGTGTACTCATTTGTGTATGACAGTCAATACTTCAATTGATCTGATTCATTAACTATTATGCTAATTATATGCAATTACAGGAATTTAGTGAATGTGTGAGAATGCATATTCAGCAAATCTAATTGTGTTTACACACCTAATTTGCTTAGATTTATAAATAAAGAAGTGGTGATATTGTAAACAATTCTACGTGTTAAAACTAAACAAATTTAAAATAAGTAACAAAAGTTAATAGAACAGGATTTAGTGAATTCAACATATTTCGGTAGAACTATTCCTCAACTGAATACTCTGCATACAAGGGATATACATACCATTAGAATTAGACTAGGAGATTTGTCTGCTGACAGCAGTGAGTGACTTGACATCGCGTCAGTATCATATCTATAGTCCACAAAATACTTTGTTATTGAACCTTTTGGTGCTTTGACTTCAGCTGCTTCCAACCTTGTTTAGTGAAAGTCGCATTATCCGAGTAGACAACCACCTCTCCATACAGCTTATGCATTCGCTTCCGAAAACCACACTCAAAGTGATATGCACAGTTTGAAGTGTCGAGGATTGTTGACTGAATTTTCCCAGACTGTTGAGACATCCACTTGGTAGTGTTAAGGAAGACGAGTTTCGCAGCATAATAAGTTCTCTTGATAGCTTGATCAAATCTTCGTCTGACAACTTCTTATACGTCAATCTCCACTCGACACTTCGAACTACGTACATATCACCTAGGCTGTGTTTGTGAGAGCAAATACATCGATCGTAAGGAAAGGTGATTTTCTAGTCGTCTCAGGATCAAGCATTTGTCAGAGTCGTTGAAAACAGCTGAAATCAAAGTGCCAACAAATTCACTAACAAAGGAGCTTGTAGACTGAGGACATGATATTGACTCGCTGTCAAGTCATTCTCACTGTTGTCATCAGAGGACAAACAAGCAGGAAGATGCTTGCATTTGCGGAGTCTTGGGCAATTCGAGTTTATAAACCAGGTCTCTGTGTACAAAAGGAAGCGGTGGTCACTCAGAATCTACCACGGTAATATGTTTTACTTATTAACTGTTATTATTACCATCAATATTATTTAAACTTTATTCTGCCTCCTACTATTATTATTATTATTGTTCCTGACTAATTCTCAAGTATTGGTTTTTTAGGGTTCAAACGATACACCTTTTGGTTACATCATTAAGTCACTGGGACCCAATCCAATGGCACATGGGTTCGAACCTCCTTTGAAGGATGTGTACTACTGAAGAGCCCAAATCTACGACGAAACAGCTGTCCATTACTCCCAGCTGGTTTTCTAATGGTTCTCTAACCAATGTCAGCTCATGATGAAATCCCCCAACCGATAATAATGAAATAGAATGCATGACAATTACTTAGTTATATAAAACAAAAGTACATGTTAATAACCAATAATATGTAAATAGACCAAGTAATCAGTCCATGTTAGGCGAAGGTCGGAGTCTATTGTGTTGTTTTTCTACACATAGTTTAGGATGCATGTGATTAATCCAAAGTGCTTCCATCAGATTTAATGATAACCTTGAATTAGAGTTATGTGAAACAATTGTGAAACAGTAATTAATATTGATTGATTTTGTGACGTGATAATAATGATAAGTGCTTTGCAGTGGATGATGATGGATTTCTATTCAGATTAGTTGCATTGTGATTTTCTATGTGTTTTAATAACCATTTTGGAAGATGTTCTTTTCGACGACCATATTGGAACATTCTATTGGTTCTACCTATACCAGTGTCACCGCAACTGCAGGTGAACTTGTAGATACAGTTTGAAGTAAAGTGCACAGAATTTCGTCCTTTAATCGTAGGTAGGTAGAGGGATCGAAAATGTTCGGCATGTGAGAGAAGGTTATGCGGCGTAGAGTGTGCGCTTGATGGCTGAGCTAATTCTTTGAGCTATCAACTGAACAATTTAATCACCCTTGAATAGCAGATTAATAAAGATAGTTTTCTTTGGTCCAGAAGCTGTCTTTTCTAGATGTGGTCTATCCTTAGTGTGACGACTGATACTTTTGTTTTGTATAACTGAGTAATTGTCATGCATTTTATTTTATTATTAATGTGAGCCATGTTAGTTTTAAACCGGTTGCAAAGAAACTACGAAATGTTGATATCATCTCGCGAAATTTGTCTTCAAAACGCCTTATTCATATAAATCGGCTAAGACTATTATCAATGAGATGTAATTCTCCTTTTTCAATTGGATTTACCTTCGAATTCTTTGTGAGTTTTACGAGCTGTAAGATGTGTGTGTGTGTGTTGCGATGGATCATCCTATGGGACCCCTCTCAACCTGTTGTTTAATGGAAAGTCTAGAAAATGCTATACTGTCACAACAACAATTAGCTGACTTAGTTTCAATAAGCTAATTCCATTAATAGAATCTTCAAAAATTGCTCCAGACATTCAGTAATGCTCACCTAGACGTTAACTTCACATTAGACATAGAATTGGAGTTAACTTTCCATTTCTTTGATGTTCAAGGAAGAGGATATCTTCACGAAATACCTACATGGAAGGGAGAATTTGTTAATTTTCAAATCCCTATCCGACTAATCAGTAAGAGGAGATTCGTCCATTCACTCTTCTCATGCATGCAGAAGATATGCACCTAGGTAACTGGAAACGAAGAACTAAATATGATGGAGAAGATTTGTAGCTCAGGTGGATGATTTTGATGTAGTTGTTTTCTCTGAGCTGGATAGTTATCCTACTAGGCAACATCATCAGCGCATACTTCAATTTGAAGTGAGCTTTTAGATTTCTCCTTCAAGTTTATTAGTCATGGATGTGAAGATGTCTTCGTATCCATGAACATAAGGTAGCCGTCAAAAGACGTGACATCCACTCCCTCATATCGCTACATACAGACAACCACTGACATCAATTAGACTGGGACAACCAACGTTCAAATATTAGACAGAGGAAACAACAAGAACGCTAGAGAATTTTTAGAAGCCCAGTTAAATTCCCGCAAAAAACCAACACTTGAATACTACTCACTTTATATACGTGACTGACTCACAAATCTACACCGAACTGTATGCATCAATTTATCTGAACCTATGATAGACTGCTGGAGGCAATCGTTAGGAAGTCGTGAAATTAGTTTTGCTGCTCTCTGGAGATCATCAGCAAGATTAGTGTACCACGTAATCATAAATCAAGAAGCAGTACAAATCATGTTTAAACTGTGAATTGTTTTTTGTTTTTGTTTATCAGTTGAAAATGGTATGCAATGCCACAATGTCACATGCTAATTTCATAAAGAATGAAAGGTATAAAATTTATCGTAGAACACGTTAAATTTAGCTTTAGTGATAATAACTGCAGTTAAAAATCGTCCAGATGACAAATAATTCTTGTAAGGTACTTGTACTCGTAGGTAGTACTATTGATGTGCTAACTAATACCAGACCGTACTAAACGTAGTTTGCTTGACTACTTAATAAATCAACGCTCCACCCAGTCCGGAGTGATGACGAAATGCTTGACATCGATGACATGGGATAGTGCCATTTAAGCTGTAATCACGAATTAGTAGAAGTTAGAATTCATGAAACATTGAGTCGGGTCGCAGCGGCTGAATGATTTACGAGTTTCCCCGTGTAACTAGAAAGTCTTAGGTTCGAACCTATTCTCCACTCAGAAGGCAAGGGATGAATAATAAAATGGCCCTAAAAATTGTTACATTCAGAGTTTAATTATTGTGTCCGAAAAAATTTATATACCCCAAATCGAATGGTGACTGCGTAACTGGCTTTTCTCACCACAGATTGTGAATACGAACTACTTTTGTATTTTCTGAGCGTTGTATTACATTCAATTCTTCTAATATTCTCTATCTGAGTAACAGAAATCAGCGCACCTGCTCAGCTCTTTGATACTAGGCTGAACTAGTTGTGAGTTTAATATAGATAGGGTGATGACATTTTGTGAGCTTCTTCCCTTTTGGTTAAATCAACGACCATAGAACTATTGAGCCAGCTTATTCATTTGTTACTCTTATTTAACCTACTATTACACTTTAAACGATGCTGACAGTGTCATCATTATCTCAGCTGTTATAACGATTCTGGCTGTCGACCAGAGGATGTGCATACTGCACATCAGTAGTTCGCATCGTCTTCCTTTATGGCTATCGGTGAGACGTGGCCATTGAAAGTGGAGTATATGAAAAGGCTGGCTAGCTGTCTTTGATGATAGGTGCCTGCGTTCCATCACCCGTGTGAAGTGGTGTAATAGGGTGAGCAATATTTAGGTTAGACCTCAGTCGAGTGCTGGGTAAGGAGGGGAAATCAATCGACGAGGCTGTGAAGTTAAACCGACTGAGATGGTTTGGACGTGTGTTACGCATGAATGCGTAGCCATCACCTTCCTCAACTGATAATGTTATATGACATAGGATCAGGCTAGAAAAGAGCCAGTGATGGTCAAACCAAAACACAGCTTCATCGCTCAATGAAATTCACAACAAATAGTTTTAGCCATGTAGGAAGATGTAGACTGGCTTCCAGATTGGAGTCCTCGGGACGGTAAACACCATTGCAGGCTGGAGACAGTTGGTGATATGGCTCAAAATCGTTCTCAGTGGTGCAGATGCATCCACTCCTTTTTGACTGATAATACCCAATAAAACTATATTGATCTTCGATATTACTATTCTTTTTGCTTCATATCTCTCTTTACTGTCTCTATTTTGCATTTCTTCTACTTTCTTCTCTTGCTTTGTGTACTACACGGAGGGGTTATGGCGACCTGAACTGCTACACATCGGTGCAAATTTCCATGTTGAAACCAGTCAGTCAATCAGTCACGCACCCACACAGGGGTTCGAGCCGAGGACCTTCTAGTTACACGGGGAAACTCGTAAATCATTCAGCCACTGGGACCCGACTCAATGTTTCATGAATTCTAACTTCTACTAATTCGTGATTACAGCTTAAATGGCACTATCCCATGTCATCGATGTCAAGCATTTCGTCATCACTCCGGACTGGGTGGAGCGTTGATTTATTAAGTAGTCAAGCAAACTACGTTTAGTACGGTCTGGTATTAGTTAGCACATCAATAGTACTACCTACGAGTACAAGTACCTTACAAGAATTATTTGTCATCTGGACGATTTTTAACTGCAGTTATTATCACTAAAGCTAAATTTAACGTGTTCTACGATAAATTTTATACCTTTCATTCTTTATGAAATTAGCATGTGACATTGTGGCATTGCATACCATTTTCAACTGATAAGCAAGAGAACAGCAGCTTACTCTGAAGATGCGTGGTTGTATGTGTGTGTGTGCGTGCACGCTTGCCTGCATTTTAGCAACATACTTTCTCGTTTTTAGTAAACAAACACTTTTAATGAATTCACTTTACAAAAGTCACAAAAACAAAAACGTGACAATTAACATGTGACAATGAAAAGAACCGACTCTATACAGCAACAAAACAGGAGTGTGTGCGTCAGCAAAACAAAACCCAATTGTGAACACACAATCATACACAAAACACCGCCAAACATTAATCAAAACTTCAACTTTTGTTGAAATGAGAAAGGCAAAAAAGTTTATTCTTTTAGATTTTCTAGTGAACAACATTACTAAATTTGTAAAAGAAAAAACAATTCACAATTTAAACATGATTTGTTCTGCTTCTTGATTTATGATTACGTGATACACTAATCTTGCTGATGAGCTCCAGAAAGCACCAAAACTAATTTCGCGACTTCCTAACGAACGCCTCTATCTATCTATCTATCTATCTATCTATCTATCTATCTATCTATCTATCTATCTATCTATCTATCTATCTATCTATCTATCTATCTATCTATCTATCTATCTATCTATCTATCTATCTATCTATCTATCTATCTATCTATCTATCTATCTATCTATCTATCTATCTATCTATCTATCTATCTATCTATCTATCTATCTATCTATCTATCTATCTATCTATCTATCTATCTATCTATCTATCTATCTATCTATCTATCTATCTATCTATCTATCTATCTATCTATCTATCTATCTATCTATCTATCTATCTATCTATCTATCTATCTATCTATCTATCTATCTATCTATCTATCTATCTATCTATCTATCTATCTATCTATCTATCTATCTATCTATCTATCTATCTATCTATCTATCTATCTATCTATCTATCTATCTATCTATCTATCTATCTATCTATCTATCTATCTATCTATCTATCTATCTATCTATCTATCTATCTATCTATCTATCTATCTATCTATCTATCTATCTATCTATCTATCTATCTATCTATCTATCTATCTATCTATCTATCTATCTATCTATCTATCTATCTATCTATCTATCTATCTATCTATCTATCTATCTATCTATCTATCTATCTATCTATCTATCTATCTATCTATCTATCTATCTATCTATCTATCTATCTATCTATCTATCTATCTATCTATCTATCTATCTATCTATCTATCTATCTATCTATCTATCTATCTATCTATCTATCTATCTATCTATATCGTGGATTTGCAGAAGTTGGAATCCATGGGCTGACCATTGAGTCGGATCCCAGTGTATGAGCTCGCCTTGTAATCAGAATGTCCTGGGTCCGAACCCCGTAGGTGAGTGCGTATTGATTAGGAGTCCCAAACTAGAACGAAGCAGCTGTTCAGTACTCTCAGGTCTTCTGAGTAGCATTCCACTGACAACCTGTGTAATAATAATAATAATAATTACAATTATAATAATCTGCTTTGTCCCCAATCTGTACTTATGATACAGTGTGGAAGTTTCAGCATTTGGTACAATATTGTGTTTAATTTACTAAGAAAAACAACATTACAATAGTGTAGGTAGACAAATTGCTTACGACAACATTTTGGTGTTTACAGCGTAATAATAAAGTCAAAAATGCACAGAATGTGTGAAATAATAATGACTAAGATTATAAGATAATTCAAATAGCGTAACCATAAATTACAAATCTGAGAAGAGGAAAAAGCCATTTTCTATAATTGGTTTGTAAGGATTAGTTTTCTTATTTTTAACGAGTTGATCACAGATTGATATCAGTTAGAGAACCATTGAAAACCACCACTGGAGTACTGGATAGCTGTTTCATCAGCCTAGTTTGGGAATCATCGGCAGTACGCACCTACCACCAGGCTCCGAACCCAGGACCTTCTGGTTACAAGGCAAGCTGGCTCGTATATCATCCAGCCACTGAGACCTGATTCAGTGGCCAGCCCATGGATGAATTCTAACTTCCACCGATTCATGATTTATTGCGACCCCAACCAATGTCGTCGGTGGGAAATCCATCCTCACACGTGACATCTGGATGGACCTCACTGGTCACAACTTCGCACTAGAACTCCAGGAAACTCCATCCTGTAGCCAATCACTCACTAGTGAGCATCAGATTAATTTCCTGTAGTTGGTTTGTGAGGATTAGTTTTTCTATTTATGAGTTGATCGAACCCCAGTGGGTGCATACTGTCAATGATTCCCAAACTAGGATGAAACAGCTGTCCAGTACTCAAGTACTTGTTTTCACTGATTCTATAACTGATATCAATCCGTGATCAACTCGTAAAAAAGCATATTTTTGATTGAACACTAGTCAGTAACTAGTGTAATGCGTCTAGTCCTATCTTCGGTGCAGACTGAATTCTATCAGTCATGTTTGCAATGTGGCCACCATGCTAGGTGGCTCGCCATTACGGTGCACTGTGAATTGTTGGTATTAGATGGTTGGAGGCAATCGGCCACAGGAAGCCTTGAACCTAGGTTTCGTGCTATTTGTTGCATGGTGGCAACATTGCCAACTTGACTGATAGAATTCAGTCTGCACCGAACATAGGACTAGACACATTACACTAGTTACTGACTAGTGTTCAATCAAAAATATCCAATACAGTCCTACAGGAGGTCAGTCGCGAGCCTGAATAGCTCAGTGGTAACGTCTCTGACTGCAGCACTGGGTGACGCGGGTTCGAATCTCAGAAGGGACATCAGTTCCTTCAAGGTTGCAGATACGCCTTGCTGATGAGTGCCATCTAGCACGAAACCTAGGTCCAAGGCTTCCTGCCGATTGCCTCCAGCCATCTAATACCATCGTAAAAAAGCAGCCATTTATTGTGTTAATTACATAATAAGTTCTAAGTTTCACACTCAACATACTTTCTTCCTCACATAGAACACAGGCGAAATAGAGTAGTGTTCAGTTTCTGTACTTAGTTGTGTGACCATATACCGATATATAATGACTGTAGCTGTGGCATCAATGTGTTGGCAATGGTTATCTTTGCGAACATCCAATAGCCAACTTTTCTCCAGATCATTCTTCTACTTACTCATTATGAGTAGTGTAAGTTATTCTGCAAAATTTATATATATCTTACATATATTATATTTGTTTCATTTAGTTCCAAGAGGAACATAGGGCTTCAGCTGCAAGTCTTCATTGAGTTCGGTTCTCTACCAGCTTTTTCACCTGGCTCCGAGTCTGCCTACATGCTTTTATCTCCTCTTCACATCACCTCCTCCTCCTCCTCCATGTCACCCTCGCAGTGATGACCAACTCTCCGCTTCCCTTTCGGGTTCCACTCGAGCAATGGCTTGTCCAGTGATGTCATTTGATGGTTTGTTTCCTCAGAGTATGGTCAATCCACCTCAATTTCTTCCCGCATATTTGTTGCACAATCGGTTGCTGCTGGTTTGGTTCGCTCTCAGCGATCCTTGTTGTTGATCTGATCTTGAATAGTATTGAATGAAGACAGCTGTTGATGAAGTTCTGTAGTTTGTTTAAAGTGCTCTTCATGATGCGTTAATTCTCTCATCCATAAAGTAGTACTGACTTCACATTAGGATTTAAAATCCGGATGCTATTTTTCATGCTGAGCAGTGCTGTTGATCTATCTCCACACAGATTTGAGATTAACGAAAGCTTGCCTTGCTTTCCCGATGATCCTCGCTTCGATGATATCCTCATCAGTTCCGTCCGCCTGTAGCTGAAATTATGCTTCCCAGGCAGGTAGCTGAAGCAGGTTGCTTCTTTCAGACTTCTCCCATTTATGCTGGCTGATTGTTGTCTATTGTTGTTGTTGCCGTTGCTGTTGGCCAGGAATCTTCATCACCTCTGTCTTTTCTATGTTCACTTGAAGGATTATCTTCTCTGGATGCGTCTTCTGCCAACTTGTTACTTTCCACTTGCATATCTTCCAGTTTGCGGGAAATCAAACACACATCAACGGCGAAGTACAGATCTTCCACATTTCTCGTGTGGGTCCATTTTATGCCTGTCTCTTCATTGCCCGGCTGGCTGTCTATCGCATTATCCAATCTACTGCAATCAGGAAAATCATTGGAGATAGTAGGCAGCCAGCCAGCTTGTCTTACTCCCGTCTTCACATCGAAGGACTCCATGAGTTTACAGGTGTGCGCCGGTAGGGGATTGAACCCCGGAACATGTGCATGGTCGGCGAGCGTCCTAACCACTGTGTCACTGACGCATATATATGGGAATATGTGAGAATAATATTCCATTGGAACACATTATCTGTATGACACCATCACGCTATTAGCAACCATCAAATTACTTGAAACTGTTTACGAAATCAAGTTAAAGCAGGTCTTAGACACTGACTGGTGTGTGTCATTTTGCTTACTGACACTGAAATCTCAATGTTTCCGAAAATGTAAGGAAACCTACGTCATGAAACACTGAATTCTTTTCTTTAATAATCTCTGTCTGTCACAGAACTTTATTAGAAATTCGTTATTACGTTTCTACAAACTTGACTTCTCAGAGAGTAGGACAAAGATCGAAGGCCTATAAAATTCTAACTCCCTCCTATTTGGTTTCACCTTGTCACCCTAAAGTCCTGGGTGTATACAAGTGAAGAGTTACAAACTAGGATGCAATAGCTGTCAAGTACTCTGTAGTCTTCAGTGGTTAAAACTAAATAAATCCCTGTGCACCAAAGCTTGAAAATTGATTTAATGTTTACTGATGACAAACTATATTAAGAAGTCGCCATGAGTTCCAGTGGGATCTCATCATCACCAGGTGAGACAGACCACTATGCCACTGATGACGGTGGCTGGCAGTCGGACTACTCATCATATATTTTCAAAAGTTTGAATTTACACTCCATCGGATTCTGTCCCAGTTATGGAATGCTCAACGTGCTCACCTCATAACTTCACAGTCCTGGTTATGATCCTCGATGGGGATGGTGAGTCTCAGACTACGTCGAAACAGCCATCCAGTACTCTCTGATTTTTTGTGGTTAACTCAGTGATATAAAGAAAATCAAAACAAGTGATTCATCGAAGAGATTCTTTTCAACGAATTTATCATCAAGCTGTACAATCGTATTTATATGGTTTTTAAGAAGTTATATCCGGCGAGGGAATTGAAACATAGGTTTGAATGCATAAAATAATAATAATAATATGGAATGCAATCAAAACTAAAATGTTTGTGATCACCAACTCAACGATGCATCTCACAGCTTTCCCTCACAGGAAACACCATTTCTTCACTCTTCAAACCTGATCAATCTCTCATCAAGGGAACTAAGCTCCAGTGAGATAAAAGTACTGGAGAAAGGACTAAATTTCAACGTAACAATTAATAAAATGTTTGTGGTTATAATCATAGTTAAATGTTAAGTGGCAAAACAAATTAATGTCATATATAGAATAATTCATAGGATGGATAGAACTTGAAAAAGGATGTACAGTTATAGGATTAGTAGGCAAATTGAATAAAATAAAAACGTTGCGTAATATTGTGTGAAATTTGATAGCATAGAATTTACCGTTGTAAAAAGGAACTGATTTAGAATGACAAGTGGAACAAGTGAAATAATACCGGGTACAGATCAAAGTGAGAGTAGTAATAGTGACAATTGACATAATAAGGAAGAGACTACAAATTGAATTGACAAAATGATAAGTGAAAAATTGGTAGAGCTAAAATATGATTGGGGATTACCATACTTTAGCATAAAGGAATTAAGACCATGAAAGTTGGAGGGGTTGAAAGAACTTTTTATGAACACAAAGATCTGGATTTTCTGTTTCGATAGCCAAAGCTTCAGCAATACAGATGAGTCGTGTACGTAGGGATTTAGGTAAATTACTCTTTGCCCTGTAGATGACTTTGAAGGCGGAGGCTATAGAGATAGGGTGATCATTATCGACCAGATGTTCAATGATCGCGCTTCTCATTGCTCCACTTCCACCTCTTCGTAGCCAAGCAGGATGGCGTTTTCTGCACCCTCTTGGATAAAACTCGAGTCGGACGACCGATATACTTAGCTCCACACGAGCAGGTGAATTGATAAACACACATAGAGTTGGTTAACAGCGGGATTTTGTCCTTCAGGTTATTGAATAGTATTGGTCGACTGGTTAGGGCTATTCTCAGAGATGCAGCAGGGAATGTTCTTTTCAGGGACTGTGATATCCTTCGTTTCATGAAATCGGAAGCTAAGTTCCTTTTGAATTCCAAGCTCATGTAAAGTATTTTCTTGGGTACGGTTGATAAGTCACGTTTTTTAGGATTTGAATGTATATTCTTATCTGTAAAACGTGGTGGAAATCCATTAGGACTATTAGGATTTTCCTTAAGATGTATAACTCATCTTCCACAGTATCAGGGTTACATATGCGCCAAATACGAGTGGCAGGCGACCGGATCAGTTTTCGTTTTCGACCAATGGGTACCCAGCTGTAGAAATTTGTCAGTTGACCATTCCATGACAGCTTACGATAAATCGACCTCTTCAAAGTTCCATCGGTCCTCCTTGATAAGTTCACATCGAGGAAATGAATGCTAGACTCGTTCTCCATTTCGAGTGTGAATTTTATCGCCGGATGGCAACCATTAAATACATCTAATATATTATTCAAGTTACAATCACTATTACAAATAATAAAGGTGTCATCTACATACCTTTTATACATTTGAAAGCTTTAGATTATTGGCTTCAGCTGATCATTTTCTATACTGGACATAAAACAGTCTGCAAGGAGAGGACCCAAGGGAGAACCCATTGCAATACCATCTTTCTGTCTGTAGATTGCTTCACTGATAATAAACTGTACATTCAACGTACATCTCAGAAGTAGTTCTTTCAGATCTGTAGTGGGTATCCCTATATTCAATTTGTTGTCTTCAATATATTTGCATTTAAAACATATGGTTTCTGTCAGTGGAACGTTCGTAAATAGGGATTCTACATCCAAAGACAACATATGTTTATTCGACGCATTTATATCCTGTTCTATCCATCCTTTGAATTATTCTATATATGACATTAATTTGCTTTGCCACTTGACATTTAACTACGATTATAATCACAAACATTTTAGTTATAATTGCATTTCATATTATTATTTTATGCATTCACACCTATGTTTCAAATCCCTCGCCAGATTTAATTTCTTAAAAACCATATATATACGATTGTACAGCTTGATAATAAATTCGTTGTTGAAAAGAGTCTCTTCGCTGAATCATTTGTTTTGATTTTCTATATGTTACAATGGAAATTTTCCATGATCAGTGATATAAGTCAATGGTTTCACTTGGAATCTGACCAACTCCAAGATGGGCCTGCCTATTCCAGAGCTCTAGACAAACAATTCATCTCAAAAATTGATGGAAACTTGCACAAATTATCAAACGTTTATTCACTATTCCACAATTATCATCAATTATTTAGTTAATATCGTTAGTTGACAAAATCTACCCTGAATGAAACCAATAAAACTTTCAAAAAGGTTAACAAACCCAATCAGTGTTTAATTAATTTAGCATAAAATGCAAAGAAATATTTGACCTTCAGTTCATTGTAAGATGAATAAATACTCATAAAAAATAGGCCGTTTCTTTTACTTCCCCAAATAACCACTTCGGTAATTACAGATGACATTTAAGTCACCTTCACTATTTAACGTCATTATTCATACATAATTGGAGTAGATTTATTCGTTATACTAGTGGTAAATTAGTTCTGAAGAGGTGAACCACTAATGAATTTTTGAGTGATTAATTGGTCTGGAGCTGGATTTAATTGTGAATTTTTTTTAATAAAATATCAACAGAATACTAAAAAGTGGCTTCGTCCTACTTTGAAACTCTTCACTGCATGCAGTGATTATCCAGTCAGGGATCGAATTAACGATCATTCAGTTAGTGCAAACCGGTCACAAAGCCAGCGTAGAAGAATCCTTCTCTATAATATACCGGGTGCCTAACAAACTACCAAAATCGTCGAAGCACCGCATGCTCCAAACAGCAGAGGATTCGCGATTCGCCTCAAACAACCAGTGCTCTGTGTTCAAAAGAAGTGAGTCCAGCCAGCCCCTACTACTGCCCTGACCCTCAGTAGAGCCTATAAACTTATGAATTTATACTATTACCTTTCCTCATTCTTCTGACATTCAGCTTATTTTATGTTGATGCTGTTCAGCTGTAATCTATCAATATTATTGATTCGATGTTATTTAAACAGCAACATTGATGTCGTTCATAAGACTAATTCATTCATTCATTATAATGTAAATATAATTGTAGAACTTGATGATGAAGGGGTTATCGAAAAGAGTACTCTTTGTTCCGTGTCTATTCTTTTGAAATTAATAAGAAATACAGTTTTACTAAAATTTCTATTTCTATGTATAACATGATCATATTTTTTATGCATAATGTGACATTCATAATTTATTTGTTTACAAGAGAATAGAGTACTGTGCACATTAATCAGTAGTATGATTAATCAACTAGTAAATCACTAATTCACTTAACCAGTAAGTGAGTTAACAATAAGTTAGTTAGTTAGTTAGTTAGTTAATCAGAGTAATAAAGCACTACAATCCCCTAAGGAATATGTATATAAGAGAATATTCCTTTCTATATGTACTAACGATATGATGAACAATGAAGGTTATGTGTTGCTCTTTCTGTAATAATAATAATAATAATAATAATTCAAATGCCTAAAGCAGATTGTTCACGCTCATAAACACACACACGCACACACACACACACACACGGGGAGATAGTGAGAACATACAACAGTAGAAGGGATGGATGGAGAGCATACGCTAGGATGCAAAAATGAAAGAAACAAACACACAAATAGGTGGTACCTACCTATTTACCAGCTTCATTGCATACAGCAAGTAGTAGATCAGATGTTTATGTGATTATATTGTACTAAGGACAAATGTCTAATCAGAATAATAATAACAATAAAAGGAATAATTATAATCATTATTCAGTGACATTTTATTTCCTGAATTCTAATAAAAGATGTTTAGATTAGAATGTCACTACTTCATTTGTCTTAATAAACCTGATCACTATGTGAGCACAGCGTCGATGACACAGCGGTAGAGTGCTCACCGACCACGCAGTTGGTACAGGGTTCAATCCCCGGCCGCTAACGCACTCCTTTACCTCGTTAAGCCAGTAATAAGACTGATAAAGAGGGAAGGTTGGACATGAGACTGGCTAGCAACTCCATCCTGCAAAAAAAATAATCACCACTGCTACTGAAACTTCAGGTCTGTAGCTTGAAGCCCTGTGTTCCACTGAGAACTTAAAGGAATAAAAAAAATTAAATGAGCAGAAAGAGATTATTGTTATGATTGTTCCCTAGGGTTCCGAGTGAAGCATAGGAGGCCTAAACAACACATCTACACTTTCTTCTATTGTATGCCTTCCTATTCAGCTGGGTCCATGATTGACCATAATCTCTCATCTCCTCCATGTCACCCTCACACCAAAGACCCACTCGTCGCTTCCCGTTTGGATTCCACTCGAGCAATGGTCTACATTGAACACAATGTTATTCGATGATCTACTCAGCGTATGTCCCACCCATCTCCATTTTCTCACACATATTTGTTGAGCGATCAGCTTCCGGTTGGTTGGTTGATTGGTTTGTTCTCAGTCAGAGTTTCTCGTTGCTAATTCTCACCGACTGGCCATTTGATCTTCAGTATGGAGGCAGCCAGCGAATGTGGTGACTGTTGAAGAAAGTTTGTAACAGGCTGTTAGAAATCCTCTCTGTTGCACACTGGTCAAGTTTCTGACCCGTAAAGAATAACCGACTGACTGACTTGACATTTGTGTTGAAATCGCGAATCTTGTTCCTCATGCTGAGGCGGAGTGCCGAAGATTTCCAAACTGGTTTCAGGTTGATGAAGGTGTATCTCACCTTGCCTTTCCGATTCTGGTTGGCCGGTTGGCTGACTTTGACATCTTCATCCGTCCCGTGTACCTGTAGTTGAAATGTAGTTGATGCTTCCTAGCTGGATAAGTGAAGGAGGTAACCTCTGTTAAATCTCTCCCGTTGATGATGATTCGCACTAATTGTTGTTGTTGCGGTTTGTTGGTCGGTTGATTATCACCATCACCCAGTCTTCCTTACGTCCACTTGGAGTCCTGTCTTCGCTGCCTGCCTCTTCATCCAGTTTGTTGATTTTCGCCTGCGAATATTCGAGTTTGTGTGACACTAGAAATATATCATCTTATCAGCAGTCCATCGTATTGCTGTCTGCTCACTCCGACGCACAGTCTGACGCATAATTCAGTCTACTACAATTAGGAATATCATCGTGAGTGATAATAGGCAGCCAGCTTGTCTTACTCCTGTGTTCGTTTTGAACGCCTCGTTGAGTTTTCCGTTGTAGATCATCTGACATGCGGCACTGTCATATAGACAGCTACTGAATGAAGTTGATAAAGAATTGGGCACTGCACGCCGTTGCTTTTTCGAAGTTGATGAAGTTGAGATAGAGATTTGACTGGTATTCTACGCTTTGTTCGATGATGTTGTGTAGAGTTGTAATGTAATGTAATTCACACATGATTCGCCTTTCCCAAATCCAGCTTGTTCCGGGTAAGCTTTGGCATCTAGAGCATGTTGTAGTCTCTTCGCGATGACTCGACCTATTATTTTGGTTGGCGTGTACAAGAGCATGATCTCGTGCCAGTTATTGCAGAGGCTCAAGTTTATTTTTCTTTGGTAACTCAACAAGGCAGCCTTTCTTCCAGTCAGTAGGTACTTTTCTCTCCTTTCAAACTTCTTGTTAACGATATCATAATACAGAGAAAATGCCAGTTGATGACATTTAGAAAACAGACAAAAACACGCGGTTTAGCGTAAAGAATTTTTACCGACTTAATTTATTGTAGCTATACAATTACACCGACATACGTTTTGTTTTATGAGTGTAGCGTATACTTTTTTACATATAAAACACATAACAACAAGCACAATAAATGCCGAAATGTTAAGGTGTACAACTGTCAATTAAAATGATATACAGCTGTTGTGAAGGTAGACACTTATAAGTAACTAGTTGGGTAAAAGATACACAAACAGGAAGCGGCTTGTACTAATTAAGGATTACATGGAATAAGAGAAATAGAACGATGCTGTTTTAGCCGTTAAAATATATCACAGTCACTGAAAGAGGGAGGGACCGGGCAAGTTTCAGTGACTAGATCCACAGCAGTGTGAGAAGTCATGACCAGTGGGGTACAGCAGATTGGATGTGAGGACTAATACTCGCCAATGGTGAAACTGACTAGTACCAGTCGTGCTATTTCGTGAATTATCCGCAGAAGTTGGTATTCATGGGCTGTTTGTTCATTGGATCGAGTTCCAGTGGGTGAATGGTCTACGAACTCGCCTTGTAGCAGGGAGTTTCCGGGACTGAACCTTAACTGTGGGTGAGTTCTGTGAAGAGTCCTAAAGTAGGTTGACGAAACAGCTGTCAAGTACTACCGGGTGGTTTTCCAGTGGTGTAATTCTTCTGAACGATGTCAGCTCATAATGAAATCCCATAACTAAATATATACTAGTTTCGGAAGGTTATTCTTCACTTTGAAGGAAGGGACTGTTGAGAAAGAATGACTGTCGTCAACGAGATACTCATAAATAGCATCACTGCTGCCTATAAAGCCACTTCCATCTCTTCTTAACTAACTACGATTGGACTGTAACATCATTTTTGAATAACGCATCTCTATTGACCTGCATATCTAGCTCTAACTGAGTAAAGAGGTCTTGTGCGAGATTGTGTCCTTCAGACTTCTGGGAAATAATGGTCGACTAGAAAATACTACTCTTCTCCAGTAATGCAGTAAATGCTGTTTATAGGAATTTTGAAATAGATCGTTCACGAAATTTGGCAGCTAGGTTGCGTAACAACTTGTCTATAATTAGTTATTGTTACTGCACCTCTATATTCTGCTCAACTGTCATCAGATATAATCTCTTTGGGGTAATGTGCTTATTATTATGAATTTAAAATGCAAAATGCATGAGAAACATTTATGAAATAAGTTAAATAAAAGTTCCGTATTCCGAGAAAATTTGTGGATAAAGTAGACACAGAAGCGCAATTCTGAGGATTTATTCAGCCGGTTAACCAATCTACATCCTGTCAGTGAAGACAAGAAAGGTTGGTTCATATCTAGATTAGTTGACATCGCTAACAAACACCTTTTTTCACTAGTTCAACAGTCTAGAATCGTGATTAAAGAGCATCAAAAAGCAATTAAACATTTGCTAAGAAATAAAGATATCGTCATACTACGACGCAATTAAGATTTAGGCGTGGCAGTGATGAACAAAGCTGACATCTTCCTTTCTCTCAATTTACAAAGGGAATTTAGTGAAGACCCTCAGCCACAGAGTTAGAGCTATATGCTCAGAAGAAGTAACTGAAGATGAATTAGGCATTGTATATGATACTTTGATCAAAAATGGTTCTCCTGACAAATTTATCAAGAAACACATGACAAAGAAAACGGAAAAGGACTACTCACTATCTGTAAACAAGAAGCCTTTATATATACGACTACAATTCAAGGGCGATATACCAAGTGAGATAATTACGAAGAAATTAAGAAAATCAGTTCAAAGAACTTTTAATGCTGGCGAACTACACGTATTATTCTCTACACGGCCGATGGTGCTACCTCGACTGAAAGATGAAGTACCTAGACTAGCCACTTCAAATTGTATCTATCAATTCAACTGCGCTTGTTTTGGAACGAGTTAGATTGGCCGTTGCTCTAGGAACTTGATTTTTCGTGCTCGAGAACATATCCCACTATGACTAAGCAAACGTGTAGTTAAAACTATTAACAGTTCGATAATAGACCATCTGGTGCAAACCGGCCGGCCACAAAGCCAGCCAGCGTGGAAGAATCCTTCTCTATCATCATCTACCCGGTGGCTAACAAGTTAGCAAAATCATCGAAGCACTGCATGCTCCAAACAACAGAGGCTATTGCAATTCACCTCAATCAATCAGTTCTCTGTATTCAAAAGTATCAAGTCCAGCCCCTACTACTGCCCTGGCCCACAGTAGAAACTATAAACTCATGAATTTGTACTATTATCTTTCCTAATTCTTCTGACATTCAGCTTATTTTGTGTTGATGCTATTGAGCTGTAATCTATCAATATTATTGATTCGATGTTTTATATTTTTTATTTATTTATTTTGATTACAGCTTGATGCCACACCGTATTTTCAGTACAAGTATGGAATTTTCAGCATGGATATCGGTAGCCCAAATTTTGCAGGCCGACCATAGATCTCGGGTGTGCGTCGGCAGGGGATTGAACCCCGGACCATATGCATGGTCGGCGAGAGTCCTAACCACTGTGCCACCGACGCACAACATTAATGTTGTTCATAATACTAATTCATTCACTCACTATAATGTATATATAATTGTAGAACCTCATGATGAAGGGGTTATCGAAAAGAGTACTCTTTGTTCAGTATCCTTCCTTTGAAAATTTTAATGGACATTTTTAGTCAGTTAAAGCTGACTATGTTGAAAAAATGGAGTCCATTTTGAATGACACGTTGAAATTCAAACGTGATAATCACAAGAAGGATATGGTAGATTTGACGGGAAGCGAGTCACAGAGGCATTCAGAGAGCTGTTAAGAAAATGACTCACAACCACATCTTTATATATATATATATATATATTTATGGTCTGTCAAAGATACATGGAAAGAATTGCCCAGTGAAACCTGTGCTCCCAGTGGCCAATTGATCCTTCCCACTGCAGCAGACGTTAGATATCATCTGTCAACATACTGATGTGCTTCCTCTGTCAAAAGTGTAATTTAAGCAGCTCCTCATTTTATGTACTGAGGATATACAATTCCAGTTCGACAACAAAATGTATCACCAAGTTGATGAAGTGGCGATGGGGAGTCCATTGAGTCCTGTATTAGCTGATATTTTTATGGTCAGTCTAGAAGAGAAAAAACTGAAATGTGTAACTGATGAAACAACAGCTTACTATAGTTCCGTAGATGGCACATTCACTACATTCAATGATATGAATCCCTCTTCATCTGTATTGAACTTATTCAGACATTGTACGTGACAGTATCACTTTCACGATGGATCACGATAACGGTGATAATTTCCACTTCCTGGATATAAACCTGGAGAGGAAAACGGATGGGACACTGAAGAGATCGATATATCGTAAAGGTACATAGAGCGATCTCTACCTAAACATCAACAGCTTCGGCACAGTCAGTTACAAACTAATGCTGGTGAAAACGCTGTTCTCTAGAGAGGAAACAATAATAATAATAATAGCTTTATTCCAAACAGTATTTGTGGTACAGGTATGGAATTTTCAGCGTGCATTACAATATGGTATCTAATTACCTCATAAATTTTTATAAGATTTTAAAAATAAAAAGCAACAACAACAAAAAGAAAAAAGAGAAATAAAAGAAATAAAAAAAGAACAGCATTGCATTCACATATTTAAACAATGCACCACAGGATATGAAATATAAAATTAGTGTGTAATAGAATATGTGAACAACAATATGATAGTAACAAAGAAAGGAGAACAAAAGCTAATGGGAACTATTTGTTAGAGTGCCACAGTAAGTTGATCGTGTCATACCTAACGGATTTCTCATGACATAACACCTGTGCCAGATAAGGTATTGTGGAGTTTTCTACTTGGTAGTCCTAGCATATAGCCTCCTATAGTTGCTTCTAGTTCTACCAGATGAAATGCAAGGAGAGAGCTGCGTATACAGAGGGTGTTCGGGGTCTGACAATATAGAATTCGCTAGTTTCTTACATGACATTATATGTCTATCCACAATGGTGTTAACCAGTTGGTTTAACGAAATCCCACTTGCCCTAATAACAACTTTTAGTGCCCTACGCAGCGAAGCAAAGTCTTTCTTAAGTAGTCCAGGAAAGATTAATGGGGAGCAGTAAAGAGGGATGGTTAGAATACAAGAATTGACAAACTGAGAAGGCAAAGACTGCTTTATACCAGACTGCCTTAACTTCCTAAAGTAGAACGTTAAGCGAAACATCTTTCTATTAAGCAGCAAGATGTGAGAGGACCAGGAAAGATCGGAGGAAACACTCAGTCCAAGGTACTTTACATTAGATGTAGTTTCAACCTCTATGCCGTCAATGATAGTGGGACCATGTGAGCTAGCTAGTTGTTGTAGGTTACTTTTTCGTCTGAAAGTGAAATTTACTATCTGACATCTAGACGGATTCAGCTTAAGACCGTTTGAAGAGGACAACTGACTAATTTCCGACAGAAAGTTATTCAATTTTGAGCAATCTAACTGAGAGTTGACAGGCATAGAATTTGTTTGTCTGACAGATTAGACAGTAAACTAATGCTGCTTGAGAAAGGTTTGCAAGAAAATGGCTACCAACAAAGCTTCACTAACAAATATGGCAGGAATGGTGATCAGAAAGAAACCTAATGAGGCTATGGTCAGCAAGAAGCCAGTTTTCATCTGACTCGACTTCAAAGGCGATGATATTATGAGAATCAAAAATAAACGATTAAGCCCAGCCCTGCCCAGGACGTTCCCTGCAGCAGAATTAGTCTCTCTGCTCCGAACGTCCTCTTCACTGGTGAAGTCAAAGATCGACAAGGACCCCACATATGTCACCTCTAACTGTATATACCAATTCATATGTATCTGCGGGAATGGTTACACTAGGAGAAGAGGAAAAATAAAAGAAGGGCATACGTCAGCTTTTTCGAACATGTACCAAGCAGCTTCCCCTTGAAGGAGGCAAATAGTTTAAGATCTTCAATCAGCAAACCACTGATAGACACACAGGACACTGGAGCAGATACACTGGGATCATTCAAAATCATTAGCAGACGAAATTGCTCAAATCTTATTCGGTCGCAGTCACCTCTCTATCTCAAATTCATCGACTTTGAAAAGGCCTTCGACAGCGTCGATCGAGAGGTGATTTGCAACTACTTCGCTACTACGGGGTGCCACTGACAGTCATGCATCTCATCCAACAGCTGTACGACAATGCTGCATGCCAAGTAATCCACAACGGGAAACTCACGGAATCCTTCGAAGTGAAGACAGGAGTAAGACAAGCTGGCTGGCCGCCTACTATCGCCAATGATTTTCCTGATTGCCGTAGACTGGATAATGCGACAAACAGCGGCGGGCATTGAGGAAACAGGCATAAAATGGACTCACACGAAAAACTTGGAGGATCTGGACTTCGCCGATGACATATTTATGACTGATTTCCCACAAACTGGAAGATATGCAAGTGAAAAGCAACAAGTTGGCAGAAGATGCATCCAGAGAATAAAGGACTTCCCTCAGGCGAACATAGAGAAAACAGAGGTGATGAAGATTCCTGGACAAGAACAACAACAACAGACAACGATCAGCATAAATGAGTGGAATCTGAAAGAAACAACCTCCTCTACCACCTACCTGGGAAGCATCGTTTAAACTACAGACAGACGGAACTGACGAGGATATAAAAGCAAGAATCGGAAAAGAGAGACAAGCTTTCACTACTCTCAAGTCTGTGTGGAGGTGAACAACACTCAGCATGAAGATGAGAATAAGATCCGGATTTTCACCTCCAATATTAAGTCAGTGCTACTCACTATACGGATCAGAGACTTGGACTGCGCGTCATAAAGAGCATCTCAAACAAACTACAGATCTTCATTAACATTTGTCTTCGCTCAATACTCAAGATCAGATGGCCGGTCAGAAAAGATCAGCAATAGAGATCTCTGGCAATGAGCGAACCTGAAAGGGAAGCGGCGAGTGAAGAGGAGATGGAAACGTGTGGGCAGATTTGGAGCCAGGTGAAGACTGTAGCAGAGAACCGAACGCAATGGAGACGCACGGCTGAAGCCCTATGTTCCTGTAGGAATTAAGGGATACAATAATAATAATATTCGGTATGCTGAAGCTGTCGCAATAAAATGGCTGAAACCTGACCTAGCTGTCGTTTGACTTCAGTTGCCCTGCTAACTTATCCTTTAATAAATCTTTGTTTTCCAACTTCATGAACTTATCTTTTCAACCTCCCCCACAATTTTTTCCCGTCTGACTTCCATAAGAGATAATCTTTCTTGACCTTGTGATATTACATCATTATCTTTTCCTTTGACCTCTTGCACACCAAATGTTGATTTTCTCTTATCTCAGTATAGAAAAGAAAACTCCCATTCAGACATTTAGAAAGCAAAAGGATTGAGAGAAGAAATATTCACTTTTCATGCCTAAATAATGGTTACTAATTTATTGTTACCACCTTAATAGTATTATTATTGTTTCCTTTAATTCCTAGAGGAACATAGGGCTTCAGCCGTGCGTCTCCATTGAGTTCGGTTCTCTCCTAGAGTCTTCACCTGGCTCCATGTCTGCCCAGACGCTTTCATCTCCTCTTCACATGACCTCCTCCAAGTCTCCCTTGCACTGACGACCAACTAATTGGCCGCTTCCTTTTCGGGTTCCACTCGAGTGATGGCTTGTCAAGTGATGTCACTTGATGGATTCCTCAGAGTATGACCAGCCAATCAATCTCCATTTCTTCCTTTTGTTTCACAATCGGTTCCTGGTTGGTTCGCTCATTGCCAGAGATCTCTGTTGCTGATCACCTCTGGCCATCTGATCTTGAGTGAAGTGTTGAGCGAAGACAACTGTTAATGAAGGTCTGTAGTTTGCTTGAGATGCTCTTTATGACGCGCAGTGCAAGTCTCTGATTTGCATAGTGAGTAGCACTGACTTCACATTGGAGTTGAAAATCCGGATGTTATTTTTGATGCTGAGTGCTGTTGACCTCCACACAGACTTGAGAGTAGTGAAAGCTTGTCTCGCTTTCCAGATACTTCCTTTCATATGTCAATTGACATACTGTAATACAACAGATACCCCAACATCGTGGTGTTTTATTTCATTATGACGATCTTACAATGGCCTTTATTGATGGATAAAAGTATGTTAAAATTGAACACATACCTATTCTATTACAGATCATAGCTTGTATGCAGTTGGTGAGAACCTATGAAATTAAGTGAATCTACGTTATTTTGCACTATTGTTTGTAGTTTTACTGCTCAAATTGTATCGATCTACCTTTCTTTCTTTCTAACTATCTCTCCCTGTTCTCTCCATGAAATTGAGCTTTCACTTATTTGAAAAGACAGATTAATTTGGATGCATATTTTTGTTTGTTATGTCATATTTTTCCAGAGCCTTTTCAACTTTTTTTTGTAATTTGAATTTTATTGCTTATTCGTCTGATTTGTGTATCGATTATCCAGATATTCTTTCGGCGTAAATATTAGACACAAAGTGAAACGGTTTTAATGTGAATTTCACTTTAATGGTACAAAGATATAATTGCCAAACGAAGCAATATCATATTGCTTAGAGTTTAATGCAAGGTTATTAGAATAATCATTTCCTTGAAAGTATACTTTAACTTCTGTTATTATTATTATTTTTCCCTTGGGTTCCTAGTGGAATATAGGGCTTCAACTACACGTCTCCACTTGCTTCTGTCTTCTGATGTACTTTTCACTTGTATCCATGTTAGTCCATACTGTTTCAACTCCTCTTCACACGATCTCCTCCATGTCACTATTGGACATCCCACTCGCCGCTTCCCTTTCGGGTTCCACTCGAGCTATGGCCTGACGCGTGATGCCACCCAGTGGCCTCCTCAGCGAGTGAGTGTCCAATCCATCTCCACTTTCTCCTACATATTTGTTGAGCGACTGGTTCTTGTTTTGCTTCTTCACATAGTTTCTCGTTGGTTATTCTATCCGGCCATCTGATCTTCAGTATAGAACGAAGACAGTTGTTGTTGATAAAGGCATGCAACAGGCTGTTGGAAATATTCTTTGTGACCCACTGGCCAGGTTTCTGATCCATCCGTATAGAAGAACTGACTGACTTGACGTTTGTATTGAAAATCCGAATCACTTTTTTGTTGATGCAGGCTGAGTGACAGCGGAAGGTTTCCAGATTGGTTTCAGGTTGATGAGTGTGTTTCTCGCCTTCCCGATTCTCGCTCGATTTGACATCCTCGTACGTTCCTCGTGTAGTTGAGACAATGCTCCCTAGATAAGTGAATGAAGTAACCTCTTTCAAATCCCTTCCGTTGATGGTGATTGGCGTTGGATGTTGCTACTGCTGTTGTTGTTGTTGGTTGGTTATTTTCATAACCTCCGTCTTGTCTATGTTCACATGGAGTCCTGTCTTCTCTGGCTGCTTCTTCGACCAGTTTGTCGGTTTTCGCTTGTAAGTCTTCGATTTTGTGTGACATCAAACATAAGTCATCCACGCGCGAAATCCAGGTCTTCTAGATTATTCACGTCGGTCCAGGATATCCCTGTCTTCTCGTTTCCCACTGTCTGACGCATAATCCAGTCCACCACAATAGGAATATCATTGGTGATAATGAGCACCCTTGTCTGACTTCTGTGTTTACTGCAAACACTTCGCTGAGTTTTCTGTTGTGGATCACTTGACATTTGCCGTTGTCATACAGCTGTTGAATGAGGTTGATGAATATTTGGGGTACGCCGTAGTACTCGAGTAGTTTCCAAATTACTTCGTGGTCAACGCTGTCGAAGGCCTTCTCAAAGTCTATAAAGTTGAGATAGAGGTTTGATTGCCATTCCATGCTTTGTTTGATGATGATGCGTTGAGTTGCAATTTGATCAGAACATGATTTGCTTTTCCTGAATCCAGCTTTTTCTGGTCGGAATTCTGCATCCAGTGCGTCGTTTATTCTCTCCAGAATGATGCGACTCAGGATTTTACTTGGCGTCGACAGGAGCATGATTCCTCTGTAGTTTACACCAAATGTGTTATATTGTAGAATTTAATGACATACACTGTGTAGATGACACTCCTCCACTGATAATTTCATTTTGATTTGACCTTTATCGTATAGTGAAACAAGGTTTCATATTATCTGTAAATTTTATTGTTCAAAATGAACGTTAAATTAGTAAAAGATCGACAGAAAAGCTTAGCGAATCAGAGCATCAGAATCAATAATGAGATTCTGTTTTTCAGCACCACTGTCAAATGAATGCTTCTGAACCTATTGCAGAGGAAGTATGCCAGAGGAAGTGGAAGTGACATACACTGAGAAGACTGCTGAGTGACGCTGTGAGTCAGACAAGCCCACAAGTGGAACCAAAACAGGAAACGACGAGTTATATGTGTCTGTATCCGTATTTAATTTGCAGGAGATTGTATGAAGAGGGGATTATGGACTATGGACAATCGTCGAGGCAGGTAAAGCGAACTGAAGACAATAGTGTGAAATTAAGATGTGCCGCTAAAGCTCTAGTAAGCATAGAAAATAATAAAATTTCAGCACTTTCCCGTTGACTTAGTGGACCGAAGTCCTCGGCCTCAGGTTAACACGTCAATTCCTTGGGTAGATGCTTCAACGATGTCTGATTATTTAACCTTGAAGTAATTTGGTGGATGATAACTAAAGGTGTAATTCAACATGCGCATTTCGTCCTATTCTGGACTCATCAGCGGGACAACCACAAATGGATCACCGGGGAATGCAAGTATATCCAGATGACGAATCCCAAATGGGATGAAATGCACATCCTGGACTCCAATGCTAGTCACCAGTCACCAATTTACTTTAAAACAAAAATAGTTTGTTTTTGATTGAGTCTTATTTTTTATCCTTCATTCTACTGTGCTGTACTATGCACGATAATGCGTCAATTCAAAATTGAACAGTGTGTGGAGCAAAAGTTTGTCTGATTCCCCACTGCACCGTGATCTGAAATGCCTTCCCCGCTGTCATATTTCTTTTTTTTTACTGAGTCATTCAGCGTTATCATTCTTAATTCGCTCCTTTCGTGCACTCATTTTTTTCTCTTCAATTTTTTTCACTTTCTTCAAAGCTGTCAAGAGAACAGTCAAACAACTTCCTTATCACCTAATAGCAATAAAATTGAAGATTTGGAGCTCAGGCGGATGACTTAACTGAAGGGGATAGAAAAAAAGTATGTTTACTAACTCTCTTAAAGAAGAATGCATACGCACTGAGACTTCATCAAAAAAAATTGTTTAAACTCAAATCACAATACGAACAGAAAATTCACTCGTTCGTATATAAAACGAATAAGACTGTTTGAGGTAGACATAACATAAAAGTAAACAAAATCACCTCATTTGAATATTTATATATTCCCATTATAAATATTAGAACAAGAAATATCAACAAATAATATTTCAAAAGAATGGACACGGAACAAAGAGTACTCTTTTCGATAACCCCTTCATCATCAGGTTCTACAATTATATACATTATAATGAATGAATGAATTAGTGTTATGAACAACATGAATGTTGTTTAAATAACATTGAATCAATAATATTGATAGATTACAGCTCAATAGCATCAACATAAAATAAGCTGAATGTCAGAAAAATTAGGAAAGATAATATCACAAATTTATGAGTTTATAGTTTCTCCTGAAGGCTGGCCAGGGCAGTAGTAGTGGCTGGGTGGACTTGATACTTTTGAATACAGAGCACTGGTTGTTTGAGGCGAATTGCAATAGCCTCTGCTGTTTGGAGCATGCGGTGCTTCGACGATTTTGCTAATTTGTTAGGCACCCGGTATATTATAGAGAAGGATTCTTCCACGCTGGCTAGCTTTGTGGCCGACCGGTTTGCACCAGATGGTCTATTATCGAACTGTTAATAGTTTTAACTACACGTTTGCTTAGTCATAGTGGGATATGTTCTCGAGCACGAAAAATCAAGTTCCTAGAGCAACGGCCAATCTAACTCGTTCCAAAACAAGCGCAGTTGAATTGATAGATACAATTTGAAGTGGCTAGTCTAGGTACTTCATCTTTCAGTCGAGGTAGCACCATCGGCCGTGTAGAGAATAATACGTGTAGTTCGCCAGCATTAAAAGTTCTTTGAACTGATTTTCTTAATTTCTTCGTAATTATCTCACTTGGTATATCGCCCATGAATTGTAGTCGTATATATAAAGGCTTCTTGTTTACAGACAGTGAGTAGTCCTTTTCCTCTTTCTTTTTCATGTGTTTCTTGAAAAATAATATTTTCACCAGCCACCAATAAACTTCTACTTACATGGCCGGACATCATCGAAGCAACATCTGCAACAGAAGCCGATATGTCAACCTGAGACCGAGCACTTTGGTCCAATCAATCGACGGAAAAATCTAAAATTGAATTAAATAATTAGAATGATGCGTTGCACAAGAAGCATGTGGCTCTCATGGTCCAAGTGGTCTTGTGGCAAACGCTCTGGCGTTTGAAACTATGGGCTTTGAGTTCGAGCCTCGGTGGGAATACCACTGCTGACTGACTAGGAAATGCACATACATCCATTTGGATGACTAGTTCTAAATAGGATGAAATGCGCATTATCCTGGATTCCATTGCCACCAGCCACCAGTTAACTTTGAACAATATTGTTGTTTTCAATTAGACCTTCTTAAGGCTTTACTCTGATTTACTTAGGTTTATATATAGGAAAGTTAACTAATGATGGTGAGATTGTGGATCAAACAATAACAGTTAGTGTTAAATGTTTTGAA
>OX235271.1:9541034-9594441 GCA_944472155.2 Trichobilharzia szidati | reverse complement strand
ACTGACTGTTGGGTTGTCAAATGGCTCCATTCTTATTTCTCAGAAAGAAAGCAATACACTGTATGTCAGGGAAAGTCGTCCACTTCATTGCTTACTGAGGCTGGTGTCCCTCAAGGCGCTGTCCTTTCTCCTTTTCTGTTTTCTTTCTTCTTGCATGACTTGCCTCACTCCGATGAAATGAACTTTGTTAAGTATGCCGATGATCTAACTATTTCAATGTCTGTTAACTCTCAGCTTGACTGCATTAAGATTAACAACTTTCTATCAGAAATTAGCAAATGGTCTTCGTCTAACGGCCTTAAACTTAATCCTTCCAAATGTCAGACTGTTAATTTCAGTTTCCGATGTAAACGAAAGTTAAATGAAGCCGTTGGTTCCTATGACCCTTGCAAAATCGATGATACTGATATAGAAACCAAGTCTGAAGTTAAGTATCTTGGATTAGTTCTCTCTTCTGACCTATCCTGGTCTTCTCATGTCTTAGCGATTTCTAAAAGAATATTTCGTCTGACTTTTTACATTAAGAAGTTAAGGCACTCAGGCATAACCCAACCACTCCTCTTACAGTTTGTCAACTCGTGTATTTTACCTATTCTTCTTTACTGTTCACCCTTATTCTTTCCTGGATTGCTTAAAAAGGACTATGTCATACTTCGTAGAACTCTGAAGACTGTCAGTAGGACGAGTGGTATCCCATTGGGCCATATCGTTGACATTGTCACTGATAGGCACTTGATGTCATGCAACAGATTCGCTAGAGGAATTTTGTCAGACTCTGAGCACCCACTCTACCAGCAGCTCCAACCTTGTGTCTCCTCAGGTAAAACAAGAAGTCTTTTCAGAAGACTTTATGCACATACGTCTAAGTATAAAAATTCCACTATACCATATTTGGCACGTACTCTATGTGATGAAAATAGTGTCAGAAATGAACTAACTAACCTTCTTAGCACCACTAAATAGACCATTTCCTTCAACCTTAAAGCATCATACTTTATTGTTATTGTATTTCTTATATTTATAATCCTCTCAATTTTTTCGTTTTGTTTATTTTATTTTTCATAAGTGTGGACATAATTTTAAGCTGTATTATGACTGTTAACTTTGTATTTCACCTCACTATACCATATCAACAGAACATTAGACCCAATTATCCATAACATGCTAAAGTTTCCAAACTGAATCGATAATACCGTTTGAAACAAACTCACTGTTATTAGTATTTATTATTATTATTATATCTAATAATTATGTCGTTAATGTGGACAAATTCCTCCGATTAATTTTTGTTTTAATTTTTAATTTTATATACACTTTGAGTAAATCAGATGCAATATTGTGACAAATGCTGAGAATTCCATTCTGTATTATAAGTACTGTTTTTGGAATAAAGTAAATTATTATTATTATTCATCTCCTCCTAAAATGATTCCTGTGTTACTCCTGGAGGGCCATCTAGTCACTTCTTACTTGGATTCCGCTAGATGATCTTCTTGGTATGTATTACACTATTATTATCGTTCCCTTTGGTTTCGAGTGAAACATAGGGCTTCAACAACACATATATACTTTCTTCTATTTTCCGCCATCCTATTCACCTGGGTATACGATTGAACATAATCTCTCATCTCCTCCTCGTCACACGATCTCCTCCATGTCACCCTCACACCAACTACCCACTCGTCGCTTCCCATTGGGATTCCAATCGAGCGATGGTCTGCATCGCGTGCGATGTCATTCGATGGTCTACTCAATTTATGTCCCATCCATCTCCATTTTCTCCTACATACTCGTTGAGAGATCGGCTCTCGGTTGGTTGGTTTGTTATTAGTCAGAGTTTGTCGTTGATAATTCTCACCGACTGGCCATTTGATCTTCAGTATGGAGCCAGCCAGCGAAGGGGAGGCTGTTGATGAAAGTCTGCAACAGGCTGTTGAAAATCCTCTTCGTTACACACTGGTCAAGTTTCTGACCCGTATAGAATAACCGACTGACTGAATTGACATTAGTGTTGAAATTGTGAATCTTGTTCCTCATACTGAGGTGGAGTGCAGAAGATTTCCATACTGGTTTCAGGTTGATGAAGGCGTATCTCACCTTGCCTTTCCGATTCTGGCTGGCTGAATTTGACATCTTCATCCGTCCCGTGTGCCTGTAGTTGAAGTGTAGTTGATGCTTCCTAGCTGGATACGTGAAAGAGGTCACCTCTGTTAAATCCCTCCCGTTGATTGTGATTGGTGCTGTTTGTTGTTGTTGCGGTTTGTTGGTCGGTTGATTATCACCATCACCCAATCTTCCTCAAGTTCACTGTCTTCGCTACCTGCCTCTTCACCCAGTTTGTTGATTTTCGCCTGCAGGTCTTCGAGTTTGTGTGACACTAGAAATATATCATCCACGTGCGAAATCCAGATCTGTGATAGAATATAATCCCATATTAGATGAATTTATTTGAAATATTACAAAGGGATGAAGCAGTATTCATAAGAACTGGATGACAAGGTTTCGAGCATAAATTATTGCAACTCATAATCATATCAAGTTTAGTCACACGCTTTCGCAATTTGTCTTACGTATATGGTTTCCCTCATTCTGTCACTCCAACTTCCCTTGTAGTTTGTTGTCACTTTCCATATGTCCGGTATAGGTGTCGCATCCCTCCAATTCCATGAGTGCGGTGTTTATTCGACAAAGAAAGATCCAGTGACTTACCTGTCTCTATCTCTCCATCAAACTATATTCCCTTTAAATAGTCTCATCCTGTCCAACCTCGTTGTTGTTGTTGTTTAATTACTAGCAAGTGAATGCAATGCAATACAATGGCTGAGTGACAGTCATTCTAGGTGTAGCTAAATTTGTATATCCCTATAATCTAACTGACCTGGATCTACTGGTATAACCTGAGTACTGACCTCAAATTCCTTATATATTATGTGTTATTTAGTTTATCATATATTTTTCTAAACTGGGTGCTTGAGCCGACAAAGTTTATCTCTAAGAGAGTTTGCTGGCTGGCTGGTTGGTTGGTTAGTTCGTTGGTGTAAATGCTTCACTCAAATATTAATTTGCCTTCTAAATGTTATATAAAACCATTGAACTGACATTGATGTTGAAACCTCGGATGTTTTCCTTTGTGCTAGATGGTGTCAGTCTCCACACTGATTTGGGGTTAATGAACACCTGTCTTACTTTTCCAGTCATTGTTGTTTTCGACGTCCTCATTCGTATCGCATGTTGTCGAGTTGATACTGCCCGTTCAAACAAGTGAAACAGGACTTTTGTTTTACATTTCCCTTAATTTTGGTGAATGATGCTTGCTGCTGTTGGTCAGGTGCTTTCATCACCTCTGTCTTCTCTCCACTGCATCTGAAATCACTGCGCACAGCATATTTTCCAGACAATAGTGTTAATATGAGGGAACCCCTCAGTGCGGTAACTTTCTGGTTCAGATTTAGAAATAGACTTAATTTTCCTATAATACTATATTTATCTTTAGATTGCTGGTTGTATTTCCCTCACTCCACCTATGACCTTGGAATCCTATGGTTGTCGACTGTTTTCATTTATCAGTGGAATTAGTGCCACTCAAGGTCATTTAAAGCAATATACAAACGCAAATGCTGTCAACCGTTTTGACTGTCAATTCGAGACAGTAAAAGCTCTCTGAGTCAACAGCCTGTTTTCTCCTCTCGCTTCATGGTTTCACTGGTATCATATCATGTCGTTGTTGTTATTGCTGTTAATAGTGATTAGAACAGTAAGCTCGCGTACCGACTAGGTAGGGAATTCGTTAAAGCAACTGCCAAGTGCATAAACGATCATATCAATATGAGCCACAAACATTATATCTAAGTAATCTCTCCAAACTTTATCAAAGCGCTTTAAAACAAGTTAAACAATGAAAACTAAAGGTTTTGACACCCCTGACAGGCTACGTTTTGATCAATGAAATTGTAGTGTACGTGAGTCAGTGTCAAGGCAACACATTTTTCCCTATACTATGCAAGGAGGTACTCCCTATCGTTCACTGAAAAACTGAGGGTTGAAAATACTTTTTGTAAAATATGGAATCAGTACTGAAATGACTGAAATGGTGTTTTCACCATTCTGTGTAAATTTTATGTTTCAATAAAGAAGGAAAGATCAGATTTGCAGAATAAAATGGCGTCATCATTCTATTTCACAGGTTCCCATCAGCTGCTGCAAACTAATTGAAAGTACAGTAGTTATAAATAATGATGATAACATACTATAATGTTTGAATAGTAGCAGGGAAAATCAACGCATACGAAATTAAGGCATCATAATACTTTTTGGTTTAAGTTACCATCAATTTATAGGCCTTTCAAAATAGAAAGGGAGATGGGGACAGGAGAAGATAGAAAACAGCAAAATCTAATAAACAGTGTTAGTTTGTAGGTCCACATCGCAACTGGAGGAGGTCATAGTTCATAAAATTGAAAACTTGCTCAGTGAGATGAAATCGCCAATATCAATGACTTATCGATGCAATCAAAATGCAGTTACCAATGGATTGAGAGATTGATTACACTCTCTTTCTATATGCAAAAGTTTGATTTGAAACGCTTGATTGCAATGGCTTCAGCAGTAAATCGTAGTAAATTTGCTGTCCTTTGTATATTTGACATTTTGAAGGATTTAGAAGATGAAGAAGGATAGGGCATACGTTGAGGAGACCGCCGAGTGGCATCGCGAGCAGTGCAGACGATTGCTTGAGTGGAATCCCAATGGGAAGCAACCAGTGGGTCGTTGGTGGAGGGTGACATGGAGGAGATCGTGTTGCGAATAGTAGATGAGAGATTATGTGCATTCGTAGGACCAAATGAAGAGGATGGCAGAAAATAGAAGAAAGTGTGAATGTGTTGTTGTAGCCCTATGTTCCACTCGGAACCCAACGGAATAGCAATAGTAGAAATCCTAACGAAAGGACCCGTACTCACAAGGTGTCTGGTAATTGCACTCTGTGAATACCTGCTTCCTTTCATGCATAATTTTCTTGGAATATCCCCTGAAAACCAGATAGAAGCCTTCTATCCATCCTTCCAGTGTGCTTACCACCACAAGTACACATAAATTTACAAACTCAGTTGGAGGTGACATCAGCAGGGTACTCATCCAATTTGGATTGCCATTATAGAGAATGTGATGCTGTATAGTGTTACGAGCTTCACTGTAGGAAAACATCTTTCTACTGCTCCTTTCATTCTCTTGTAAACTGCATGTGATACTGCTTCTAGTTTAAATAGGAGACAAATGAAAACTTTCTCCTTTCCAACAGTCGAATGTTTTCTTTCATCGTTCTTTTCTTTGCTATTTGTATTATTGGATAAATCCGTTTGGATGCCTATTTTCCCTTTGTTATTTCTCAACAATGGTGAAACGAAAGATTCTCCAGTGCACCGACGAGCAACAGAAACAGGAGTTAAATGCAAGCTACAATACACTGAACAAAGGAGTAAAGAAGAGTGCCAGAGAAGACAAAAGAAAGTATTATGAAGCCATGGCCAATGAAGCAGAACAAGCAGCAGGCAAAGGAGACCTCGCAACACTCTACCAAACAACTAGGTACCTCTCAGGCAGAAACTCGTCACAAATTAAGCCAGTGAAGGATGAACATGGAAAGTCAATCACCAAAGAAGTGGAGCAACGGAAACACTGGGCTGAACACTTCAAAAGACTACTAAACCGACCGCCACCTACAACGCGCCCAACAATACCAACAACGGAAGCAGAATTACCAGTGAAAATCAACCCCCCGATGAAAACAGAAGTCCTGAAGGCAATCAAGATGCTGAAAGCTGGAAAAGCAGCAGGACCAGATGGAATCCCAGCAGAAGCATTGAAAGTGGACCCAGAGACAACAGCAGACTTGATGACGCCACTACTGGAGAAGGTGTGGAAAGAAGGCAAAGTAACCGAGGATTGGAAGAAAGGGTACTTATTCAAACTACCAAAGAAAGGAGACTTAAGTCAATGCAAGAACTGGCGCGGAATTATGCTCCTGTCCATCCCAAGCAAAATACTAAGCCGCATCATCCTGGAAAGGATCAAACAAGCCCTGGATGAAAAACTTCGACCAGAACAAGCTGGATTCAGGAGAAACAAGTCATGTATTGATCAAATCGCCACACTACGGATCATCATTGAACAAAGTTTGGAATGGCAGTCACCTCTCTATCTCAACTTCATCGACTTTGAAAAGTCCTTCGACAGCGTCGATCGAGAGGTGATTTGGCAACTACTTCGCTACTACGGGGTGCCACCGACAATTATACATCTCATCCAACAGTTGTATGACAACGCTGCATGCCAAGTAATCCACAATGGGAAGCTCACGGAATCCTTCGAAGTGAGGACAGGAGTAAGACAGGGTTGCCTACTATCGCCAATGATTTTCCTGATTGCGGTAGATTGGATAATGCGACAAACAGCGGGCAATGAGGAAACAGGCATAAAATGGACTCACACAAAGAACTTGGAGGATCTGGACTTCGCCGATGATATATGCCTGATTTCCCACAAACTGGAAGGTATGCAAGTGAAAAGTAACAAGTTGACAGAAGAAGCATCAAAGATAGGACTCCAGGTGAACATAGAGAAAACAGAGGTGATGAAGATCCCTGGCCAACACCACCACCAACAACAACAGACAGCAATCAGCATAAATGGAAGGAACCTGAAAGAAACTACCTCCTTTACCTACTTGGGAAGCACTGTTTCAACTACAGGCGGAACTGACGAGGATATCAAAGCAAGGATCGGGAAAGCAAGGCAAGCTTTCATTACTCTCAAGTCTGTGTGGAGGTCAACATCATTCAGCGTCAAAAATAAAATCGGGATTTTCAACTCCAATGTGAAGTCAGTACTACTATACGGATCAGAGACTTGGCGTGTCACAAAAAGCACCTCAAACAAGCTACAGACCTTCATTAACAGTTGTCTTCGCTCAGTACTCAAGATCAGATGGCCGGAAAGGATCAGCAACAAAGATCTCTGGGAGCGAATCAACCAGGAAAGGAATGTGAAAGAAATAGGCAGGAAGAAATGGAGATGGATTGGCCACACTCTGAGGAAACCAGCAAGTGACATCACTAGACAAGCCATTGCTCGAGTGGAACCCGAAAGGGAAGCGACGAGTTGGTCGTCCAAGGGTGACCTGGAGGAGATCATGTGAAGAGGAGATGAAAGCATGTGGGCAGACCTGGAGCCAGGTGAAAACTCTAGCAGAGAACCGAACGCAATGGAGACGCATGGCTGAAGCCCTATGTTCCTGTAGGAATTAAAGGATACAATAATAATAATAATAATTTTTCAACAAATTCTAATTCTTCTTCCATCTTGTTAGGCGAACATAACTTCCTGGCACTGTTGTACAGTCAGTGTCCTTAGTAATCCCCGTTTATAGCTTATAGGACAAAACCTATTGCAGTGAAGATATTGGTGTCTATTCTCTAGATGGATTTTTCAACCGTACCATCGTTTCTTCTTCTTCTTACATAAAGGTTCAGGAAATCGAACTCATCGTTGTGTTTATGTTCTGTAGGTTGCTTTCATTGAGATGGTCAAATAATACAAATGCCTGACTCTTGTCGTTACAAATAACAAACGTATCGTCGACATATCGGCAATAGTTGATTATTTTATTTTTGTTTAGATTCAAATTAAGGAGCTGCATTTAAACATAGAACGGGGAAAAGTTCGTAGAATAGTCAGAATCATTTGAAATGATTTTCGTCATATCTGTCTTCTTCTTTCCTTGCCAGTGAGTCTGGGAAAGTTAGAGAAGACATGGCATGTGAATATAGAACCCAAGAACAAACCTCTAGTGCTTCTTTTACTCAGTGATTAACCCAGTGAACGGATTCCCAGAAGAGGTGTTATCTGTTTCTTCATTGGCATAAAGAAAAGAAAAGAAAAGCAGCGATTCCTGTTGCAAAATGACCGATACCTAGTTGTTATGATCTATGTCTCTATGGTGGTGGATTGGCCATACTCTGAGAAAACAAACCATCAAGATGCCTATACATATCTGTAAAGCCAGACCCTGTGAAATGTAAGAAGCTGCTGCAGGACTGGACTACGTCAACTCCTAGCTTAGTGATAGGGAGTGAAGTGATAGAACATGTTGACCACTTCACCTATTTGGGAAGTTGTATCAGCACCAACGGATTGATTGGTGACGAAATCTCAGCACAGATCCAAAAAACACGAGCTGCTTTCGCTAACTTACACCATCTCTGGCGTAGGCGTGACATCCGGCTATCAACCAAGGGACGTGTGTACTGATCAGCAGTTCGCTCCTCCTCTATGGCTCTGAAACTTGGCCAATACGAGTTGAAGACATGAAAAGGTTGACTGTCTTTGATCATAGATGTCTACGATCTCTTTCTCACGTTAGGTGGCATAATAAGGTAAGTAATGTTGATGTTAGGCGTAGAGTGTTGGGCAAAGAGAGAAAATCAATCGAAGACGCTATAAAGTTACATAGATTGAGATGGCTAGGTCACGTGATGCGCATGCCTAACCATCGCTTCCCCGACGGACGGGCATTACCACCTGATATAGGTGCAGGTTGGAAAAGAGTAAGCGGTGGCCAAACAAAAACATGGCATCAATCAATCCATGAAATCCTTGACAGTTAAACTGAGTCAGGTAGGGAGATGCAGACTTCCGGGTTGGGGCCCGCCCTCGGGACTCTAAGAATCAATGGCTGGAGACAATAGGTGACATGGCTCAAAATCGTTGTCAATGGCTTACGCAGATGTATTCAGTCTCTGTAATCTTTCATATTCCTTTCTACCATTACTCATTCTGTTTCACTCTTATACTTGTCAAAACTCTATTGATTCTCTTCATCACTCATCTTCTTGTCTACCTTTGTGTGGTATTTGGAACGTGGCAACTGGAACTGCTGCATTTCGGTGCCAAGTTCTATGTTGAATCCAGACAGACAGACATACAGTAGAGTCAGAGGAAAAAGTAGTCGTTCTCTGAACAGTAAAGAAATTGTGTACTCATTTGTGTATGGCAGTCAATACTTCAATTGATCTGATTCACTAACTATTATGCTAATTATATGCAATTACAGGAATTTAGTGAATGTGTGAGAATGCGTATTTAGCAAATCTAATTGTGTTTACACACCTAATTTGCTTAGATTTATAAATAAAGAAGTGGTGATATTGTAAACAATTCTACGTGTTAAAACTAAACAAATTTAAAATAAGTAACAAAAGTTAATAGAACAGGATTTAATGAATTCAACATATTTCAGTAGAACTACTACTCAACTGAATACTCTGCATACAGGGATATATATACCATTAGAATTAGACTAGGAGATTTGTCTGAGTGAGTGACTTGATATCGCGTCAGTATCATATCTATAGTCCACAAAATACTTTGTTATTGAACCTTTTGGTGCTTTGACTTCAGCTGCTTCCACCGACTTTAGTAAAAATCCCATTATGCAATTAGACAATCACCTCTCCATACGACCAATGCATTTGCTTCCAAAAACCACACTCAAAGTGATATACACAGTTTGAAGTGTCGAGGATTGTTGACCGATTTTTCCCAGACTGTTGAGACATCCACTTGGTAGTGTTAAGGAACACGAGTTTTGCAGCATAATAAGTTCTCCTGATAGCTTGATCAATTCTTCGTCTGACTACTTCTTGTACATCAATCTCCACTCGACACTTCGAACTACGTACATATCACCTAGAGTGTGTTTGTGAGAGCAAATACATCGATCGTAAGGAAAGGCGATTTTCAACTCGTCTCAGGATCAAGTATTTGTCAAAGTCGTTGAAAACAGCTGAAGTCAAAGAGCCAAAAAATTCACTAACAAAGGAGCTTGTAGACTAAGGACATGATATTGACGCGCTGTCAAGTCATTTTCACTGTTGTCATCAGAGGACAAACAAGCAGGAAGATGCTTGCATTTGCGGAGTCTTGGGCAATTCGAGTTTATAAACCAGGTCTCTGTGTACAAAAGGAAGTGGTGGTCACTCTGAATCTACCACGGTAATGTGTTGTACTTATTAACTATTATTATTACTATCAATATTATTAAAACTTTATTCTGCCTCCTATTATTATTATTATTCCTGACTAATTTCCAGGTATTGGTTTTGTAGGTTTCAAACGATACATCTTCTGGTTACATTATTAAGCCACTGAGACCCGATCCAATGGCACATGGGTTCAAACCTCTTCTGATGGCTACGTACTGTGAAGAGCCCAAACTAGGAGCACAGAAACAGCTGTCCAGTACTCCTTGTTGGTTTTCCAATGGTTCTCTAACTGATGTCAGCTCATTATGAAATCCTCCAACCAATAATAATGAAATAGAATGCATGACAATTACTCAGTTATATAAAACCAAAGTACATATTAATAACCAATCATATATAAATAGATCAAGTAATCAGTCCATCGTGGGCGAAGGTTGGAGTCTATTGCGTTGTTTTTGTACACATAGTTTAGGAACCATGTGACCAATCCAAAGTGCTTCAATCAGCTTTAATCATAACCTTGAATTAGAATTATGTGAAATAATTGTGAAACAGTCATTAATATTGATTGATTTTGTTACCTGATAATAATGATAAGTGCTTTGCAGTAGGTGATGATGATGATCGATTTCTATTCAGATTAGTTGCATTGGGATTTTCTATGTGTTTTAATTACCATTTTGGAAGATGTTCTTTTCAACGACCACATTGGAACATTCTATTGGTTCTACCTATATCGGTGTCACCGCAACTGCAGGTGAACTTGTAGATACAGTTTGCAGTAGAGTGCAGAGAATTTCGTCCTTTAATCGTAGGTAGGTAGAGGGATCGAAAATGTTCAGCATGTGAGAGAAGGTGATGTGGCGTAGAGTGTGCGCTTGATGGCTGACCTAATTCTTTGAGCTGTCAACTGAACAATTTAATCACCCTTGAATAGCAGATTAATAAAGATAGTTTTCTTTGGTCCAGAAGCTGTCTTTTCTAGATATGGTCTATCCTTAATGTGACAACTGATACTTTTGTTTTATATAACTGAGTAATTGTCATGCATTTTATTTTATTATTAATGTGAGCCATGTAAGTTTTAAAGCGGTTGCAAAGAAAGTACGAAATGTTGATATCATATCGCGAAATTCGTCTTCTAAACGCCTTATTCATATAAATCAGCTAAGACTATTATCAATGAGATATAATTCTCCTTTTTCAACTGGATTTACCTTCGAATTCTTTGTGAGTTTTACGAGCTGTAAGATGTGTGTGTCTGTTGCGATGGATCATCCTATGGAACCCCTCTCAACCTGTTGTTTAATGGAAAGCCCAGAAAACGCTATCCTATCACAACAGCAATTAACTCACTTAGTTTCAATGAGCTAATTCCAGTAAGAGAATCTTGAAAAATTGCCCCAGACATTCAGTAATGCTCACCTAGATGTTAACTTTACATTAGACATAGAATTGGAGTTAACTTTCCTTTTCTTTGATGTTCAAGGAAGAAGATATCTTCACGAAATACCTACATGGAAGGGAGAATTTATTCATTTTCAAATCCCTATCCGACTAATCAGTAAGAGGAGATTCGTCCATTCACTCTTCTCATGCATGCAGAAGATATGCACCTAGGTAACTGGAAACGAAGAACTAAATATGATGGAGAAGATTTGTAGCTCAGGTGAATGATTTTGATGTAGTTGTGTTCTCTGAGCTGGATAGTTACCCTACTAGGCAACATCATCAGCGCATACTTCAATTTGAAGTGAGCTTTTAGATTTCTCCTTCAAGTTTATTAGTTATGGATATGAAGACGTCTTCGTATCCATGAACATAAGGTAGCCGTCAAAAGACATGACATCCACTCCCTCATATCACTAGATACAGACAACCGTGGACATCAATTCGACTGGGACAACCAACGTTCAAATATTAGACAGAGGAAACAACAAGAATGCTAGAGAATTTTTAGAAGCCCAGTTAAATTCCCGCAAAAAACCAACACTTGAATACTACTCACTTTATATACGTGACTGACTCACAAATCTACACCGAACTGTATGCATCAATTTATCTGAACCTATGATAGACTGCTGGAGGCAATCGTTAGGAAGTCGTGAAATTAGTTTTGCTGCTCTCTGGAGATCATCAGCAAGATTAGTGTATCACGTAATCATAAATCAAGAAGCAGAATAAATCATGTTTAAATTGTGAATTGTTTTTTTTGTTTTTGTTTATCAGTTGAAAATGGTATGCAATGCTACAATGTCACATGCTAATTTCATAAAGACTGAAAGGTATAAAATTTATCGTAGAACACGTTAAATTTAGCTTTAGTGATAATAACTGCAGTTAAAAATCGTCCAGATGACAAATAATTCTTGTAAGGTACTTGTACTCGTAGGTAGTACTATTGATGTGCTAACTAATACCAGACCGTACTAAACGTAGTTTGCTTGACTACTTAATAAATCAACGCTCCACCCAGTTGGGAGTGAGGACAACTGCTCGACATCGATGACATGGGATAGTGCCATTTAAGCTGTAATCACGAATTAGTATTCTTGAGACACTGAGTCTGGTCCCAGTGGCTGAATGATTTACGAGTTTCCCCGTGTAACTAGAAAGTCTTACGTTCGAACCTATTCTCCACTCAGAAGGCAAGGGATGAATAATAAAATGGCCCTAAAAATTGTTACATTCCGAGTTTTAATTATTGTGTCCGAAAAAATTTATATATCTCCAATCGAATGGTGACTGCGTAACTGGCTTTTCTCAGCAGAGATTGTGAATACGAACTACTTTTGTATTTTCTGAGTGTTGTATTATATTCAATTCTTCTAATATTCTCTATCTGAGTAACAGAAATCAGCGGACCTGCTCAGCTCGTTGATACTAGCCTGAACTAGTTGTGAGTTTAATATAGATAGGGTGATGGCATTTTGTGAGCTTCTTCCCTTTTGGTTAAATCAACGACCATAGAACTATTGAGGGAGTTTATTCATTTGTTACTCTTATTTAACCTACTATTAGACTTTAAACGATGCTGACAGTGTCATCATTATCTCAGCTGTTATAACGATTCTGGCTGTCGACCAGAGAATGTGCATACTGCACGTCAGTAGTTCGCTTCGTCTTCCTTTATGGCTGTCGGTGAGACGTGGCCATTGAAAGTGGAGGATATGAAAAGGCTGGCTAGCTGTCTTTGATCATAGGTGCCTGCGTTCCATCACCCGTGTGAAGTGGTGTAATAGGGTGAGCAATATTGAGGTTAGACCTCAGTCGAGTGCTGGGTAAGGAGGGGAAATCAATCGACGAGGCTGTGAAGTTAAACCGACTGAGATGGTTTGGACGTGTGTTACGCATGAATGCGTAGCCATCACCTTCCTCAACTGATAATGTTATATGACATAGGATCAGGCTAGAAAAGAGCCAGTGATGGTCAAACCAAAACACAGCTTCATCGCTCAATGAAATTCACAACAAATAGTTTTAGCCATGTAGGAAGATGTAGACTGGCTTCCAGATTGGAGTCCTCGGGACGGTAAACACCATTGCAGGCTGGAGACAGTTGGTGATATGGCTCAAAATCGTTCTCAGTGGTGCAGATGCATCCACTCCTTTTGACTGATAATACCCAATAAAACTATATTGTTCTTCGATATAACTGTACTTTTTGCTTCATATCTCTCTTTACTGTCTCTGTTATGCATTTCTTCTACTTTCTTCTCTTGCTTTGTGTACTACACGGAGGGGTTATGGCGACCTGAACTGCTACACATCGGTGCAAATTTCCATGTTGAAACCAGTCAGTCAATCAGTCACGCACCCACACAGGGGTTCGAGCCGAGGACCTTCAAGTTACACGGGGAAACTCGTAAATCATTCAGCCACTGGGACCCGACTCAATGTTTCATGAATTCTAACTTCTACTAATTCGTGATTACAGCTTAAATGGCACTATCCCATGTCATCGATGTCAAGCATTTCGTCATCACTCCGGACTGGGTGGAGCGTTGATTTATTAAGTAGTCAAGCAAACTACGTTTAGTACGGTCTGGTATTAGTTAGCACATCAATAGTACTACCTACGAGTACAAGTACCTTACAAGAATTATTTGTCATCTGGACGATTTTTAACTGCAGTTATTATCACTAAAGCTAAATTTAACGTGTTCTACGATAAATTTTATACCTTTCAGTCTTTATGAAATTAGCATGTGACATTGTGGCATTGCATACCATTTTCAACTGATAAGCAAGAGAACAGCAGCTTACTCTAAAGATGCGTGGTTGTATGTGTGTGTGTGCGTGCACGCTTGCCTGCATTTTAGCAACATACTTTCTCGTTTTTAGTAAACAAACACTTTTAATGAATTCACTTTACAAAAGTCACAAAAACAAAAACGTGACAATTAACATGTGACAATGAAAAGAACCGACTCTATACAGCAACAAAACAGGAGTGTGTGCGTCAGCAAAACAAAACCCAATTGTGAACACACAATCATACACAAAACACCGCCAAACATTAATCAAAACTTCAACTTTTGTTGAAATGAGAAAGGCAAAAAAGTTTATTCTTTTAGATTTTCTAGTGATCAACATTACTAAATTTGTAAAAGAAAAAACAATTCACAATTTAAACATGATTTGTTCTGCTTCTTGATTTATGATTACGTGATACACTAATCTTGCTGATGAGCTCCAGAAAGCACCAAAACTAATTTCGCGACTTCCTAACGAATGCCTCTATCTATCTATCTATCTATCTATCTATCTATCTATCTATCTATCTATCTATCTATCTATCTATCTATCTATCTATCTATCTATCTATCTATCTATCTATCTATCTATCTATCTATCTATCTATCTATCTATCTATCTATCTATCTATCTATCTATCTATCTATCTATCTATCTATCTATCTATCTATCTATCTATCTATCTATCTATCTATCTATCTATCTATCTATCTATCTATCTATCTATCTATCTATCTATCTATCTATCTATCTATCTATCTATCTATCTATCTATCTATCTATCTATCTATCTATCTATCTATCTATCTATCTATCTATCTATCTATCTATCTATCTATCTATCTATCTATCTATCTATCTATCTATCTATCTATCTATCTATCTATCTATCTATCTATCTATCTATCTATCTATCTATCTATCTATCTATCTATCTATCTATCTATCTATCTATCTATCTGTCTGTCTGTCTGTCTGTCTATCTATCTATCTATCTATCTGTCTTTATCGTGGATTTGCAGAAGTTGGAATCCATGGGCTGACCATTGAGTCGGATCCCAGTGTATGAGCTCGCCTTGTAATCAGAATGTCCTGGGTCCGAACCCCGTAGGTGAGTGCGTATTGATTAGGAGTCCCAAACTAGAACGAAGCAGCTGTTCAGTACTCTCAGGTCTTCTGAGTAGCATTCCAATGACAACCTGTGTGTCGCATAATAATAATTATTATAATTATAATAATCTGCTTTGTCCCCAAACTGTACTTATGATACAGTGTGGAAGTTTCAGCATTTGGTACAATATTTTGTCTGATTTACTAAGAAAAACAACATTACAATAGTGTAGGTAGACAAATTGCTTACGACAACATTTTGGCGTTTAAAGTGTAACAATAAAGTCAAAAATGCACAGAATGTGTGAAATAATGATGACTAAGATTATAAGATAATTCAAATAGCGAAACCATAAATTTCTATACTTGGTTTGTATGGATTAGTTTTGTTTTTTTAACGAGTTGATCACGGATTGATATCAGTTAGAGAACCATTGAAAACCTCCACTGGTGTACTGAATAGCTGTTTCATCCTAGTTTGGGAATCATCAGCAGTACGCACCCACCACCAGGGTCCGAACCCAGGACCTTCTGGTTACAAGGCAAGCTCGTATACCACCCATCCAGTGGGACCCGATTCAGTGGCCAGCAGCCCATGAATTCTAACTTCCACCAATTCATGATTTAGTGCGACCCCAACCAATGTCGTCGGTGGGACATCCATCCTCACACGTGACATTTGGATGGACCTCACTGATCACTACTTCTCACTAGAACTCCAGGAAACTCCATCCTGTAGCCAGTCACTCACTAGTGAGCATCAGATCAATTTCCTGTAGTTGGTTTGCGCGGATTAGTTTTGTTTTTACGCGTTGATCGAACCCCATTGGGTGCGTACTGTCGATGATTCCCAAACTGGGATGAAACAGTTGTCCACTGCTCAAGTACTTGTTTTCAATGGTTCTCTAACTGATATCAATCCGTGATCAACTCGTTAAAAAATGTCATTTATTGTGTTAATTACATAATAAGTTTTAAGTTTCACACCTAATACACTTTCTTCCTTACATAGAGCACAGGCGAAATAGAGTAGTGTTCAGTTTCTGTACTTAGTTGTGTGACCATATACTATCATATAATGACTGTGACTGTGGCATCTATATGTTAGCAATGGTTATCTTTGCGAACATCCAATAGCCAACTTTTCTTCAGATTATTCTTCTACTTACTCATTATAAGTAGTGTAAGTTATTCTGCAAAATTTCTATATATATGTAATTGTTTCATTTAGTTCCTAGAGGAACATAGGGCTTCAGCTGCACGTCTTCACTGAGTTCGGTTCTCTACCGGCTTTTTCACCTGGCTCCAAGTCTGCCCACATGCTTTTATCTCCTCTTCACGTGACCTCCTCCTACTCCTCCTCCATGTCAACCTCGCAGTGATAACCAATTCTCCGCTTCCCATTCGGGTTCCACTCGAGTGGTTGTCTGGCGTGTGATGTCACTTGATGGTTTGTTTTCTCAGATTATGGTCAATCCACCTCCACTTCTTCCCGCACATTTGCTGCACAATCGGTTCCTGCTGGTTTGGTTCGCTCTCAGAGATCCTTGTTGTTGATCTTTTCGGGCCATCTGATCTTGAGTAGTATTGAGTGAAGACAGCTGTTGATGAAGTTCTGTAGTTTGTTTAAAGTGCTCTTCATGATGCGTTAATTCTCTCATCCATAAAGTAGTACTGACTTCACATTAGGATTTAAAATCCGGATGCTATTTTTCATGCTGAGCAGTGCTGTTGATCTATCTCCACACAGATTTGAGAGTAACGAAAGCTTGCCTTGCTTTCCCGATGATTCTTGCTTTGATGACATCCTCATCAGTTCAGTCCGCCTATAGTTGAAATTATGCTTCCCAGGTAGGTAGCTGAAGGAGGTTGCTTCTTTCAGATTTCTCCCATTTATGCTGGCTGATTGTTGACTGTTGTTGTTGTTGCTGTTGCTGTTGACATGCAGGAATCTTCATCACCTTTGTCTTTTCTATGTTCACCTGAAGGATTATCTTCTCTGGATGCTTCTTCTACCAACTTGTTGCTTTTCACTTGCATATCTTCCAGTTTGTGGGAAATCAGACACATTTCCAAGTTTCTCGTGTGAGTCCATTTTATGCCTGTCTCCTCATTGCCCGGCTCGCTGTCTGTCGCATTATCCATTCTGCCACAATCAGGAAAGTCATTGGAGATAGTAGGCAGCCAGCCAGCTTGTCTTACTCCCGTCTTCACATCGAAGGATTCCGTGAGTGTACAGGTGTGCGCCGGCAGAAGATTGAACCCCGGAACATGTGCATGGTCGGTGAGCGTCCTAACCACTGTGTCACCGACGCATATATGTGGGAATATGTGAGAATAATATTCCATTGGAACAAATTATCTGTATCACACCATCACACTACTAGCAACCATCAAATTACTTGAAACTGTTCACGAAATCAAGTTAAATTAGATCCTAGACACTGATTGGTGTGTGTTATTTCGCTTACTGACATTGAAATCTCAATGTTTCCGAAAATGTAAGAAAACCTACGTAATTAAACACTGAATTCTTTTCTTTAGTAACCTCTGTCTACCACAGAACTTTATTAAAGATTTAAGTAAGTCCTCTAAAATATTTGTTGTTACGTTTGTACAAACTTGACTTCTCAGAGAGTAGGACAAAGAACAAAGGCCTATAAAATTGTAACTCCCGCCTATTTGGTTTCGCCTTGTGACCCTAAAGTCCTGGGTGCGTACAACTGAAGAGTCACAAACTAGGATGGAATAACTGTCAAGTACTCTGTCGTCTTCAGTAGTTGAAACTAAATAAATCCCTGTGCACCAAAGCTTGAAAATTGATTTAATGTTTACTAATGACAAACTATATTAAGAAGTCGCCATGAGTTCCAGTGGGATCTCATCATCACCAGGTGAGACAGACCACTGTGCCGCTGATGACGCTGGTTGGCAGTGGGACTACTCATCACATATTTTCAAAAGTTTGAATTTACACTCCATCGGATTCTGTCCCAGTTATGGAATGCTCACCGTGCTCACCTCATAACTTCACAGTCCTGGTTATGATCCTCGATGGGGGTAATGAGTCTCAGACTACGTCGAAACAGCCATCCAGAAGTCTCTGATTTTTTATGGTTATCTCAGTGATATAAGTCAATGGTTTCACTTGGAATCTGACTAACTCCATGATGGGCCTGCCTATTCCAGAACTCTAGACAAACAATTCATCTCAAAGCTGATGGAAACTTGCACATATTATCAAATCTTCGTCACTCAGCATCAACAACAAAATTCAGATTTTCAATACAAACGTCAAGTCAGTTCTTCTATACGGATCAGAAACTTGGCAGTGGGTCACAAAGAATATTTCCAACAGCCTGTTGCAGACCTTTATCAACAACTGTCTTCTGGCTCTATACTGAAGATCAGATGGCCGGAAAGAATCACCAACGAGAAACTATGGGAACAAACAAAACAAGAACCAATCGCCAACAACAAATATGCAGGAGAAAGTGGAGATGGATTGGACACTCACTGAGGAGGCCATTGGGTGACATCGCGCGTCAGGCCATAGCTCGAGTGGAACCTGAAAGGGAAGCGGTGAGTGGGACGTCGAAGGGTGTCATGGAGGAGGTCGTGTGAAGAGGAGTTGAAACAGTATGGACTAACATGGATACAAGTGAAAAGTACATCAGAAGACAGAAGCAAGTGGAGACGTGAATTTGAAGCCCTATTTTCCACTAGGAACCCAAGGGAACAATAATAGTAATTATATTCACTATTCCACAATTCTCACCAATTATTTAGCTAATATCGTTAGTTGACAAAATCTACCCTGAATGAAACCAATAAAATTTTCAAAAAGGTTAACAAACCCAGTCAGTGTTTAATTAATTTAGCATAAATGCAAAGAAATATTTGACCTTTAGTTCATTATAAGATGAATAAATACTCATAAAATAGGTCGTTTCTTTTTCTTCCCCAAATAACCACTTCGGTAATTACAGATGACATTTAAGTCACCTTCACTATTTAACGTCATTATTCATACATAATTGGAGTAGATTTATTCGTTATACTAGTGGTAAATTAGTTCTGAAGAGGTGAACCACTAATGAATTTTTGAGTGATTAATTAGTCTGGAGCTGGATTTAATTGTGAATTTTTTATAAAATATTAACAGAATACTAAACAGTGGCTTCGTCCTACTTTGAAACTCTTCTCTCTATGCACTGATTATCCAATCAGGGATCGAATTAACGATCATTCAGTTAGTGAGTTGAAATCTGATGATGATCTGTGTGTATTTGAAATGTTTTTCAGTTCTAGATATCATGACTGTACAAACCATAGGTTGTGCAGAGGTCGTGGTGCTACCTCAACTGAAACATGAAGTACCTAGACTGGCTAGTCACTTCAAAATGTATCTACCAATTCATCTGCGCTTGTGGAGCGAGTCATATTGGCCGTCGCTCTAGGGACTTGATTTTTCGTGCTCAGTCGAGAACATATCCCGCTATGGCTAAGTAAAGGTGTAGTTAAAACTATTAACAGCTCGATATTAGACCATCTGGTGCAAACCGGTCACAAAGCCAGCATAGAAGAATCCTTCTCTATAATATACCGGGTGCCTAACAAATTACCAAAATCGTCGAAGCACCGCATGCTCCAAACAGCAGAGGCTATTGCAATTCGCCTCAAACAACCAGTGCTCTGTGTTCAAAAGAAACAAGTCCAGCCCCTACTACTGCCCTGGCCCTCAGTAGAGACTATAAACTTATGAATTTGTACTATTACCTTTCCTAATTCTTCTGACATTCAGCTTATTTTATGTTGATGCTGTTCAGCTGTAATCTATCAATATTATTGATTCGATGTTATTTAAACAGCAACATTGATGTCGTTCATAAGACTAATTCATTCATTCATTCATTATAATGTAAATATAATTGTAGAGCCTGATGATGAATTTATCGAAATGAGTACTCTTTGTTCCGTGTCTATTCTTTTGAAATTAATAAGAAATACAGTTTTACTAAAATTTCTATTTCTATGTATAACATGATCATATTTTTTATGCATAATGTGACATTCATAATTTATTTGTTTACAAGAGAATAGAGTACTGTGCACATTAATCAGTAGTATGATTAATCAACTAGTAAATCACTAATTCACTTAACCAGTAAGTGAGTTAATAACAAGTTAATTCGTTAGTTAGTTAGTTAGTTAATCAGAGTAATAAAGCACTACAATCCCCTAAGGAATATGTATATAAAAGAATATTCGTTTCTATATGTACTAACGATATGATGAACAATGAAGGTTATGTGTTGCTCTTTCTGTATAATAATATTATAATATAATAATAACAATAATAATAATTCAAATGCCTAAAGCAGATTGTTCACGCTCATAAACACGCACACACACACACACGGGTAGATAGTGAGAACATACAACAGTTGAAGGGATGGATGGAGAGCATGCGCTAGGATGCAAAAATGAAAGAAAGAAACAGACAAACAGGTGGTACCTACCTATTTATCAGCTTCATTTCATACAGCAAGTAGATCAGATGTTTATCTGATTACAAGAAATTTTATTGTACTAAGGACAAATGTCTAATCAGAATAATAATAACAATAATAATAAAAGGAATAATTATAATCATTATTCATCGACATTTTATTTCCTGAATTCTAATAAAAGATGTTTAGATTAGAATGTCACTACTTCATTTGTCTTAATAAACCTGATCCCCATGTGAGCACAGCGTCGATGGCACAGCGGTAGTGTGCTCGTCGACCACGCAGGTGTCTCCTGGGTTCAATCCCCGGGCCATCAACTCACTCCTTTACCTCCCTCGCTAAGCCAGTAATAAGACTGGTAAAGAGGGAAGGTTGGTTGGGCATGAGGCTGGCTAGCAACTCCATCCTGCAAGAAAAAAATAATCACCACTGCTACAGAAACTTCAGGTCTCTAGCTTGAAGCCTTGTGTTCCACTGGGAACTTAAAGGAATAAAAAAAACTATATGAGCAGAAAGAGATTATTGTTATGATTGTTCCCTTGGGTTCCGAGTGAAACATAGGGGGCCTAAACAACACATCTACACTTTCTTCTATTTTATGCCATCCTATTCAGCTGGGTCCATGATTGATCATAATCTCTGATCTCCTCCATGTCACCCTCACACCAAAGACCCACTCGTCGCTTCCCATTGGGATTCCACTCGAGCAATGGTCTGCATTGAGCACGATGTTATTCGATGGTCTACTCAACTTATGTCCCACCCATCTCCATTTTCTCACACATATTTGTTGAGCGATCGGCTTTCGGTTGGTTGGTTGATTGGTTTGTTCTCAGTCAGAGTTTCTCGTTGCTAATTCTCACCGACTGGCCATTTGATCTTCAGTATGGAGGCAGCCAGCGAAGGTGGTGGCTGTTGATGAAAGTCTGCAACAGGCTGTTGAAAATCCTCTTCGTTACACACTGGTCAAGTTTCTGACCCGTAAAGAATAACCGACTGACTGACTTGACATTAGTGTTGAAATTGTGAATCTTGTTCCTCATGTTGAGGTGGAGTGCAGAAGATTTCCAAACTGGTTTCAGGTTGATGAAGGTGTATCTCACCTTGCCTTTCCGATTCTGGCTGGCTGGTTGGCTGACTTTGACATCTTCATCCGTTCCGTGTGCCTGTAGTTGAAATGTAGTTGATGCTTCCTAGCTGGATAAGTGAAGGAGGTAACCTCTGTTAAATCCCTCCCGTTGATGATGATTCGTACTGGTTGTTGTTGTTGCGGTTTGTTGGTCGGTTGCATATCTCCATCACCTCCGCCTTCTCTATGTTCACCTGCAGTCCTGTTTTCGCTGCCAGCCTCTTCAGCCAGTTTGTTGGTTTTCGCCTGCATGTCTTCGAGTTTGTGTGACACTAGACATATATCATCTGCGGAATCCACATCTCTTACAGTCTTCTTATCAGTGGTCCATCGTATTCCTGTCTCCTCACTCCCACGCACAGTCTGACGCATAATTCAGTCCACTACAATTAAGAATATCATCGTGAGTGATAATAGGCAGCCAGCTTGTCTTACTCCTGTGTTCGCTTTGAACGCATCGTTGAGTTTTCCGTTGTAGATCATCTGACATGCGGCATTGTCATATAGCCAGCTGCTGAATGAGGTTGATAAAGAATTGGGCACTGCACGCCGTTGCCTTTTCGAAGTTGATGAAGTTGAGATAGAGATTTGACTGGTATTCTATGCTTTGTTCGATGATGTTGTGTAGAGTTGTAATGTAATTTACACATGATTCGCTTTTCCTAAATCCAGCTTGTTCCGGGTAAGCTTTGGCATCTAGAGCATGTTGTAGTCTCTTGGTTGGCGTGTACAAGAGCATGATCCCGTGCCAGTTATTGCAGAGGCTCAAGTCACTTTTCTTTGGTAACTCAACAAGGTAGCCTTTCTTCCAGTCAGCAGGTACCTTTCTCTCCTTTCAAACTTCTTGTTAACTATATCATAATACACAGAAAATGCCAGTTGATGACATTTAGAAAACAGACAAAAACACGCTGTTTAGCGTAAAGAATTTTTACCGACTTCATTTATTGTAGCTATACAATTACACCGAACATACGTTTTGTTTTATGAGTGTAGCGTATACTTTTTTACATATAAAACACATAAAACACAAGCACAATAAATGCCGAAATGTTAAGGTGTACAACTGTCAATTAAAATGATATACAGGTGTTGTGAGGGTAGACACTTATAAGTAACTAGTTGGGTAAAAGATATACAAACAGGAAGCGGCTTGTATTAATTGAGGATTACATCGGATAAGAAAAGTAGAACGATGCTGTTTTAGCCGTTAAAATATATCACAGTCACTGAAAGAGGGAGGGATTGGGCAAGTTTCAGTGACCAGATCCGCAGCAGTGTGAGAAGTCATGACCAGTGGGGTACAGCAGGTTAGATGTGAGGACAAATACTCGCCAGTGATGAAACTGGCTAGTGCCAGTCAAGCTATACCGTGCGTGAATTGTTGGCAGAAGTTGGAATTCATGGGCTGGCTGGTCACTGGATCGAGTCCCAGTGGGTGAATGGTCTACGAACTCGCCTTGTAGCAGGGAGTTTCCGGGACTGAACCTTAGCTGTGGGTGAGTTCTGTGAAGAGTCCTAAAGTAGGCTGACGAAACAGCTGTCAAGTACTACCGGGTGGTTTTCCAGTGGTAATTCTTCTGACCGATGTCAGCTCATGATGAAATCCCGTAACTGAATATATACTATTTTCTGAAGGTTATTCTTCACTTTGAAGGAAGGGACTGTTGAGAAAGAATGACTGTTGTCAACGAGATACTTATAAAGAGCATCACTGCTGCCTATAAAGCCACTTCTATCTATTCTTACCTAACTAGAATAGGATCGTAACATCATTTTTGAATAACGCACCTCTATTGACCTGCATATCTAGCTCTAAATGAGTAAAGAGATCTTATGCGAGATCTTGTCCTTCAGACTTCTGGGAAATAATGGTCGACTGGAAAAATACTACTCTTCTCCAGTAATACAGTAAATGCTATTTATAGGAATTTTGAAATAGTTCGTTGCGTAACAACTTGTCTATAGTTAGTTATCTTTACTGCAATTCTAAATTCTGCTCAACCTTCATCATATATAATCTCTTTGGGGTAATGTGCTTTTTATTATGAATTTAAAATGCAAATTACTTGAGAAATATTCATGAAGTAAGTTAAAGAAAAGTTCCGTATTCCGAGAAAATTTGTGGATAAAGCAGACACGAAAGCGCAATTCTGAGGATTTATTCAGCTGGCTAACCGATCTACATCCTGTCAGTGAAGACAATAAGGGTTGATTCATATCTCGATTAGTTGACATCGCTAACAAACACCTTTGTTCACTAGTTCAACAGTCTAGAATCATGATTAAAGAGCATTAAAAAACAATTAAACGTTTGCTAAGAAATGAAGAAGTTAGTTCTTCTATACGGATCAGAAACTTGACCAGTGTGTCACAAAGAATATTTCCAACAGCCTGTTGCACACCTTTATCAACAACTGTCTTCGCTGGCTCTACACTGAAGATCAGATGGCCGGAAAGAACAAGAAACAACAAGAAACTATGGGAACAAACAAAACAAAAACCAATCGCCCAACAAATATGCAGGAGAAAGTGGAGATGGATTGGACACTCACTCGCTGAGGAGGCCACTGGGTGACATCGCGCGTCAGGCCAGTGCTCGAGTGGAACCCGAAAGGGAAGCAGCGATTGGGACGTCCAAGAGTGACATGGAGGAGATCGTGTGAAGAGGAATTGAAACAGTATGGACTAACATGGATGCAGGTGAAAAGTACAGCAGAAGACAGAAGCAAGTGGAGGCGTGCAGTTGAAGCCCTATGTTCCACTAGGAACCTAAGGGAACAATTATAATAATAAGAAATGAAGATATCGTCATACTACGATGCGATGAAGATTTAGGCGTGGCAGTGGTGAGCAAAGCTGACTGTGTTGAAAAAATGAAGTCCATTCTGAATGACACTTTGAAATTCAAACTTGATAATAACAAGAAGGATATGGTAGATTCGACGGGAAGCGAGTTACAGAGGCATTCAGAGAACTGTTACGAAAATGACTCACAACCACATCTTCATATGTGAATATATATATTAATGATCTATCAAAGATACACGGAAAGATTTTGATGTGGTTGAGTTCTCTGAGCTTGATAGTTAATTTGCGAAGCTTCCACCGCCCTACTAGGCGACATCTTCAGCGCATACTTTTAGATTTCTTCACGAGTTTATTAATCATCTCTCCTGGTGACTTTGGACGTGATTGGTTGTTTTAGTGTGTTTTCACACCTTCTAGGCTACTTGTATTGTCACTCATTGTTTCTTTGACTTGAACTATGACCCTTTGTGTGTGAGGTTTCTTTCTTATCGGTTGATAAATTTTGTCAATCTCGATGTGTCTATTGATTGATGATTCACTGGAATGCCAAGCTTCTAAAGATTCTCTAGCATTCTTGTTGTTTCCTCTGTCTAATATTTTAACATTGTCCCAATCGAATTGATGTCCGTGGTTGTCTGTATGTAGTGATATGAGCGAGGAAGTGGATGTCATGTCTTTTGACAGCTAGCGTATGTTCGTGGATACGAAGACGAAGGGGACGTCCACTTTGGCCAATGTAGTGTTTTTCGCAGTTGTTAGTTTATTTTGTAGATGATGTTGCTTTTATCGAATTTCGTTGTTGAGTCTTTTGGTTGACACAGAACTGAGTGAAGTGACTTTGTTGATTTGTGTATGACGTCAATTCCTAAAGGTTTGACGAGTCTTGCAGTGATTTCTGATATATCCTTTATATATCATAGGGCGACTTTCTTTGTGCTTTCCTTCGGCCTTTTGGTTTGATAGGTTGACTTGGGGTATATGTCTTTTGATGGACGGATATCCACAAAATTTCATTGGCCAAGGTGGACTTCCCCTTCGTCTTCGTATCCAGGAACATAAGCTAGCCGTCAAAAGACATGATATCCACTTCCTCGCTCATATCACTACATACAGACAACCACGGACATCAGTTCGATTGGGATAATGTTCAAATATTAGACAGAGGAAACAACAAGAATGCTAGAGAATCTTTAGAAGCTTGGCATTCCAGTGAATCATCAATCAATAGACACATCGAGATTGACAAAATTTATCAACCGATAAGAAAGAAACCTCACACACAAAGGGTCATAGTTCAAGTCAAAGAAACAATGAGTGACAATACAAGTAGCCTAGAAGGTGTGAAAACACACAAGAACAACCAATCACGTCCAAGGTCACCAGGAGAGATGATTAATAAACTCGTGGAGAAATCTGAAAGCTTGCTTCAAATTGAAGTATGTCTGCTGAAGATGTCACCTATTAGGGCGATGAAAGCTTCGCAAATTAACTATCAAGCTCAGAGAACACAACCACATCAAAATCATCCACCTGAGCTATAAATCTTCTCTATCATATACATGGAAAGTATTGCTCAATTAGACCTGTGCTTCCATCGGCCAATTGATCCTTCCACAAAGTTGCTCGTTGGTTAGCCAATAAGCTGGAACGTGTTAGACAATTATAACAACAGAAGACAAGGGCCAGGTAACAGATCGTTTATTAAGGAAAATCAACACGTATTTATAGATTTTAATGTACATTATTGTAGATTATTGTTAGTAGAAAATACAGTCTTTTCATTGGTTGTTTCTCACAGAAAGTCAGCCTTGCATCTCTTTGTGGCTGTGTCAGATCATCCATATGTGTTAACTGTGTTCGCCTACGTAAAGTCTTTGTTCTCATTTTCTCACCATCAATATGGGGGACATAAACATTGACGTCAATTACTGTCTACCAACCTTGGCTAGCAGCCAGCTCTTACCACACAGTGACTAGCTAAACATACTCTGAAAGTTTCATTGCAATACGTTGAGTATATAATAAACTCACGATCTTCTTCAATATGACTAAACTATTCAGACAGGTCCCACTGCAGCAGACGTTAGACATCATCTGTCAACATAGTGATGTGCTTCCTCTATCAAAAATGGAATTTAAGCAGCTCCTCATGTTATGTACTGAGGATATACAATTCCAGTCCGACAACAAAATGTATCACCAGGTTGATGAAGTGGCGATAGGGAGTCCATTGAGTCCTGTATTAGCTGACATTTTTATGTTCATTTTAGAACAGAAAAAACTCAAATGTGTAACTGATGAAACAACAGCTTACTATAGTTCCGTAGATGACGCATTCACTATATGCGATGATTTGAATTACTCTTCATCTGTATTGGACTTATTCAGACATTGTACGTAACAGTATCACTTTCACGATGGATCACGATAACGCTGATAATTTCCCCTTCCTGGATGTAAACCTGGAGAGAAAAACGGATAGGACACTCAAGAGATCGATATATCTTAAAGGTACATAGAGCGATCTCTACCTAAACATCAATAGCTTCGGCACAGTCAATTACAAACAGAATGCTGGTGAAAACGATGTTCTCTAGAGAGGAAACAATTTGTTTGCCTGACAAATTGGACAGTAAAATAATGCTGCTTGAGAAATGTTGGCAAGAAAATGGCTACCAACAAAGCTTCACCAACAAATATGGCAGGAATGGTGATTAGAAACCTAATGAGGTTAAGGTCAGCAAGAAGCCAGTTTTCATCTGACTCGACTTCAAAGGCTATGATTTTATGAGAATCATAAATAAACGATTAAGCCCAGCCCTGCCCAGGACGTTCCCTGCAGCAGAATTAGTCTCTCTGCTCCGAACCTCCTTCTCACTGGTGAAGTTAAAGATCGACAATGACCCCATATATGTATCCGCGGGAATGGTTACACTAGAAGAACAGAAAAATAAAAGGGCACACGTCAGATTTTTCGAACATGTGCCAAGGAGCTAGTGGTTGAAGGAGTCAAACAGTTTAAGCTCTTCAATCAGCAAATCACTGATGCACACACAGGACACCGGAGTAGATACACTGGGATCATACAAAATTATCAACAGACTAAATTGCTCAAATCTTCTTCGGTATGATGAAGCTGTCGCAATAAAAGGGCTGAAACCTGACCTAGCTGTCGCTTGACTTCAGTTACCCTGGTGACTCATCCCTTAATAAATCTTTGTTTTCCAACTTTATGAACTTACCCTTTCAACCGCCGAATTTTTTTCCGTCTGACTTCCATAAGAGATCATCTTTCTTGACCTTGTCATATTACATCATTATCTTTTCCTTTGACCTCTTGCACACCAAATGTTGATTTTTTCTTATCTCAATATAGAAAAGAAAACTCCCATTCAGACATTTAGAAAGCAAAAGGATTGAGAGAAGAAATAGTCACTTTTCATGCCTAAATAATTGTTACTGATTATTGTTACCACTTTAATATTATTATTATTGTTTCCTTTCACTCCTAGAGGAATATAGGTCTTCAGCCATGCGTCTCCATTGCGTCCATTTCTCTGCTAGAGTCTTCACCTGGATCCAAGTCTGCCCACACGCTTTCATCTCCTCTTCACATGACCTCCTCCAAGTCACACCACCTTCGCACTGACGACCAACTCGCCGATTCCCTTTCGGGTTCCACTCGAGCAATGGCTTGTCTAGTGATGTCACTTGATGGATGGTTTCCTCAGAGTATGGCCAGCCAATCCATCTCCATTCTTCCTGCTTATTTGTTGCACGATCGGTTCCTGCTGTGTTGGTTCGCTCCCAGAGATCCCTCCCTGTTGCTGTTCTTTTCTGGCCATCTGATCTTGAGTATTTAGCGAAGACAACTGTTAATGAAGGTCTGTAGTTTGTTTGAGATGCTCTTTATGACGTGCAGTGCAAGTCTCTGATCCGTTTGTTAAGTAGAACTGACTTCACATTGGAGTTGAAAATCCGGACCTTATTTTTGATGCTGAGTGCTGTTGACCTCCACACAGACTAGAGAGTAATGAAAGCTTGTCTTGCTTTTCCGATTCTTGCTTTGATATGTCAATTAATATACTGTAATGCAACAGATACCCCAACATCGTGGTGTTTCATTTCATAATGACGATCTTACAATGGCCTTTATTGATGAAATAATATAAACAAATTCCAAATTGACAAAACAGACCAAAACAAAAAAACAAGCAAAACAAACAAAAATAGAAGTTATAAACGGGAACAGATACGTTAACTATCACATTTATTGAGAGTTTCAAGAATCTGTTGTCGATTGACACGATTAACACCCCAGCTACATGCTCAAGTATTATACTTGACACAGATCAAATTATAAAAAGCTATGCTCTTCCACACGTATACCTGGAATAATTCATCATGCAGAGAGAAAAAACTGATGATTGAAGTACTATATGCACAGAGGAAAATAATAAAATGAGGTTAATCAAAAAGAAGAGTCCAAAACGCAAACATATTTAAGCTGTTAAAAATTGAACACAAACCTGTTCTATTACAGATCACAGTTTGTATGCAGTTGATGAGAACTTGTGAAATTAAGTGAATCCACGTTATTTTGCACTATTGTTTGTAGTTTTACTGCTCGAATTGTATCTATCTATCTATCTACCTTTCTTTCTTTCTAGCTATCTCTCTCTGTTCTCTCTATGAAATTGAGCTTTCACTTATTTGAAAAGACAGATTAATTTGGATGTATATATTTTTCTGCTATGTCATATTTTTCTGGAGCATTTTCACTTTTTTTTGCAATTTGAATTTTATTGCTTATTTGTCTGATTTGTGTATCGATTATCTGGATATTCGCTTGGCGTAAATATTAGACACAAAGCGAAACGGTTTTAATGTGAATTTCACTTGAATGGTACAAGGATATAATTGCCAAAGTGAAGCAATGTGATATATGCTTAGAATTTAATGCAAAGTTATTAGAATAATCATTTCCTTAAAAGCATACGTTAACTTCTGTTATTATTATTGTTCCCTTGGGTTCCTAGTGGAACATAGGGCTTCAACTACACGTCTCCACTTGCTTCTGTCTTCTGCTGTACTTTTCACCTCCATCCATGTTAGTCCATACTGTTTCAACTCCTCTTCACACGATCTCCTCCATGTCACCCTTGCACTGACGTCCCACTCGCCGCTTCCCTTTCGGGTTCCACTCGAGCTATGGCTTGACGCGCGATGTCACCCAGCGGCCTCCTCAGCGAGTGAGTGTCCAATCCATCTCCACTTTCTCCTGCATATTTGTTGAGCGATTGGTTCTTGTTTTGTTTGTTCCCATAGTTTCTCGTTGGTGATTCTTTCCGGCCATCTGATCTTCAGTACAGAACGAAGACAGTTGTTGATAAAGGTGTGCAACAGGCTGTTGGAAATATTCTTTGTGACCCGCTGCCAAGTTTCTGATCCATCCGTATAGAAGAACTGACTGACTTGACGTCGTTTGTATTGAAAATCCGAATTTTTTTGTTGATGCAGGCTGAGTGACAGTGGAAGATTTCCAGATTGGTTTCAGGTTGATGAATGTGTTTCTCACCTTCCCGATTCTCGATTTGACATCCTCGTCTGTCCGTTCCTCGTGTAGTTAAGACGATGCTCCCTAGATAAGTGAATGAAGTAACCTGTTTCAAATCCCTCCCGTTGATGGTGATTGGCGCTGGATGTTGCAGTTGTTGTTGGCTGGTTATTTCCATAACCTCCGTCTTGTCCATGTTCACCTGGAGTCCTGTCTTTGCTGCTTCGACCAGTTTGTCGGTTTTCGCTTGTAAGTCTTCGATTTTGTGTGACATCAAACATAAATCATCCACGCGCGAAATCCAGGTCTTCTAGGTTCTTCACGTCGGTCCAGGATATCCCTGTCTTTTCGTTTCCCACTCTCTGACATATAATCCAGTCCACCACAATTAGGAATATCATTGGTGATAATAAGCACCCTTGTCTGACTCCTGTGTTTACTCCAAACGCCTCGCTGAGTTTTCCGTTGTGGATCACTTGACATGTGCCGTTGTCGTACAGTTGTTGAATAAGGTTGATGAGTATTTGGGGTACGCCGTAGTACTCGAGTAGTTTCCAAATTACTTCGCGGTCAACGCTGTCGAAGGCCTTCTCAAAGTCTATGAAGTTGAGGTAGAGATTTGATTGCCATTCCATGCTTTGTTCGATGATGATGATGCGTAGAGTTGCTATTTGGTCAGAACATGATTTGCCTTTCCTGAATCCAGCTTGTTCTGGTCGGAGTTCTGTATCCAGTGCGTCCTTTATTCTCTCCAGGATGATGCGACTCAGGATTTTAGTTGGCGTCGATAGGAGCATGATTCCTCTGTAGTTTACGCTAAATGTGTTGTATTGTAGAATTTAATGACATATACTGTGTAGATGATACTTCTGCACTGATAAATTCGTTTTGATTTGACCTTTATCGTATAGTGAACAAGGTTTCATATCATCTGTAATCTTTATTGTTGTTCAAAATGAACGTTAAATTAGTAGAAGATCGACAGAAAAGCTTAGTGAATTAGAGCATCAGAATCAATAATGAGATTCTGTTTTTCAGCACCACTGTCAAATGAATGCTTCTGAACCTGTTGCCGAGGAAGTATAATAATAATAATAATAATAATAATAATAATAATGGCTTTATTCCAAACAGTATTGGTGGTACAGGTATGGAATTTTCAGCGTTCATTACAATATTGCATCTAATTACCTCATAAATTTTATAAGGATTTAGAAATATAAAGCAACAACAACAAAAAGAAAAAGAGAAATAAACGAAATAAAATAAAAAAAGAACAGCATTGCATTCACATATTTAAACAGTGCACCACAGGATACGATATATAAAATTAGTCTGTATGCCTGAGGAAATAGAAGTGACATACACTGAGAAGACCATTAAGTGACGCTGTGAGTCAGACAAGCCCACAAGTGTAACCAAAATGGGAAACGATGAGTTATATCTGTCTGGCAGGTAAAGAGAACTGAAGACAATAGTATGAAATGGAGATGTACTGCTACAGCACTAGTAAGCATAGGAAATAATAAAAATTCAGCACTTTCCAGTTGACTTATTGGACCGAAGTCCTTGGCCTCAGGTTAACATGTCGATTCCTTGGGTAGATGCTTCAACGATATCTGATAATTTGGTGGATGATAACTAAAGGTGGAATTCAAGATGCGCATTTCGTCCTATTTGGGACTCATCAGTGGGACAACCACAAATGGCTCACTGAGGAACGCTGGTATATCCAGATGATGAGTCCCAAAGAGAATGAAATTCTCATTCTGGATTCCAATGCTAGTCACCAGTCACCTATTTACTTCAAAATAAAAATTAATTTATTTTTGATTGAGTTTTATTCTTAGTGCTTCATTTTACTACTGTTGAGTGCTGTACTATTGATGATAATTTGTCAATTCAAAGTTGAACTGTGTGTGGAGCAAAAGTTTGTTTAATTCCCCATTGCACCGTGATCTGAAATGCCTTCCCCGTTGCCATATTTCTTTTTTTACTGAGTCATTCAGCGTTATCATTCTTAATTTGCTCCTTTCGTGCACTCATTTTTTTCCCAATTTTCTCCACGTTCTTCATAACTGTGAAGACAACAGTCAAACAACTTCCTTATCACCTGATAGCAATAAAATAGAAGATTTGGAGCTCAGGTGGATGACTTTGCTGAAGGGGATAGAAAAACATATGTCTACTTACTGTCTTAAAGAAGAATGCATAAGCACTGAGACTTCATCAAAAAATGTTTAAGCTCAAATGAAAATACGAACAAGAAAATTCACTCGTTCGTATATAACGAATAAGACTGTTTGAGGTAGACATAACATAAAAGCCGACAAAATCACCTCATTCAATATTTACATATTCCCATTATAAATATTGGAACAAGAAATATCAACAAATAATATTTTCATCAGCCACCAATAAACTTCTACTTACATGGCCGGACATCATCGAAGCATCTGCAATAGAAGCCGATATGTCAAACTGAACCCGAGGATTGGAAGAAAGGATACTTATTCAAACTACCAAAGAAAGGAGACTTAAGTCAGTGCAAGAACTGGCGCGGAATTATGCTCCTATCCATCCCAAGCAAAATATTAAGACGCATCATCCTGGAAAGAATCACACATACCCTAGATGAAAAGCTTTGTCCGGAACAAGCTGAATTCAGGAAAAACAAGTCATGAATTGATCAGCTAGACGCAATACGGGTCATCATTGAACAAAGCTTGGAGTGGCAGTCACCTCTCTATCTCAACTTCATCGACTTTGAAAAGGCCTTCGGTAGCGCAGCGTCGATCGAGATGTGCTTTGGAAACTACTACGCTAATACGGGGTGCCACCGACAATTCAACATCTCATCCAACAGTTGTACGACAATGCTGCATGCCAAGTAATCCACAACGGGAAACTTACGGAATCCTTCGAAGTGAGGACAGGAGTAAGACAAGCTGACTGCCTACTATCGCCAATGATTTTCCTGATTGCAGTAGACTGGATAATGCGACATACAGCGGGAAGTGAGGAAACAGGCATAAAATGGACTCACACAAAAAACCAACTTGGAGGATCTGGACTTCACCGACGTTATATCTATGTCTGATTTCGCATAAGCTGGAAGATATGCAAGCGAAAAGCAACAAGTTGACGGAAGAGGCATCAAAGATAGAACTTTCTTCATGTGAACATTGAGAAAACAGAGGTGATGAAGATTCCTTGACAAGAACAACAAGCACAACTGACAACGATCAGCCAGCATAAATGGGAGGAACCTGAAAGAAACAACCTCCTTCACCTACCTACCTACCTGGGAAGCATCGTTTCAACTATAAGTGGAACTCATGAAGATATCAAAGCAAAGGCGGGGGAAGCAAGACAAGCATTCATTACTCTCAAGTCTGTGTGGATGTCAACAGCCCTCAGCATCGAAAATAACATCCGGATTTTCAACTCCAATGTGAAGTCAGTGCTAACCACTATACAGATCAGAGACTTGCAATGCGCATCATAAAGAGCACATCAAACAAACTACAGACCTTCATTAACAGTTGTCTTCGCTAAATACTCAAGATCAGATGGCCAGAAAAGAACAGCAACAGGGAGGGATCTCTGGGAGCGAACCAACACAGCAGGAACCGATCGTGCAACAAATAGGCAGGAAGAATGGAGATGGATTGGCTGGCCATACTCTGAGGAAACCATCCATCAAGTGACATCACTAGACAAGCCATTGCTCGAGTGGAACCCGAAAGGGAATCGGCGAGTTGGTCGTCAGTGCGAAGGTGGTGTGACTTGGAGGAGGTCATGTGAAGAGGAGATGAAAGCGTGTGGGCAGTCTTGGATCCAGGTGAAGACTCTAGCAGAGAAATGGACGCAATGGAGACGCACGGCTGAAGACCTATATTCCTCTAGGAATAAAAGGAAACAATAATAATAATAATGTGAAACTGGGGCCGAGCACTTTGGTCGAATCAATCGACGGAAAAATCTAAAATTGAATTGAATGATTAAAATATGATGCGTTGCACAAGAAGCAGGTGGCTCTCATGGCCCAAGTGGTTTTGTGGATAACGCTTTGGCGTTTGAAACTATGGGCACTGGGTCCAAGTCTCGATGGGAACACCACTGCTGACTGACTAGGAAATGCATGTACATCCAGTTGATGACTGGTTCTACATAGGATGAAATGTGCACTGCCATGGATTCCATTGCTAGTCACCCGCCACCAGTTAACTTTGAACAATAGTGTTGTTTTCAATTAAACCTTCTTAAGGCTTTACTCTAATTTGCATATATTTATATAAGGGAAAGTTAATTAATGATGGTGAGATTGTGGATCAAACATAATAGTAAATGTTAAATGTTTTGAATGTCAGTAAAAACGGTGATTATAATGATGACAAAATAATGACAACAAGGTCCGTGCAGGTGGCGATAAGAATAACAAAGGTAGTAATATTTGGATGTGCAGACGATCCAACAATTAAATAAATTCAGACCCTAAGAGTTACGTAATACTGAAGGTAGATGAAGCGGAGATATAATCACAGTCTAAATGAATATCATAAAAACAAGGAGGAATTGGAAAATGAGAAAGCGTGGCAGGTGTGTTTTAAATAAGACTTTACCTAGACGAGCGAGGGAGAGACGAAGGAGGAGCAAACTTCCTTTGTGTGCAAGGCTAGGACTGTTCTCTCGAATACATTTCCATAGCTTCGGCTACATTTTGTACAGGCGAGTTCAAATTCCATTCGAAAGGCTCTATGGAATGCGACGTATAACTTTGAACGCAATTTCTTGTCTTTCCACTTGGTGACCGCTAACATCGATTTTTTCCATAAGTGATAGAATCGCGTCCCCCAGTAACCAACTTTACTTACGTACTGATCATTTTCTATTGACTTGTATTTTAAACTTTCTGGTCACACGATCTACTTTTTATTAGTTGGTATATTTGGTCTATATTAAAATGTTTGTTAATTGCATATTCGTTTGAGTACTCTAAGCCAGTAATAAGACTGGTAAAGAGGGAAGGTCGGACATTAGGCTAGCAGCCCCATCCTGTAAAAAATATTCACCACTGCTACAGAAACTTCATGCCTCCAACTTGAAGCCCTGTGTTCCACTGGGGAACGTAAAGGAATCTGTCTGTCTGTCTGTTTTCGACATAGAACTTTGCACATATGTGCAGCCGTTCAAGTTGCCACACTCCCTTCTTGTAGAACACAAAGCAAGAGAAGTAAGTAGGAGAAATGCATATAAGAGACAGTAAACAGAGGTGTGAGACAAAGGAATAGTAATAACGAAGAACAAAATAGTTTCATTGGGAATCATAAATCACAAGGAGTGGATAAAAAAGTTTATTGCTGAATGTGCATCATTAAACTTGTCAAGGGTGTTCATTGCATCATCCTTGTTTTTCATAACCAGAAATGTATCATTCATAAATCAGCAGTAGAAATCCAAGCCATTAATAACTCCTTTCAGTAGTCCATTCTCTAACTTAGTAAGGAAAAAATCCGGACCTAATGGGGAACCCGTAGCTACACCATCAGTTTGTCTGTAGGTGATACTAATGACTGACTCACTGACTCATTGATTTTCAACATAGAATTCAGCACAAAAGTGCAACGGTTCAAGGTATCACACTCAGTGTAAAACACATAAGTAGTTATTTTAATACACTTATAACAGAAAGACATTGAAAGCGAGCGAATTAGCACTTATCTCAAATCTGGGATGAGTGGATTGAAAGGTTTATTTTTTGTTTGTGCTTAAATGGCTTAGGCCTCAAAAGAGCAAAGAATAGGAGGCTACTTTTGATTCAGTAAAAGAAAAATAGCAAAAAAGTATGTTCAATTCAAGTGCACTCACCAAAAAATGGAGTCTGTGTTTTTACGAGGTGGATTTTCAGTTTTTATCTTTGCTACTTATACTTCAAATAATGTTCATTATTCTCAAGTATTGATTTTTTTTGTAGGGATTTCATTTGATTGGTTGGAAGATTTCATCATAAGAGGACATCAGTTAAAGAACCATTGGAAAACCTGTAGGGAGTACTGGACAGCTGTTTCATCCTAGTTTGAGACTCTTCAGCAGTACACAACCACTAACGGGGCTCGAACCCAGGACCTTCTGGTTACAAGGCTAGCGAGCTCGTAGACCATTCAGCAGCCACTGGGACCCAATCCAGTGGCAGAAGTTAGAATTATTGGGCCGGCCATTGGATCGGGTCCAAGTGGCTGATGAAGGTCCTGGATTCGAACCCTGTTAATGGGTGCGTACTGCTGAACAGTCTCAAATTAGGATGAAACAGGGCTGTCCAGTACTCCCTACAGGTTTTCCAATGGTTCTTTAACTGATGTCAGCTCATGATGAAATCCTCCAACCAGTGTTCATTATAACTTTCATGACAGGTATCCGACAGGTTCGTGAGTAAACCACTAGGTCATTATATTGTATCCTCTAGCCTATATCTAATCAGACGCTGAAGTCTTATTTTGGTGATTTGAATTTTGTCTTCCACATGCAACTAAAATAAAATGAATGCATGATAACACTTAGTACTGACTAATTGTTGTGAGTACTTAAGTAGCACTCCTATGTGCTCAATTCGACTCAGTTCAGAGATTTCAAAATATTAAATATTCCTATAGTAAAATTTAGAAAAACACATTTAAGCAAACAGTGATATTGTGCTTTCAATTAGATCTCATCAGGAGTAACTCTAATATACCTGCATAACTTTACAAATAAATATTCGATCATAGGGAATAATAATAAAGACAGTTGCAGCGAAAAAAGTACTCTTTTTGACGAAGTCACCGTCAACTAGATGATAGCTGTACATTCGTGTATTTACGATAAATGCGTGGGAAAGTTCCAGAATAATTTTACGGTCAAATTAATGAGATTACAATTAGAAATGAAAAGGTCATAATAAACAGGGGGCGCATAAAGCTCAAACAAAGTAGCATCATAATCACTGAGAAGATTGACATATTGTGCAATTGGCGGTTAGAAATGTAGAAATAACAAAAATAGACAGGATGTTTGGTTAAAAAATATCTAGTGAGATCATATAAGTAATGTGACGAATAATTGTTTATGTAATTATGGATTAAATATGTAGAAATAATACTATGAAAATCACACAGGAAGTTCAGATATGAAAATATGGTAGTGTAAACAGGGATTAAGAAAAACTTAAAAATAACATGAATGAACAGGAGGTTTAAATAAGAAAGGCAACGGGACAGTCACTATTAAAATAATTACCTGTTTATGATGGCCGTGGCAGGGACGATGGTTGGATGTATCTCTTCTGGATGTATAGCGTGGGTTCGAGCTTTTGGATAGCTAGTGCCTCGGCTATGTCCAGATGTCTTAATTTTACTCCCTTCGATGGGTGTGATCCCATTCCCTTTCTTACCCAAACTTCCTGTTTATTCATGACATCTATAAGTTCTTCTTAATCCCCATTTCCACTGCCACATTTTCATATCCGAAATCCCTGTCTATTTTGTCATCTTATTATTTCTACATATTTAATCCCTAATTACATAAACAATTATTTGTCGCATTAGTTATGATCCCACTAGAATTTTTATCCAAACATTCTGTATATTTTTTTTATTTCTACATTTCTAACCCCCAATTGCACAATATGTCAATCTTCTCAGTGATTATGATGCTACTTTGTTTGAGCTTTATCCGTTCCCCCTGTTTATTATGGCATTTTAATTCCTGAATGTAATTTTATTAATTTGACCGTTGATCGGAAGTTATTCTGGAACTTTCCCTCCAATTTATTATGATTACACGAATGTACAACCTAGTTGATGACTTCGTCGAGAAGAGAACTTTTTTCGCTGCAACTGTCTTTTTATTATTCCCTATGATCAAATGTATATATTCCGTGATTTGAAAATAAATCTTCAAATATAAACTAATCATTGCATTTTATCAATAGGACTATAAGATTGTGTACATAAATTGTGCAATTAATCAAAATGATAATATTGGTAACAATAATGATTCTATCAACAACAAGGATGAAATGGCGAGGCGATCTGTGATAACACGAATAACGAAAAATAGTATGATTAAACAAACAAACGTGTTCAGGTAGAAGTAGTTATCGGTAAAGGTTAAGAAAAACAAGGGGACCGATTAAGTAATGCTAGACCTATGATTCACTTCCGTCACCGGATACAATTCCTTAAAAACCATATATATATATATATATATATATGTATGCGAATGTACAGCTTGATAATAAATTCGTTGAAAAGAATCTCTTCTCTGAATCACTTGTTTTGATTTTTCATAATGCTAGATTGATTGTAAAGGAAGTAAATAAACTATGTTTTAATGAAAATGTGATAAGATTAAGGGATGATAAGAGGGGAGTTGAAAATATAAGTAAGGCATGGTGGTGACTTTATCAGTTGGTTAGGTCTTAATTGATTAAAGGAGGGATAATGCTGTGGACGAACGTCTTTTGAATGCATAGTTTAGGCTGAACAATTGTTCAAATGCCTATCACCTCAGTTGTATGCAGTAGACAAGGTGGATGAGGTGACAGCAGGGTTGAGGGAGAGATTGATAACAACGGGAGCTTTGTTTATCGAATCAACCGAATGAAAATACGTGTACTAGGAATGATTCAACATCTGTCCAGCGGGACATCTGGAAAATTTTACTACCACGCCAACGACGACAAATAGGAGATAACAAAGAAGACTATGAAACTCAAGTTTCGAAGTCGTGTGATTATAATTGATGAAATGATTATAAGCAATAATAGATTTTGTTCGAAACCTTGTCATCTAGTACACAATAGTACAGTTTCACTGCGTGATATATCTAATAAAAAAACTAATATGATTCTACTAATTTCCAGACGTTTTCTCTAAAAATACTACGGTTTATATTTATAAGTCTTGTTTTATTATGCTTTGCAATACTAATCACGCTATTGAAAGACTACAATTTCTTAATAGCACTAATGGAGTGAATTGGTTTAGGAAATATGAATTCGCAAATGCCTCATTTTTTTATCATTCTTGTTTAAATTCATTGTGAAACGGAAGTTTACAGTGTATACACACAAAAAAGGTAGTTGGTTAGTGAGTTAGTTAGTTAGTTGTTCACTTCAGTCATTCTTCTATTCTAATTTCACTTACTTACTTGCTTACTTACCCACCTACTTGTCTTAAGCATTAACTCCTTTTTCCTTCTCGTGTTGCTATCATCAATTGAGAAGTGTTCTCACTCCTTCTCATCTTTTTTTTATTTAGCTCTTTTTAACCACACCCTATTCTTGTAAATTATATCACGTTTCATCAAGAGATTATACATATATATTAACTTGTTATATTAACCAGTATGTCTTGTATTTGGTTTTCATACTTTTTGAATTTTTCAAAAGTGAAAATTTCAAATTCTACTAAAAATTGAATAATTTTCATTCACCTGAGTAGGATTTTTAACTAGCTTTGAAAAATTTAGATTAGAGCTGTTTGTAGGGAATTCGAGATCAGTTTCAGATGTTGATTTTGTCATGAACCGACATCATCAGTTAGCGAGATCATTGAAAAAACTGGATAATAATGGAGAGGATATTTACTCCTAGTTTCAGAGACTTGTCAGAAGTACATACCCACGAGACCATCCGGGATCGACACCTCCCATTACCTTCAAGCTGTGAGAACAAGCTAGCTAACGGTTCAGTCAGTTGGACAGGGGCATTCGGTAGCTTGCGAATTCTAACTTCATGAGTAAGTGATATATAGGACTACTCTCAACCAATGTCTACGACGAGAGTCCATTTCAGCTTCAGTTCTACTACTTTGACTTGTTTATTTGACCTGACAATCATTGCAGAAAGGGTATTAGATAAACTAAATTGTTTTGTTTTAAAGGCTCCACAGGATATCTTTAGAAAAAGCTTGTTTCGAATTGAGTTTGTGAGTGGTTTGAATGCCAGCCACTTTTATTCCTGCCTGTTGTTAAGAATTCTGTGTAAGGTGGTTTCCGAGGTTCCTTCCTTGTATGGAATTACTACTGATGATTTAGATTCCTTATTGTTGGTGTTGTCATTATCTGCGCATGTTTGACATGCATGTCGTCATTCATATTAATATTATTATTATTTTCACTATCACTACTATCATTATTAAGTTTATTTTATTTTTACATTTCCCTACATACTTTCTGACTAATTTATCAGGGTGATTATTAATTAAGTTTCAAAGCTCCTCATATATGCCTCACTTCCTGTTTTAGATTTTCCTTGGTACTACTCAGATTTTGTGCTCTATTATTTAAACATTTCACCAGTCCTATTTTCACGGACACAGACAAGGTGGGATGATCAGCAGTCCAAATATTTGTTTGAATGTGTGGGTTTCCTGTAAACACACTAGTGTGTTTAACTTCTCATCTTCTTTCCTTTTTACGCTACAATCTAACATTGGAAGCTCCGTGAGTTCCTGACTTTCCAATTCATAATTGAATTGAATTGCCTCCACATTTGAGTTGATGTGTTCTAAGTACAGTGAATGTGTCATCTACATACCTCCACCATACTTCTGGGGTGTGTAGATGAACGTTTCAATGGCTATATTTTCCCATTTATCCGTGAATATATCTGCCACAAACGGAGATATTGTTGACTCCATGGCAATCCCTCAGTTTGTTTGTATACTTTCCCCTGGAATTTAAATACTCTGGAAGTTATGCATAGCTTCACTCGCAGAGGATAAGATGGTGATATAAAAGATTTGCTGGATCAGAGAAGCAAGACAATCATTCATTAGTGTAGAATTAGTCGAAAGAACCATATAGCAGCACTCAACATAAAGAAGACGAGCCGAATTCTCAACACTAATGTTAGGTCAGTGCTTCTATCTAATATAGAGATTTGGTTGGCTTGTCACCAAAGACATATTCAAAAGGCTTCAAACTTTTATCAGCAGTTGTCTTCACAGAATGCTGAAGATCAAATAGTGTGGGAAATCAGCAAAGAAATATAACCAAGAATGTAATGCACAAAAATATGTCAAAGAAAGTGAACACGTGTTGAAGAGACACTTATAGCAAGCCAGTCACTGCGGGCGTGCGAGTCAAATCAAAATGGGGAACAACAATTGGGAAAACGTTTGAAGTAGGAAATTACGACTTGTTGGCAGTTGTGAAGCTAGTTTCTTAAAAGACACCAAAGTACAGGTTGAAATGGAGACGTGCGGCTGAAGTCCCAGTGTTCCAATCAGAATCCAAGGGATAAATAATACAATGAACAGTATAGTCATCGTACTAAATGAACACATCTCATATATGTTTAATTACCATTTATAAATATTCAAATTTAAAGATTCTAACAAGCAGTGTGGTCATGGGCATTAATTCTGCCTGAAATATTAGGAAAGTTTCATATATGTGTAAAACTCGGGAACTGTGGTAGTAAGTAATTCCATATTAGTTTGTTTATTAGATATATCACACAGTGAAACAGTATTATTTACTGGATGACGTTTCGAACTGTCTGTCTGTCTGTTTTTGACATACAACTTTGCACATATGTGCGGCAGTTCAAGTTGCCACACTCCCTTTTTTGTAGCACACAAAGCAAGAGAAGAAAAGAGGAGAAATGCATAATAAAGACAGTAAACAGAGGTGTGAGACAAAGGAATAGTAATAAGTAAGAACAAAACAGTTTCATTGGAAATCATAAGTCACAAGGAGTGGATGCATCTGCGCCATTGACAACGATTTTGAGCCATATCAACAATTGTTTCCAACCATTGATTTTTACTGTCCCAAGGATCCAAACCAGTCAGGAAGTCTACACCTTCCTACGTGGCTTAGACTAACTGCTGTAGATTTCATTGACTGATGCCATGTTTTCGTTTAACCACCGCTAGCTAGCTCTTTTCCAGCCTGACCCTATTTCAGCTAACATTGCCCGTCGAGGAAGGCGAGGACTAAGCATACGTAACACATGTCCCAACCATCTCAGTCGATGTAATTTCACAGTCTCGTCGATTGATTTCCCCTCCCTCCTTACCTAGCACTCGACGCCTAACCTCAATATTGCTCACCTTATTATACCACATTACACGGGAGACGGAAAGCAGGCACCTATGATCAAAGATAGCTAATTTTTTCATGTCTTCCACTCTCAATGGCCGGGTATCACAGCCATAAAGGAGGACGGAGCGGACTGCTGAGCAGTACACACGCCTTTTGGTCGATATTCGGATACCACGTCAACGCCAGGAACGTCGTAAACTGGCATATGCGAAACTAGCCCTCTGTATCCGTGCTGAGATTTCGTCAGAGATCAACCCGTTGCGGCTGAGGGTACTTGCCAAGTAAGTGAAGCGGTCAACGTGCTCTACCACTTCACTTCCTATTTCTAATCTAGGGGTCAGTGTAGTCCAATCCTGATACATCATCTTACATTTTGCAGGGCTGAATCGCATACCAAACATACGAAGATTGCTGCTCAAGGTGTTCAGAAGACTCTGCATTTTGACAGCGTCCTCGCCTAGAAGGACTATATCGTCCGCATATTCTACGTCAACGAGATTATTCCCAGGTATCAATTCAATCCCCGAGTCTCTGAAGTGAGTTAGGGTTAAGTCCATTAGTACATCTATGATGAGATTGAATAGAAATGGGGATAATGGGCATCCATGACGGACGCCACTAGTCGTCGCCACTTCAGATGAAAACTCGCCATAAGCCCTCATCTGGCTGCATGAGTACGAGAAGAGTACCTTAATCAGTGCAATGTATTTTCTCGGCATTCCCTTTACAGCCAAGCATCGCCATATCAATGGATATGATCATGAACAATAAATTTTGTTCGAAACGTCATCCAGTAAATAATACTGTTTCACTGTGTGATACATCTAATAAACAAGCTAATATGGAATTAAGAAAGTTTCAAAAACTAAAACACAAATTCTTCTGTGTAAAAGCAACCATCAAGGAAATAGTCATGATAATACAGAGGAAGAATGTGATAAAAATTAAATGAAGTCCTTGATAATCTCTGGCTTGGTAAATAATGACCCGGCAATCTGACAAATAGGCAATATGACCAAGCCACCAAACAGGTCATAATTTGACTACAGTCAGCGTATATATAAATGCAAATTTATGGTGAATCGGTGGGTAGAAGTGGAATCTATACATGGTATGTGTTTCATCCGATTCTGGACTCGTCAGCCTATCTGTATGTACTCCAGGTAAATAGAACGGATCATTGAAAAGTTGGATCGATTTGGCTTTGAGGCTTCAATATGAGCCTTTCTGAGGATATTTTCTCAGTGCACCTTTTTGATTGATTTTAGTAAGGGTTTTCAACAAGATGGGCTTTTAATCCCTCTGATTTTAATTAAGAGGATGGAACTAAGTTATTTGTGGTGGTTGAAAAAGCTTCCCAAATTGTAATTCATTTTCCAATATTATTGTACGGCTAACGACATCAAAAATCACCGGGTCCATGGAGAACATCTCCAGTTCTAGTAAAGTGAGAGGAACTCTGGAAGAACTAAGGAAATACCTTTCAGAATATGCTGAAAATATACTTTGTGGTCGTCATTTTTTCAAGTGTTTCTATGGGGCGAATATTCTGCTTTGCCATGCGTTTATCATCAGCATACTTGAGCTAATTCACAAACAAAGAACACAACTCATCTAATAGATTATCAACTGCTGTCTGACGTTGAGATATATTTCCATCAGATTCCAAGCAATTAGCTTCAGCTGAGTCATTCCGATGTGGAGCAAAACTTTTCAGAGTTCGGCAATGTTAAACTTTAAGTACCACTAACTAACTACCAATGGAGTGCAACCGCACCAGTGACCTTGAAACGTTCAGCGAGCAAGTTGGTGAAACCTGGCATATTATGTTGTCATCATCAATGAAATATGCTCATCGAAATATTAAATCCCCTCCGGAGCCAGCGATTTTGTGTGCGTCGGTGGCACAGTGGTTAGGACTCTCGCCGACCATGCTCATGGTCCGGGGTTCGATCCCCTGCCGACTCACACCCGATATCTATGGTCGGCCTGCAAAATTTGGGCTACCGATATCCATGCTGGAAATTCCATACTTGTACTGAAAATACGGTGTGGAATCAAGCTGTAAATCAAAATTAAAAAAATATAAAAAAATAAATGGGATATCTGGCAAGTTTCAGCTTAGGTTTGGGAAAGATTAAGTTACGCTTTAAGCCAAAGACTTTTTCTTTTTGGGCAAGGAGATTCGTCGTGCTGAAGTTTCTGTAGTGGCTTTGTTTACAGGGTGGGGTTGGTAGCCTCACGCCTGAGAAGGGGAGGGAGAGAAGGTTAGTGTTGCGTGACCGCAGAGCCCATGGGACAACTGCTTGAGGCCGGTCACACGCGACCTGTTTTTGTTTGTTCTTATTTGTTTGGTGTGTCTCAGTAGCATATTTATCACTTCTGCCATGTGACACAGCAGCAGGAAGCGCGGTCGTTGTTAATCCGGGCCCCAACCGATCCGGCATGATATTTTTTGAATTTGTTTGAATCATAGTATTGGATTGAGTAGCTGCTTTTTGTCTAACCGCTATCCAAACAACCTTTCTGGCATGGTAGGACCTACAGGAACATAAGTTCCAGGCAGTGTAGCTCGTTGGGTCATTGCGATATGCAAGCCCGACCACCACGTCAAGGTAGCAGCTATCAGTCGGGAAACCATCAAGTGACATCACTAGACAAGCCCTCGCTCGAGTGGAACCCGAAAGGGAAGCGGCGAGTTGGTCGTCAGTGCAAGGGTGACTTGGAGGAGGTCATGTGAAGAGGAGATGAAAACGTGTGGGCAGACTTGGAGCCAGGTGAAGACTCTAGCAGAGAACCGAACGCAATGAGACACACGACTGAAGCCCTATGTTCCTCTAGGAATTAAAGGAAACAATAATAATAATTAAGCCAAAGATAAGTTAGGGTTAGGTCAACCTGATAAAGGCGACATTAGGGTTGGTTCGAGTTAGATTACAGTTAGTTTAGGGATATTTTCACGATAGGGTTAGGTTCAGGAAAGATTAGGGTTATTGTTATGGTTAGAAGACCTGAATAATTACATGGACAGAATGTGGTTAAATTACTCTGTTGATATAAGAATAGAACTTGTGCACTGTGGCGGTAGAGTATAATTCCATTGTGGATAAAATTTATTTTGATTAAGTCCCACAGTGTTATACAGTAATATTTACTGATGACGTTTCGATCACAATTTATTGCTCAGGAAATATTACTGTATTACACTATAAGACTTTATCAAAATAAATTTTACCCACAATGGAGTTATACTCTGTTGATACTCCAACCTAAAACTGAGAGTTATTTTTATCACATGTGAGAGCAAGATATCCTCTGTAACACTTTTGTACAGTTTTTATGCATTTTTTCATCACTATACATATTCCATACACAAAAGTGCCTCCTTCAGGTGATTGGTGCGTTCGAGGTCATTCGCTGATTGGTAGTTAGTTAGTGGTGCTTAAAGTTTAACTTTGCCCAGAGTTCTTTCAAAATTCATCCTTATTGTTGATCTTTGAAAAGATTTCCTGTCGAATTTTGGATACTGATTCAATTCAGTGTGTGATTTAATAAATTGGGTAGATAGATACCTCAGGGATAAATGTTTGAGAAACCATAATGGCGGCTTAGTAGGGACATGTGAAAAACACTCACAACGTAGTCTATTTCCAACGCATCCTCAAAGGAATGTTCAGAACGTTTACAGTGTCACTCTTACTTCACTAGAATTAGAGAGGTATTAACACATTTTTGTAATAAATTAAGTCGTCTATATTACTATTTGCAGTTGTCTGTAAGACTCTTCCTTCTTGTCTTGTTATGAATTGCTTATAAGTGTATAGCTTTGGATAATTGTAACTTCCCTTCCTTCTGAGTTGAGTCTTGCTACCGTTAACCTGGAGAAGATTGGTTGCCATTGCATAAGAGTTTTGGCCGCTGTTGGTGACATCATGATGATATCCACTCCCTCAGTGTGCTCGTGGTTGTCGTCTGAGTGACCAGAGTAGATTACTCAATCTCCAGTTAACAATTTTGACAGTCTACACCCATTCCATCTACTGTCGCAGATTCCTATCACTTCCATAGCGTGTTTTCTCATTTCTTTGGCATGTTGGACAGTCTTTCTAGCTTCGTACATTCTACGAACATTCCACGTCTCCATCCTAAGTTTTGTTTTCATCGAAAGGAGACACATCGCGTCACTAGCTTCCTGAAGACTCTCCGATTCCACCGACGAATAAGTCTGTTTTTCACGTTTTTTCTTCGAGCGAAGAAGATTCTGTAACGAGTGGATTGATTTTCCAGTGCAGAGCTGCTAGCCCCATGTCCAAATCTCCCTCTATTCTTCCACTACAAAACTAGCAACCTAATAAGCTATCACCAAGGATAGTCCTAAATATGATGGACTTGACTTTGGGACACAACGTACTGGTGGACAGCGAGAGGACAGGAATAGAATGGACCTATATGAAAACTCTAGAAAATCTGATTTTCGTGGGCGATGTATGCCTTATTTCACATGAATTCGAAGACTTACAGGTGAAAAGCGACAGACTGGCAGAAGAGGCCGGAAGCGAAGACAGGAATTCAAGTGTACATAGAGAAGACGGAGAAGGTGAAAATAACCAACCACAACAACAACAACGAGCACCAATCACTATCAGCGGAATAAATTTGAAATAAATTTGCTTTCTTCCCTTATCTAGGCAGCACCGTTTCAAATACAAGTGGATTACATGGATGAGAATGTTAAAACCAGTTTGGGTAGGAGAGACCTTCATCAAGCTGAGGTCAGTCTGGAAATCTTCTGAACTGCAACTAGCCCAAATGAACGAAATTCGGATTCTCAACATCGATATTCAGTCAGTCAATGCTTCTATATGGAACAGAAACTTGGCACACGAGTCACGAAGAGCATTTCCAACAGGATACCGAGAACGTTTATCAACAGTTGAAATAAATAAAAAATAAAGGTGACAATTGAGATAATTCAAGTATTGGTTTGTAGGGATTTGGTTGATTGGTTACAGGATTTCATCATGAGCTGACATTGATGGGTGCGTACTGATGAAGAGTCCCAAACTAGGACGAAACGGCTGTCCAGTACTCCCAGGTTTTCCAATGGTTCTCTAACCAATGTCAGCTCATGATGAAATCCTGTAACCAATTGAGATAATGCCAGAAACTAATAATAACAGTCGACAAAATAAGGGAAGGATGTACAAATTGAATAAATAAGACGAACAATAAATAGGGCCAAAGTTTAAATCGGGATTAGTATACTTTAGCATAGACAGATTAAGACTATGAAAGACAAAAGGGGTTGAACAAACTTTTCCTGTATACAAAGATCTGGCTTTTCTATTTCGATAACCAAAGCTTTGACACTACAAATAAGTCGGATGCGTAATGATTTGGGCGAGTTATTTTTCGCCTTGTAGATAAGTTTACATGAGGATGGTGCAGAAATTTATGCGTTAATTATAGCCTCATATTTGAATCGGAAAAATGAACAAGGACAATTAGCTATGATGTTAGACTGCAAAATAAAACGAATAGAAGAAGGTAAGCTGCACACTAGTGTTTAGAAAAAGCCAACGCAATCTGCTAATAGATATTTAGACCTCTTTAATTCATCTCATCCGTTCGTTGTCTGTAAAGGCAGGCCTAGTTAAGTGTCTAACAAACCGAGCAATAGCGCTAAGTAGTACAAGAAAAGACCTAAATGATGAAATGAAACAGATAGAAGAATAGCTGGTTGGTATCAAATAACTATCCTATAAAATTCATTAGGAAGATCAAAAAAGGTCAAAAGCAAAATAAAAATAATTGTGAAGCTAGTAATGATAACATAAATAAGAGAGAATATAAGGCATCTACTGTAATACCATATAAAGGGGGACATCTGAGACTCTACGTAGAATTCTTAATAGAGCAGGAATTAGGGTGAAGGCATTCAAACCTACAAACTCACTCAGATAGGACAAGCTCTGTAGGTTAAAGGAAACTGGTTGACCCAATTAGACAAAATAATATAATTTACAAAATACCCTGCAATGACTTTCAGTTAAGTTAGCTACATAGGTCAGTCGAAATAGTAGATCGGAGGTAGTCAGATTGTCAGAAGATAAGAATTTAGCTAAGGTTAGAAAGATTGACTCCGCGAAGAAAAGTAATTTAAAAATGCTCAGCAATTGAACCGCATTTATTAACACAACCACACAATATGGTGGTGGAGGGTTAAAATTCTAAGAAGTAATATAGGTAGGTAGAGATAGAGAGAGATTGATTACTGAATCCTTGTTCATCGAGTGTATACCCAACACTTGCATAGGAATGACTCATCACTCATACCAGAGATATGGAAAATACTACTACCAATCAAATGAAGCGATGGAAAATAATGGAATTATAATAATAATAATAGCTTTATTCCAAACAGGATTCGTGGTACAGGTATGGAATTTTCAGAGTGCATTACAATATTGCATCTAATTACCTCATAAATTTTATAAGATTTTAAAAATAAAAAGCTACAACAACAAAAAGAAAAAAAAATAAAAGAAATGAAAAAAGAACAGCATTGCATTCACATATTTAAACAATGCACCACAAGATATGAAATATAAAATTAGTCTGTAATAGAATATATGAGCAACAATATAATAGTAACAAAGAAAGGAGAACAAAAGCTAATGGGAACTATTTGTTAGAGTGCCGCAGTAAGTTGATCCTGTCATGCCTAACGGATTTCTCATCACATAACAGCTGTGCCAGATAAGGTATTGTGGAGTTTTTATACTTGGTAGTCCTGGCATATAGCCTCCTATAGTTGCTTCTAGTTCTACCAGATGAAATGCAAGGAGAGAGCTGCGTATAGAGAGGGTGTTCGCGGTCTGACAATATAGATTTCGCTAGTTTCTTACATTACATTATATGTCTATCCACACTGGTGTTAACCAGTTGGTTTGACGAAATCCCACTTCCCCTACTAACAGCTTTTAGTGCCCTACGCAGCAAAGCAAAGTCTTTCTTAAGTAGTCCCGGAAAGATAAATGGGGAGCAGTAAAGAGGGATGGGTAGAATACAAGAATTGACAAACTGAGATGGCAAAGACTGCTTTATACCAGACTGCCTTAACTTCCTAACGTAGAACGTTAAGCGAAACATCTTTCTAGTAACTAGCAAGATGTGAGAGGACCAGGAAAGATCGGAGGAAATACTCAGTCCAAGGTAATTGACATTAGATGTAGTTTCAACCTCTATGCCGTCAATGATAGTGGGACCATGTGAGCTTGCTAGTTGTTGTAGGTCACGTTTTCGTCTGATAGTGAAATTTACTACCTGACATTTAGACGGATTCAGTTTAAGACCTTTTGAAGAGGACCACTGACTAATTTCCGAGAGAAAGTTATTTAATATGGAACAGTCTGACTGAGAGTCGACAGGCATGGAGACAGAGAGGTCATCAGCATACTTGGCAAAAGTGACTACATCAGAGTGGGGCAAGTCATGTAAGAAAAAAGAAAACAGAAAAGGAGAAAGAACAGCACCTTGAAGAACAGCAGCTAAAGTAAATGAGGTAGTGGAGGATTTTCCATTATAGACGGTGTACTGCTTCCTATCAGAAAAATAGGAATGCAACCGCTTATTTGTCCAGCTTTCAGCCTGTGTTGCAGCAAGCTTACTTAGCAAGAGAGACCTAGGTACACAGTCAAATGCAGATGTGTAATCAAGGAAGGCACACGAACATATTAACGAATTTAGAAATTTGTGCGAATAGTACCTTGATATGATTGTGAGCAGGATTAAATTGCGCTCGAAACGTCATCAGCAAGAAATACTGTATAACACTGTGAGACTTTATCGAAACAAATTCTACCCATAATGGAATAAAGACCGACATAACTAGTTTCAAAAGAGTAGGTGAATTGACAAACTCACATAGAGTTGATCAGTTGCGGAATCTTATCCCTCAAGTTAATGAACACTAATTGCCGACTAGAAAATGCTATGCTCAACGGTGCTACAGCGAATGTCCTTTTCAGGAATTTTGAAATCATTTTTTCTGACATTCTATATGTCCCAATGGTAATTTTTCATGAAAGAGAATCAGATCTTTTGAAAGATATCTTAATACAAAATGGATAGCCACCAAGATTCATTGACAAAAATATCGAAGCAAGAATTTTGAGGAATAAAACTTCACTTGCGGCGAAAAAGAAACTCTACATGAACTTGGATTTAATGAAGGATTTAGCAAGCGATATGATCAAGAGAAGGATCACATCATCTCTGAGAATAATATTCTTTGCAGAAACGCTAAGTATAGTGTTCTCCAGTCGCCCAATGATCTGTAGAAGCTTTAAGGACAAGATCCTGCATCTGACTGCTTCTGTGTGCATATATCAGTTCACCTGCTGCTGTGGAGCCAGGTACATCAGTCGTACGATGCGCATCCTGGATAAGAGGATTCAAGAACACTATCCAGCATGGTTGTAAAAAGGCAATAGTGGTGCAATAAGGAGTGCGATAATTGAACACCTGGTTAACAGTGATCATTCCATCTCAACAAATGCCTTCTCCTTCAAAGTAATCTATAGAGTCAAGAATAACTTACCAAAGGCAATATTGTTTTTTATTGCTGAAGCTCTGGCCATTCACATAGAAACATCGGAGCTGTGCATACGAAAGAGAATTACTCAACCATTTCTACTATTATGACCACAACTTTGTTGGTTTATGATGTCTTAATTTTGTTTGTAATTGTTGTATGCATTTAGAACTCTTACGTAGTTTCTTACTCTCTACTTTGTTCCTTTGTGTATCCTGAGTACAACTCAATCATCAGACTATTCATATTATTACGTAACTTCTTTTTAACAAGTGTTTTTGACAAGGCAACACCTCTGTTACTACATCAATTTCATTCACAGCCAATTTTCTTGACCATTTTTGTAATACCTAACTCTACCCAAAACTGACTCGTTAAAATAACCATAACCGTTGTAGGGTCGGTATAGGTATGGGTGCGTACCGATGAAGAGCCCCAAACTAGGATGAAACAGCTGTCCAGTACTCCCAGGTTTTCCAATGGTTCTCTAACTAATGTCAGCTCATGAAGAAAATCCTGTAACCAATCAAATCCCTACAAACCAACACTTGAATATTAATTGTATTTTTGTTTGACAAAATTAATGTACACATGCATACAAAATAACTCACATATATTTGCGATTGTACAGCTAATAAAATGAATTCGCCGCCGAAAACAGAATCTACGCTGAACACTACGTGTTTTGTTTTCATGAATAAAGAAAAACGTAAACAAAGATGGATCTTTCAAATGTTGGTTTTGTAGGGATTTTTTATTTGATTGGTTGGAGGATTTCATCATGAGCTGACATCAGATCCCAGCGGCTCGCCTTGTAACCAGAAGGTCATGGGTTCGAGCCCCTGTGGTGAATGCGTACTGCTGAAGAGTTCAAAACTAGGCTGACGAAACAGCTGTCCAGTTCTCCCAGGTTTTTCAGTGGTTCTCTAACTGATGTCAACGCATGATGAAATCCTCCATCCAGTCAAAAATAGATGAAAAATAGAAACACGAGTTCAAGTACCTCTGCGGGAGGTCAGTTCCATCGAGATTGCTCTGATCGTATTGAAACACTCAACGTCAAAGAACAAAAAGAAACTAAGTTCGTTAAAACTATTCTAAGCTTTTGCATCATTACAAAGTTAGATGAAATGCTTGAATAATTAGTGACATTGAAGAATGATTGATTGTTCATATGAATCATTGAAAAGACATTATTATTATTATTATTAAGAAGCAATAAATAGAAGGTTGAAATAAATGACCTCATTATTCATTCCTTTTATGGAAATTAAAAGTCTGTCTACATTGACCAGAATAATTAAATTTGACATTACCATAATTTCACTGTTCTTGCATGCTTATGTGCATCTGTATGTATGGAAGTGGGTGTGTGCGTGTGTGTGTGCGTATATTTGGATTTTGAGATGACAGTGTGCCAGTTTACCACAACTCAGCATTAAAAACTGTTACAGTTTCTTAAAATCATTCTTGTATTTGTTTTAACTTTGCCGACGGATAGATATCAGCTAGGGAGACCATTGAGACATAAAAGGGAGAGTTAGACAGCCATGTCATCATAGTTCATGACTCCCCCCCAGCAGTACGCGCCCACTAAGTTACAAGTCAACCTTGTAGACCTCCCAGTCACTGAGACCCGATTCATTGGTCAGACCATGAATTCTATTATTATTATTCCTTTGAGTTCCGAGGGGAACATAGGGCTTCAACAACACATCTATACTTTGTTCTGTTTTCTGCCGTCCACTTCAGCTGGCTAACCACACACCATTGCCCATAATCTCTCATCTCCTCCTTCCTTCTCAACACACGATCTCCTCCATGTCACCCTCGCACCGAAAACCCACTCATTTCTTCCCAATTCGATCCTACTGCATTGCGCGCGTGATGTCATTCGACGGTCTCCTCAGTGTATGCCCAATCCATCTCCACTTTCTCCAACATATTTGTTGAGCGATCGGCTCCCGGTTGGTTGGTTTGTTCCACCGCAGCGTTTCTCGTCGCTAATTCTCACTGGGTGGCAGCTGTTGATGAAAGTCTGCAAAAGGCTGTTGGAAATCCTTTCCGTTACACGCTGTTCAAGTTTCTGACTCGTATAGAAGGACTGACTTGATATAGGTGGTGTAAATCCGAATCTTGTTCCTTATGCTGATGAGGAGTGCAGAAGATTTCCAAACTGGTTTCAGGTTGATGAAGGCGTATCTTGACTTTCCAACTCTGGCTGGCTGACTGACTTTGACATCTTCATCCATTCCGTGTGCCTCTAGTTGAAACGATGCCTCCTAGCCGGATAAGTGAAGGAAA
>OX235271.1:9364011-9540535 GCA_944472155.2 Trichobilharzia szidati | reverse complement strand
CATTTCGTCTTTATTACGTAACTCCTTTACCATTGTATGCATACATCTATTTTGTTTAAACTTGAACTGCATGTGTAAAAACTATATAAGCGCAATTTTCTGAGCACTGTTCACTTACTGTGGAACTTTTTGTCAACTGGCAACATGTAAAAATTTGCAAGTATGTTAAAACTTTTCTGTACGCAAACCTCATTATGTATTTAGGCTGTAAGCAGCTGATGAGAAGCCTACGAAATAAATGATGGTACCATATTATTCTGCACAAACCACTTTCGTTCTTGCTTTATTCAAAGACAGGATTATCCTGGACCGACGTGAACAACTCAGAAGACCTGGATTTCCCGCGTGGATGATTTATGTTTGATGTCACACAAAATCGAATACTTACAAGCGAAAACCGACAAAATGGTCGAAGAAGCTGGCAGCAAAGACAGGACTGCAGGTGAACATAGACAAGACGGCGGTTATGAAAATAACCAACCACCAACAACAACGGCATCGGCAACATCCAGCGCCAATCACTGTCAACGGGAGAGATTTGAAAGAGGTTACTTCATTCACTTATCTAGGGAGCATTGTCTCAAATACAGGCAGGTGGGACGGACGACGATGTCAAATCGAGCAAGAATCGGGAAGGCAAGAAACACATTTATCAACTTGAAACCAATCTAGAAATCTTCGTCACTCAACCTGCATCAACAACAAAATTCGGATTTTCAATAAAAACGTCAAGTCAGTCAGTTCTTCTATACGGATGGATCAGAAACTTGGTAGCGGGTCACAAAGAATATTTCCTACAGCCTGTTGCAGACCTTTATCAACAACTGTCTTCGCTGGCTCTATACTCAAGATCAGATGGCCGAAAAGAGTCACCAACAAGAAACTATGGGAAGAAACAAAACAAGAACCAATCGCCAATTAACAAATATGCTGGAGAAAGTGGAGATGGATTGGACACTCGCTGAGGAGGCCGCTGGGTGACATCTCGCGTCAGGCCAGTGGTCGAGTGGAACCCGAAAGGGGAGCGGTGAGTGGGACGTCCAAGGGTGACCTTATCATTTTAGGTTCTATCCCTTTAAAGGTGTTTCGCATATACACCCCTGAAGAGGAACAGCTTTCTAAAACTCCCTACTTTTCAGTGATTCTTTAACTGGGGTCAGTTTTTCACAAACTTGAAATTAATCAAATCCCTGCTAATAAATACTTGAATATCAATGGGATGTTCACCAACGACTGGCCCTATTCAACTATGTATTTGCCTGGAGTTCTAATTGGAAGTCGCAACCAATGGGGTATAGCAATTCGGGAGAGAAGACACATACCCTCTACCAATAACACCGGTTTGTGTCAGTCGTGCTTTAACGTGCGTGAATTGGCCAAAGTTTCAGTTCATGGGCTGACCATTGGACTGGGTCCGAGTGACTTGTTGGTCTACGAGCTCGCCCTGTAATCAGAAGGTCTTGGGTCCGAACTCTGGCGGTGGGTGCGTGCTTCTAAACAATCCTGAACCAGGACGAAACAGCTATTCAGTACTCCCTGCAGGATTTCCAATGGTTCTTTAACCGATGTCAGCCCATGATGAAATCCTTTAACCAATCAATCAAATCCCTACAAACTAATACTTGAATAATCTGATGTTTGCTAGTCAATGGCTACAGGAACAAGTTTCCTAGGTTACTATTGAGAAGTGGTGGTTAGTTGAGTCCATCTGGTATGCATTGAGGACAAATGCCCATTGATTAAATTGGCTGGTATATTCATATATATTATTATTTTTCCCTTGGGCTCCTAGTGGAACATAGGGCTTCAACTGCACGTCTCCCCTTGTTTCTGTATTCTGCTGTACTTTTCACCTGCATCCATGTAACTTCATACTGTTTCAGCTCCTCTTCACACGATCGCCTCCATGTCACACTTGGACGTCCCACTCACCGCTCCCCTTTCGGGTTCCACTCGACCACTGGCCTGACGCGAGATGTCACCCAGCGGCCTCCTCAGCGAGTGTCCAATCCATCTCCACTTTCTCCAGCATATTTGTTAATTGGCGATTGGTTCTTGTTTTGTTTCTTCCCATAGTTTCTTGTTGGTGACTCTTTTCGGCCATCTGATCTTGAGTATAGAGCCAGCGAAGACAGTTGTTGATAAAGGTCTGCAACAGGCTGTAGGAAATATTCTTTGTGACCCGCTACCAAGTTTCTGATCCATCCGTATAGAAGAACTGACTGACTTGACGTTTTTATTGAAAATCCGAATTTTGTTGTTGATGCAGGTTGAGTGACGAAGATTTCTAGATTGGTTTCAAGTTGATAAATGTGTTTCTTGCCTTCCCGATTCTTGCTCGATTTGACATCGTCGTCCGTCCCACCTGCCTGTATTTGAGACAATGCTCCCTAGATAAGTGAATGAAGTAACCTCTTTCAAATCTCTCCCGTTGACAGTGATTGGCGCTGGATGTTGCCGATGCCGTTGTTGTTGGTGGTTGGTTATTTTCATAACCGCCGTCTTGTCTATGTTCACCTGCAGTCCTGTCTTTGCTGCCAGCTTCTTCGACCATTTTGTCGGTTTTCGCTTGTAAGTATTCGATTTTGTGTGACATCAAACATAAATCATCCACGCGGGAAATCCAGGTCTTCTGAGTTGTTCACGTCGGTCCAGGATAATCCTGTCTTCTCGTTTCCCACTCACTGTCTGACGCATAATCCAGTCCACCACAATTAGGAATATCATTTTTGATAATAAGCACGCTTGTCTGACTCCTGTGTTTACTCCAAACGCCTGACTGAGTTTTCCGTTGTGAATCGCTTGACATGCGCCGTTGTCGTACAGCTGTTGAATAAGGTTGGGGTTAGCCGTAGTACTCGATTAGTTTCCAAATTACTCCGCGGCCAACGCTGTCGGAGGCCTTCTCAAAGTCTATGAAGGAAGTTGAGGTAGAGGTTTGTTTGTCATTCCATGCTTTGTTCGATGATGATGCGTAGAGTTGCAATTTGGTCAGAACATGATTTGCCTTTCCTTAATCCAGCTTGTTCAGGTTGGAATTCTGTATCCAGTGAGTCCTTTATTCTCTCCAGGATGATGCGACTCAGGATTTTACTTGGCGTTGACAGGAGCATGATTCCTCGCAGAGTCCTAAGTCGCCCTTCTTTGGTAATTTCACGATGTTTGAGTATTCAAACATCGCATTTCTCATCTTAGTGTCTCATCATATCATATAATAAAAATAGTGGTTGCGAATATACCTTATCTTACTTTCTTTTTCATTCATGTCTTATACTGGTTTTATTCAAATCTCCACTCAATTTTTACTCATGATTATAAATGATACAAGAAAGTTATGCGAGCACTTTCATACGATTATGTTATCACTATTATTGTTTCCTTTAATTCCTAGAGGAACATAGGCCCCAGCCGTAAGTGTTCACTGCGTCCGATTCTCCGCCAACATTTTCACCTGGCTATACGTCTGCCCACATGCTTTCATCTCTTCACATCACCTCCTCCATATGACCCTCACACTGACGAAAAACTGGCCGCTTCCCATTCGATTTCTAACCGAGTGATGGTCTGGCGTGTGATGTCACTTGATGGTTTTTTTTCTCAGAGTATGGCCAGCCAGTCCACCTCTATTTCTTCCTGCATGTTTGTTGCACAATCATTTCTTTCTGGGTCGGTTCGCTTCCAGAGATCTCTGTTGCTGATCTCTTCTGGCCGGCCACCTGATCTTGATTAGTGAGCGAAGACATATGTTAATGAAGCTCTGAAGTTTGCTCGAAATGTCTTTCGTGACGTGACGCCGTCTCTGATCCGTATAGTGAGTAGCACTGACCTCACATTGGAGTTGAAAATTCGGATACTATTTTTCATGCTGAGCAGTGATGTTGATCTATCTTCACACAAACTTGAGAGTAATGAAAGCTTGCTTTGCTTTCCCGTACGATCCTTGCCTTGATATCCTCATCAGTTCCGTCCTCCTTTAGATGAAACAATGCTTCCCAGGTTGGTAGGTAGGTAGGTGAAGGAGGTTGCTCCCTTCAGATTTCTCCCATTTATGCTGGCTGATTGTTGCCTGTTCTTGTTATTGTTACTGTTGCTGTTGGCAGGCAGGAATCTTCACCACCTAATTCTGTTTTCTCTATGTTCACCTGAAGTCCCTCCTGTCTTTCATGCTTTTTCTGCCAACTTACTGCTTTTTACTTACATATCTTCCAGTTTGTTAAAGAATAAGACACATATCATCGGTGAACTCCAAATCCTCCAAGTTTTTTGTGTGAGTCCATTTTATGCCTGTTTCTTCACTGCCCGCAGCTGTCTGTCACATTATCCAGTCTACTGCAATCAGGAAAATCATTGGAGATAGTAGGCAGCCAGCTTGTCTTACTTCCGTCTTCACTTCGAAGGATTCCGTAAGTTTCCCGTTGTGGATTACTTGGCATGCAGCATTGTCTTACAGCTGTTGGATGAGATGTATAATTTTTGGTGGCACCCCGTAGTAGCTAAGTAGTTGCCAAAGCATTTCTCGATCGACGCTGTGCTATCGAAGGCCTCTTCAAAGTCAATAAAGTTGAGATAGAGAGGTGACTGCCATTCCAAGCTCTGTTCAATGGTGATCCGTAGTGTTGCAATATGATCGATGCATGACTTGTTTCTCGTGAATCTAGCCTGTTCCGGTCGCTGTTTTTCATCCAGCTCGGCGTGTTTGATTCTCTCCAGTATGACGCAGCTTAGTATTTTGCTTGGGATGGACAGGAGCATAATGCTGCGCCGCGTCCTTGCATTGACATAAGTCTTCTTTCTTTCGCAGTTTGAATAAGTATCCTTCTTTCCAATCCCCTGGTACCTTGCTCTCAAGTAGTGGTGGCATTAAGTTTGCTGGTGTCTCTGGTTCCATTTTCAATGCGTCTGCTGGTATTCCGTCTGGTCCTGATGCGTTTCCAGTTTTTAGCATGTTGATTCCCTTCAGGATTTCTCTCCTCGTCGGAGGGTTGGTGTTCACTAGTAATTCTGCTTCGGCTGTCAGTATTATTCGGCTCGTTGTAGGTGGAGGTTGACTGAGAAGTCTTTTGAAGTTGTTCAGCCCAGAGTTTCCTGTGCTCCACCTTTTTGGTGACTGACTTTCCATTGTCATCCTTCACTGGCTTAATTTGTGTTGACCTTTCCCCGACAGGCACCTAATTGTTTGGTAGAGTGTTGCGACGTCTCCTTCGCCTGCACTGCAGCTTGTTCTGTTTTACTTGCCATAGCTTCAGAGTATTTTCTTTTATCTTCCCTGACACTCTTCTTTACTCTTTTGTTCAGTGTCTTGTAGCTTACATTCAACTCTTGTTTATGTTGCTCCTTAATGCACTGGAAAATCTTTTATTTCACCATCCTCCTCTCTTCTATTAGTTTCCATATGTTCGTAGTAAGCCACTGTTTGTCCCGTCTCTTCTCTCTGCCTGGAACTTTCATGCAGGTTTGACTGCACACCACCTTTGGGCTGTCTCAATGCTTTTCGACGCTGCTCTCTTCGCTAGTGTTGATTTATGTCTCCACCTTTTTCCTTATGTTTGCAGTGAAGATATCCTTTGTATCCTGATCCCTCAATTTTTGAGTATTGAACCTGGCTTGTAATCCATATGCAACTCATGTTTCCTTGAAAGTTTTTAATTCGATTTGGAGTATTCCCTTCATGACACAGTAGTCTCAGCCAAAGTCTTCTCCACTTCTCACTTTCGTGTCCAGTAACCTGCGTCTACTCTTCCTTGAGCACCATTTAGATGAAGTCAATTTGGTTTTTGGTTCGCCCATCTGATCACACACATGTGGCCTTGTGGATATCCTTGTGTTTGTATACGCTGCCACCGATCACTAGTTCATTGAAGGCTCAGAAGTCGGCGAAGAGTTCTCCGTTTTCATTCATCTCTCCGAGAGCTTCTTCACTCATGATGAGTTCCCTTCCTGTGTTGTCTGGTCCCAGTTTGGCGTTCATGTTTCCAATTAGTATTTTGATGTCAACAACTGGAGTATTGTCCATTGTTGTCTGTAATTTTCCTGTAGAAATCTTCTTTATTTTTGAGATCTGAGTTGTTTTTGGGTGCATAATATTACATTATTGTCACTTTCCTTCTTTATCCTGGGCGATATCGCTTCTCATTGTATCAGGGCATTCGTTGCCGTTGGTGACACCATGATAGACACTCACTGCCGCATTGTGCTCGTGGTTGTTTTCTGGGTAAACGGAGTAGATCGTTGACTCTCCCCTTGACAATTTGGTGAGTCCATTCCCATTCCATCCGCCTTCACATATTCCCAGTACTTGAATACTATATCTTTTCATCTATTTTGTAATCTGGGCAGCTTTGCTGTTCTCGTACATGGTGCGGACATTCCATGTCCCCTCACAGACTCTTGTTTTGCCGCAAGGAGACTCATCGTACTAACGTTTCTGTAGCAACTTTGTTTACAGGGTGGGGTTGCTAGACTAACGCCTGATTATATGATTATGAGCAGTAATAAATTCTGCTCGAAACGTGGTCATCAGTTAATATTACTTGTATAACACTCTGTGATTTTATCAGAATAAAATTTTACGCATAATGGAATTATACTCCACCACAATGACCAAGTTTTATCCTTATATCAGTAAAAATGTGAATATATAAAGTAGTAATAGTTGTATGTAATGCGATTGAAATATTTGTGATTATAATCACAGTTAAATGTCAAGTGGTAAAATAAATAATTTCACGCATAAAATAGGTCATGGGAAAATATTATAACATTAGCGCCTACGAAATTAAAGCAATACAACACTTTTTTAATTTAAGTTACCATCAATTTACAGGCCTTTCTAAAATAGAAAGAGAGATGAGGAGAGGAGAAGATAAAAAACAGAAAAATCTAATGAACAGTGTTAGCATGTAGGTTCACATTGCAACTGAAAAAGATTACAGTTCATAAAATTGTAGGCCTACTCAGTGAGATCAAAAAAACTAATATTGATGACTAGTGAATGTACTTCAAACGAATTAGAGATTTTCAAGTATTGGTTTTGTAGGGATTTTTTTTGTTTGATTGGGTGGAGGATTTCATCATGAGCTGACATCAGTTAGAGAACCATTGGAAAACCTGAGAGTACTGGACAGGTGTTTCATTCTAGTTTGGGACTCCTCAGCAGTACGCGACCACCTTCTGGTTACAAGGCGAGCTCGTAGACCATTGAGCCACTGGGACCCGATACAATGGTTCTTGAATTCTAACTTCTGCCAATTCATGACATAGCGCGACCATTTCTCAATGTCTTCTGCGATGAGTTACTGCCTCATCTTTGACCTGCGGTACCCTACCGGTCACGGCTTCCCACTAACGATTTATCGCACTTTCTTTTTTATGCATAAGTTTGGTTTGAAACGTTTGATTACAATAGCTTCAGCAGCAAATCCTAGTAAATTTGCTGCCCTTTGTATGTTTGATATTTTGGAGAATTCGGAATGTTGTGCAGTAAGTGCACTTTGTGAACATCTCCTTCTTTTTGGACAACTTTTTTTGGATATGCTCTGAAAACAGGATAGAAGCCCTTCTTTCTGTCCTTCCAATGTACTTGCTTTTGCAAGTGCATGTAAATTTATAAACTCATTTGGAAGTGACATCAGCAGGGTACTCATCCAGTTTGGATCAGCTTATAGAGAATGTGGTGCTGTTTAGTGTCACGAGCTTAACTGCTGTTAGACGAATATAACTTCCTGGTTTTGTCATACAATATCTTTACTAATTCACGTTTATGGCTCATAATAGTAATAATAATGATTTACTTTGTTTCAAAAACAGTACTTGTGATACAGAATGGAATTTTCAGCATTAATCACAATATTGCATCTAATTTCCTCAAATTATAAATAAAATTAATCACACAGAAAATTTTCCACATTTACAATAGGGGTAATGTCGAAAACATGCAGCGTATAAAATGGAAATAATAATAATGATAACAGCCAAGGTAATAATAGTAATAATAAAAATGAAAATTGCCGTGGGCTTGTTCCACACAGTATTGTCAATGCGGTATAGAAATCCTAGCATGTTTAAAAATATTGAATATAATGTTCTCTTTACATGATATGGTGACGGGAAAAAACAAAGATTACAGCAGTCATAGAGATAAGTTGGTGTTTGCAATTATGAAAGTAAAACAAAGAAGTAACAGGACCATAAATATAATAGAAATAATAAAAGTAAAACTTGAAGGTATATAAAGATTGATGGAGGAGATTGTTTATTTACTATATGAAAAAAGGTTAGTCGATTCTTGCCTGACGTTATTTTCATCACATAAAATACGTGCCAAGTATGGTATCATAGAATTTTTATACTTAGACGTGCGAGCATACCGTTTTCTGAAGTTACTTCTTGTTCTACCTGAGGAGATGCAAGGTGAAAGCTGAGGGTGAAGTGGATGCTCAAAGTCAGACAAAATCCCTTTAGCAAATTTATTGCACGAAGTCAAGTGCCTATCGACAACGACGTTAACTATGTAGGCCACAGGGACACCACTCATCCTACTGACAGTCTTCAGCATTCTATGAATTGTGACAAAGTCCCTTTTAAGCAAACCAGGAAAGAATAAGCGTGAGCAATAAAGAAGAATACGTAGGATGCAAGAGTTTATGAAGTGTAAGAGGAGGAGGGGTTGAGTTATACCCGAGCACCTTAACTTCTTAATGTAAAATGCCAGGCGGAATAATTTACTGGAGATCGCTAAAATATGGAAAGACCGGGAGGGATGAGAAGAGAGAATAAGTCCAAGATACCTAATTTCTGATTTAATTCCTATATCATTGTCGTCAATCTTACAACTGTCATGAGAACCGACGGCTTCTTTTAATTGTCTTTTACATCTTAAGCTGAAATTAACAGTTTGACATTTAGAAGGATTCAGTTTAAGACCATTATAAGACAGAAGCTGTTGTAGTGGAGATATTGTGTGGCCCAAGTTTCTTTTCTGTAGATGGATTTGCCAGCTGTACCATCGTTCCTTCTTCTTCTTCTTACATTAAGGTTCGGGAAACTGAACTCATCATTGTGTTCATATAATACAGATGAGTAACTCATGTCGTTACAAACAACAAGCGTATTATTGATATGTCGGTGATAGTAGATTATTTTATTGATAGCAAAACTTTGTAGCAGCTGTTCAGTAAAACCCATGAAGCTATCGTCCAGGGTAGGTCCTAGAGGTGAACCCATCACTATCCTATCAATTTGTCGGTAAAGCTGAATTGGAGATCTTTTGTGCAGAGGAGTAGTAGACGCTTCATGTCTCTTTCTTATGTTGGTAATAGATCTCTCTATCAACAAGTGATGTCTGTTGTTTCCTTCAGTGGTATTTTTGTAAATAAGACCGTCGCATTGTACGATGCCATTAGTTTATTTGATATATATTGACATGGTCTGCTTCTTTGAAAAATTGGTAGCTATGCTTCAGGCTAACGTCGCCTAGTTAACTCGCTCGCTAGTTTTCTAGCCGGTCCCAAGCCCGGGTAAAGAGGGGGTGTTGGGCGTGTGACTACCAACCTCACACCACTAAATCTTTCAAACCGCTAGAGAAACTTTAACACATAGAAATGGTCATATGCTGAAGTCAGTCTTTCACGTTGCTTCGAAGCGGTGGTCGACTGCAGAATATCACTCTTAGAGTTGCTGCGGGAATGGTCTTCTTCGGGAAACTGAAGTTTCTCCTCACAAGGATACCCGCTGCTAAATGCCCCTTGAAGTTCAGATTCAAATATAGTGTTTTCTTTGCCAATGAAGTGCCGGGTATCCATTTCGAGTCAGTATATTTTTGAAAGGTAGAAGCTCTTCTTCTAAGCAGGCATTGTAGCAAATTCTTCTGATATGGTGGGCCAGCCAGATGTTGAGAGCTCTTTTTCGACTGATAGGTATCCAAACTGAAGAAGTTTGTCAGTTGGTCATTCCATGATGGTTTTCTGTGGATAAATTTTTTCAGAGTTTCATAATCTATTTTCTTTCAATTCGACATCGAGAAATGGAATCTTTGATTCATTTTCAACCTTCATCGTGAATTTTATTGAAGGATGGCAATTGTTAAACTCCTGTAAGATAAAGTTTAAATCAGAATTATCGTGACAAACTGTAAAATTATCGTCGACGTAACTTTTGTACAACAGAAATTTATCCATTGTTGCTTTTTAGATCCCATTTAACAAGCTGGTCATAAAGCAATCTGTCAAAAGTAGCCCAAGTGTGGTGGGTGGGGGTAGCCCGTGCCAATCCCATCTTTCTGTCTGTAGGTGAATTATACATTAATTGTGCACCTCGGCAGCAAGTCTTTCACATATGATGTTGGTAATTCAACGATCAGATTCCTGTTCTCCATATATTTGCAAAGGAAACAAATGGTTTCTGTGAGTTGCATATTGGTAAATAGATATTCTATGTCTAGTGATAATATACGTTTACCAATTACACTCAGATCTTTTATACATTCAATAAATTCAAAAGTATTTCGAAGACAGTACTTACATAGTTATTGTCTCACAGACTCTAGCATTTCGGAAAACCATTTGGCAATTGGATGGTTTAGTGCGTTTGCAGCAAAGTGGTACAATGCTCGCCAACCACGTATGTGTTCCGACGTTCGATCCCTGGCCGACGTACTCCTTTACCTCACTCGCTAAGCTAGTAATTAGACTGGTGAAGAGGGAAGGTAGGGCATGAGGCTAAAAACCCCATCCCGTAAAAATAAACACCACTACTACCGAAACTTCAAGCCTCAAGCTTGAAACTCTATGTTCCACTCGGAATGTAAAGGAATAAAACAAATGCTTCAAATTATAGATTACAAATTTATTTTGAATGACCTGATGAGAATCTGTCAGACAGAATAATATCATTTTACACTTTTTTTCTTCACGTTCCCCAGTGAAACAAAGGGCTTCAAGCTGATCGCTTGAAGTTTCTATAGCAGTGTTTATTTTACAGGATGGAGTTGCTAGCCGCATGCCTAACCTTTCCTCTTCACCAGCATTATTTCTGGCTTAGTAAGGTGAAGGAGTGCGTTGGCCGGGGATCGAACCCAGGACCATGTGCATGGTCGGCGAGCGTCCTAACCGGTATGCCACCGACGCATTCTACACTAGAAATCTCATATTCCTTTTTTATCGAAATATACCGAAGGAACCAGATTTATAAAATTATTAAACTAATTTAAACTAATGTCATGTCACTCAGGGGTTCAACATTCCTCATACTCTTGGTGTGTGTGTGTGTGTCACCAAAGCATTTCACAGCAGGCTGTCTAAAAAAGATACTAAAAATCATACGGCCAGCCATAAAGAATAAGCTAGACACAAGAAACTCTAGCGGTGAAGAAAGCCAGTCAACCATCTATAGCACAATAAATATACAGAAGCGAATGAGTATGAATTGGATATACAATGTGGGAATGGCATGAACCAAAATGGGAAGCGATGAGTTAAAAATGAGCGAAATGAACGCTTCCGGACAGTTGTGAAGCCAGCTGGAAATGATCCCGGGGAATAGAATATACCTGGAGTCCAAAAAATGTTCACTTTAGATAGAATGCTGAAGATCAGCAACTTTCAAAAGGTTAAAAAATAGTCAAATCAAAAGGTTCAACAAATCATTAGAAGAGAAATCTTCATCTCGGAACGATGAAGTCAACAATCCAAAGTCAACGACATTTGATAAATCAAAGTGGGTTATCAATCTCTCAACACATATATTAAGTCCTACAGAAATAAGTGTATTAGAAAAGTGACTAAATTTCAATGTATCTGTAGACAAGCTGAAACCTGAGGATGTCATCCCTAAAATAGAAATAGCACTAAGTGGAATAGACAAAACTACGGCTGATGAAGTACGGGCACAATGTGCACTAACATTAAAACGATGAAAATGTGGAAAATCAGGAACGGGAGCTCCCAATGTTAGATTGCAACATAAAAAGGGAAGAGGATCGGAAGTTAAACATTAGTGTTTACAGGAAACTCACACACTCAAGCAGATATTTGGACTTACGATCAACCCATCCTATGTCAGTAAAAATAGTACTGGTGAAATGTTTAAATGACAGAGCGCAAAAAATAAGTAGTACCAAAGAAAATTTAAAACAGGAACTGATACACATAAAAAAAGCCTTGAAACTTAATAATTACCCGGATACATTAGTCAGGAAATGTGTGAGGAAATGCAAAAATAAAATAAATAATGATAGTAGAGATAGTGATAATAACAATATCAATGATAATAATAATAGTGATAATAATAATATTAGTGATGACACCAACAATAAGGAATCTAAATCATCAGTAGTAATTCCATACAAGGAAGGAACCTCGGAAACCTTATGCAGAATTCGTAACAATGCAGGCAGGAATAAAAGTGGATGTCATTCAAACCAACCACAAACTCAATTAGAAACAAGCTTTGTCGGTTAAAGGATCATTGGTATGGAGCCTTTAAAACAAAACAATTTAGTTTATCTAATACCCTGCCTGCTGTGACTGTCACGTCAAATACATAGGTCATAGTAGTAGAACAGGTGCAGTCAGACTAGCGGAGTAGCACAAATACCTAGCAATACCTAGATTGGTCAACCCGAATAAGATAAAAATCTGGAGAATAGTTCAGCTATATCACTGACTACATGCAGTTACACACAACCATACAATAGCCTGGATGGGATAGGATGACAGTTTTAAAATCTAATATCACAGGGTGGGTGGAGGGAGAGATTGATAACAGAAGCTTTGTTTATCGAATCAATTGTAAATACATGTAACAGGAATGATTCAGCACCTGATCTAGATATCTGGGTAATTCTACTACTCCAAGGACGACAAATAGGAGAAAACGAAGTCGAGTGATTACAATTGATATGATTATGAACAATAAATTTTGTTCGAAACGTCATCCAGTAAATAATACTGTTTCACTGTGTGATATACCTAATAAACAAACTAATATGGAATTACTTACTATCAACTAGTTATTATTGAATAAAAATTCATGAAAAATCCCCACTCGAACATTAATAGACAGAAGATCAGTAGTTCAGCGAAGAGTCTCTTTTCGGCGAATTCATTTTCATAATTGTGCAATCGCAAAGATATATGGTTGTTTTTTATGTGTGTGAGTGTCACCTGTCAGTTCATCTGTTGCTTTTGAGGCAGGTATATCCGTCGTTGGACGTGCATTCTGTCAAAAAGGGTCAAAGAAGACTATCCAGTGTTGCTACAGAAAGGAAGTCATGGCCGTAAAACGTGTGCAGTAATCGAACATCTCGTCACCACTGGTAATTCCATCTCAACAAACGCCTACTCCTTCAAAGTAATCTATAAAATGAACAACAATCTGACAAAGACAATACATTTCCATCTTCTTTGCATTGTAGAAGCCCTAGCCATTGAGTTAGAAGAACCAGAACTATGTATACAAAAGAATATTATTCAACTACTTCTACTACCATGATAACAATTCTGTCGGTTTCACCTAACTTTTGCTTTTATGCTTATTTTTCTAACTACTTAAAACTCTTGAGTAATTCCATATATTATTTTGTTTCCAAGTACACCCTGAGCACAACTCTTTCATCGAACTATTCATGCTATTACGTAACTCTTCTTTAACAATTGTTTGTGATAATTCATCACGTTTGTTACCATCCTCTTATATCAACATCCAGTTCATCTGAACTAACTAATTTCATTTCCTTTTGGCAAATTTAATGTACACACACATACAAAACAACCATATATATTTGCGATTGAACAGTTATGAAAATGAATTCGCCACCGAAAAGAGACTTTTCGCTGAAGTACTGGTCCTCCATCTATGAATAAAAATTTGTTGAAACGATGTGAGGCACAATTATATGAAGTGAATGATCCTCCTAGTGTCAGAACAGTGCATAATGGAGAAGATTTGTAGCTCGGGTGGATTATATTGAATTATTTGTGTCCTCTGATGAGCTGGTTGTTTCTATTGCACTGCATTTGTCGTCCCTCATCTAGATAACATATTCAGCAAAGGTTTAGTATAAAATGGACTTCTCTGTATTCTCCAGTAATTATGGAATTGTAACTTCCGGTGTCCACTCACGTGACTGGTTGTTCATTTACGTCTCTATTGATCCTATTTAGACTGACTTGGAGTTCTATTCTTCTTATCATGTGATTTACGTTTTATTAGCTAATAAATTTGGTCTATAATAATAATGCGTTTGTTAGTCGCTGGTTGATTCACTTGAGTACCAGGCTTTTCCCAGACTGAATTTTTGGTGTTTTGTCTTTTTAAATTTTCCACCTTATCGCAATCGAATTGGTGTCCATAATTATCTGCATGTATTGGGGCGAAAGAATATTATATATATATATATATATATATATATATATAAATATATATATATCAGCATTAATAATTGAATCTGTTATGCAAAGATTAGAATTAATATTATTATTATTGTTCCCTTGGATTCCTAGTGGAACATAGGGCTTCAACTACACGTCTCCACTTTCTTCTAAATTCTGCTACACTTTTTACCTGCATCCATGTTAATCCATACTGTTTCAACTCCTCTTCACACGATCTACTCCATGTCACTCTTGAACGTCCCACTCGCCGCTTCCCTTTCGGTTTCCACTCGAGCACTGGCCTGACGCGCCATGTCACCCAGCGGCCTCCTCAGCCAGGGAGTGTCCAATCAATCTCCACTTTCTCCTGCATATTTGTTAGACGATTGGTTCCTGTTTCGTTTGTTCCCACAGCTTCTAGTTGGTGATTATTTCCGGCCATCTGATCTTGAGTATAGAGCCAGCGAAGACAGTTGTTGATAAAGGTCTGCGACAGGCTGTTGGAAATATTCTTGGTGCCCCGCTACCAAGTTTCTGATCCATCCGTATAGAAGAACTGACTGACTTGACGTTTGTATTGAAAATCCGAATCACTTTGTTGTTGATGCAGGCTGAGTGAGTGACGAAGATGTCCAGATTGGTTTCAGGTTGATGAATGTGTTTCTCGCCTTTCCGATTCTCGCTCGATTTGACATCCTCGTCCGTTCCTCCTGTGGTTGAGACAATGCTCCTTAGATAAGTGAATGAAGTAACCTCTTTCAAATCCCTCCCGTTGATGGTGATTGGCACTGGATGTTGCTGCTGTCGTTGGTTGGTTATTTTCATGACCTCCGTCTTGTCTATGTTCACCTGCAGTCCTGTCTTTGTTGCTTCTCCGACCAGTTTGTCGGTTTTCGCTTGTAAGTCTTCGATTTTGTGTGACATCAAACATAAATCGTCCACGCGCGAAATCCAAGTCTTCTAGGTTCTTCACGTCGGTCCAGGATAACCCTGTCTTCTCGTTTCCCACTGTCTGACGCATAATCCAGTCCACCACAATTAGGAATATCATTGGTGATAATAAGCACCCTTGTCTGACTCCTGTGTTTACTCCAAACGCCTGACTGAGTTTTCCGTTGTGGATCACTTGACATGTGACGTTGTCGTACTTGTGTTGAATAAGGTTGAGGAATATTTGGGGTACGCCGTAGTACTGGAGTAGTTTCCAAATTACTTCACTGTCAACGCTGTCGAAGGCCTTCTCAAAGTCTATGAAGGAAGTTGAGGTAGAGGTTTGATTGCCATTCCATGCTTTGTTCGATGATGGTGCTCTACCTATAATTAAAGCAAAAATCTGCAGGCGTTGCTTTGATGATACATTTGTAATGATTCGGAATATTCATTATAAAAATCCTCATTCAAACATTAGTAGAGTGAAGACCAGTAGTTCAGTGAAGAGTCTCTTTTCGGTGAACTTACTTTCACAGCCGTACAATCTCAAATACATGTGGTTATTCTGTATGTGTCTGTACATAAAAACTTTCAAACGAATATGCAATTAGTAAGTTTATGTTGGAGTTACGGAATACAAAAAGCGTTCATAGGAACTGAATGTTGATATAAGAGGGTAGCAAGAAAAGTGGTGAGTTGTCACAAACGATTGTTAAAGTTAAGTTACGTAATAAGGCGGATAGTTTGTTTAAAGAGTTGTGATTAGGGTGTACATGGAATTTGAAATAAACCCACAAATTGATAAACAGCATATCAGAAGACGTTACATTCACAAGAGAAGAAGAATTAGACAACAAAATTCCGTTCTTAAACGTCTTAATCAAGAGAACTAACTCGGAAAATTTAGAAATTCATGTAAATAGAAAATCAACGTGTGCGTCGGTAGCACGACGATCAGGACTCTTACTGACCATGCACATGGTCTGGGGTTCGATCCCCTGCCGACGCATTTCTAATATCAATGGTCGGTCTACAAAATTTGGGCTACCGATATAGCATGCTGAGAATTCCATACTTGTACGAAAAATACTGTGTGGTTTGAAGGTATAATTCAAAAAAAAGAAGCAATTACCCGATTACCCACAAAAGTTATTAAACTCCAGTCATAACAACAACAACAACAAGCCAACGTCAAAGACCACAAGAAAATTCATCCTACCATAGATAAAAAATATCTCTGAAATAACAGCTAGAATATTAAGACTGTCTGAAATAGATATAGCACACAAACTAGCCAGCCAACCAGATAGCACAATCACTTCATTCGATATTGCGCAAACCAAAAGACCTGACGGAATGCATGTGCAATTCCAGTTTGACAACACTCTTTACCGCCAAGTAGATGGTGTAGCTATGGGCAGTCCACTTAGCCCTGTTTTAGCAGATATATTCATGTCCAAACTTGAAAGAACAAAGTTGAAGCATGCAATCGACGAAACAACTTCCTACTGTCGATACGCTGATAACACATTTATAGTGTGCAAAAATGAAAGTCATGCTTCACACTTACCAAGATTATTCAATGATGCACACACCAATAATGAGTTCACTATGGAACATGAAAGTGACGGAAAGTTTTACTTCCACGACATCCCCATGGAACACCTAGAAGACGGTAGTCTTCAAAAGTAAATTTATCGAAATCCCACAATGGAAAGGACAATACTTACATTTCAATAGCTTTTGTCCATATAGCTTTAAACGTGATTTAGTCAAGACTCTGTATATAGAGCGAAGAGAATTTGCTCGACAGAGAAATTAGAGGAAGAATTTGAGTTTCTTGAAAAGACATTGAAGAGCAATTTGTACCGTCAAAGGTTCATCAACAAGTATGCAAGATCTGAGGTGACAAATGTAAAACAAATCACAGTGGGTAAAACGCCAATCTATTTTCAGCTGGTGTCAATGGACGTGAAAATTGAACGTTTGTTTTATTGGAACTGGCAACCATTGGTGGGCAATTCGAAGGCGCGAATGGAGCGATCGCTTGCACGTTGGAAGAAGGTGGAAAGAACACGAATAAAAGTACCTTATAACTTCATTTGTAGTTAACATTTGTTTGCAGACTTTGTATTTTGTCTCACTTTAATTGCCAAATAATATAATTTCGTTCAGGGAATACTGGTGTTTTGGATTTAAAGTTGAAATACATACATAGTATTTATCGGTTCAAAACGAAAACGTCTTCACTAGAATAGGAAATTAGGGCTAAGTTCCTTGACAGCTGGATTATAAAGGTGAAAACATTGCAGCGATTATCAACAGAAGGCTGAGTACATCACTAGCTATTGCCTATCCTGCAGCTAAGCTTGTTCCCATCTCTCGAACAACTTGCTCTTTGATGCAATCACAAATCGATAGATATCCTTCTCATGTTAACTCCAACTGTATTTACAAATTTACATGTATCTGCGGGAGCAGGTACATTGGAAGAACAGAAAGAAGGGCATATTTACGATTTTCTCAACATGCACCAAAAAGCTTACGTCTAAAGGGAACAAATGCTTTCAGCAGTGCCATCGCCAGGCATCTTCTTGACACGGGTCATGAAGTGGACGTCGAAAAGTCGTTCAAAATTATCAATATGCAAAAGAGCCCCTAAGTTTGTCGAAGTAATCTTTATCAAGAGCCTGAAACCTGATTTATGCGTTCAGAAAGAAGCGGTTATCAGTCTTTCTTTGCCCTGATAACTGCATATTTTTCATCCGAATGCGAGATGCTGAAAAGTTTCCATTGTGTATGATTATTATTGTTTGGAATAGTGTTTAATATTGCATATATATATATATATATTACTGTATGCATATATTGATCGATTGATTTTTGTTTAAAAGTGAACTCTGTGCAAGTATGTTAAAATTGTTTTTGTAGATACATTTAATAATGTCTTTGCCCTGTAAGCAGCTGACGAGAAGGCAACGAAATGAAAGGTAGTACCATTTTATTCTGCTAAAACTGTAGTTCTTGCTTTATACACCTTGGATCAATAGAGAAGTAAATGAACAACCAGCCACGAGAGTGGTCACCGGAAGATACGATGACATCATTCCTGGCAAATTTAGATGAGTCCATTTTACACTGAAACCTGTGGTGTAGATGTTGTCTAGATGAGGGACGAGGAATGCAGTGCAATAGAAACAACCAGCAGCTCAGCGAACACAACTAATTTGAGACTGAACATAACATATAGTCAGAAATAAAGCCCAGCTTTTAAATTCAGATTCCCACTTTTGGTTGAGGACAAACGGCTTTAAGCCTACTTGATGTCAGTATTTGTTCAATCTCTTCTTGATCGAGTCGACTGTAGGCAGTGACACTAGATTTTTCTGAATGTCGGTTCTAAAAGTTAGTGACAAGTTGGAAGAACCAGCACTCCATTAAGATTTATTTCACCACTAAATTCGAAACCTTTAAGATCCTCGTGCCTGGTGGATAGTGAAGAAGAAGCCGATTGCGTCAATATCCGTTGCCTGCAGTTCTGAACACCTCATTATTTCTTCCATCTACCTACTATGTGCTAGTGAGAAGAGATTCAAAATGTTAAGTCGTTTCTCGCATTATAAAATGGACATACAAGGAACTCTTTTTAGCACTTATGATTCCTAAGAAAAAGGTACAAACAGCGAGGAAAATTTTCTTTTCGACGACTCATTTTCATCAGCTATACAATCATAATTATATTAAACAAAGAAATCTGTAAACCAATCTGATACTGGTAAATTTTGTCCTTGAAAAATTGTATTACATAATGTAAGGTGATGACTAATTGTAAGTTAGAAAAGAGATAGAAGTTGACATGACGTAATCAGTATGAGATAATGACTAATCAATAAGGTCGTGTAGAATGGACGGGAACCAGTGGAAAGGCGACCAAGTGTTTTTATATAAAACCTGTATGAAAAAGCAATGTTATTATTAAATAGTAATAGGGTGGTAATAAAATTTGGATGATGGGAATAGTAATGATAATGAGATAATAGTATTAATAATAATAGTGAACTTACAAAATAAAAAAGGAAAGAAGCAAAATTGTAGTAAGAACTTTACTCTAGCCATAGTAGGGCGAGAGAATGTATGTATCGCTTTTGTATGCAGAGTTCCGGTTTCAGATCTCGAATAGCTAATGCTTCAGCTGTGTACATATGGCGTATGCGAAGTCCCTTTGTACGATATTGAGGGACTCTGTGTAGCATTGTGAAGCATTCATGTGTGGGTGCTCGATGTCCGGAGATGACAAGGTGTTTGGGGTTAGAGCTGTTACTGTTCTTCTTTTCTCCTCTGACTGGCTAACCGAGCTGGAGAGTGTTCCAGAATACGTTTGTTGACTTGACGTTGCGTACGGCCGATATACTTTGCTCCACACGAGTAAGTAAATTGATAAATGAGTCCCATTTAAAACAAGGATTGGCCACCTCAAGACTAGTTTTAATGGTATTTGAAAATGTATATAAAGTGACGAAAACATTTAACTACTGATTCTGGTTAGGATCCTGCATCTAGCCGATACGAATCTACCTAACACTACTGGGTACGATGTACACGATTGAGTATTTTTCTATGTCATTGGGAGGCGTACATTGTCCGAACTAAATATTTTGATACTTGTTCCAATATGTGTGCGTTGAACCACCTATTCACTAACAGTTGTTTTCGCTCAATACTCAAGATCAGATGGCCGGCTAGAAAAGATCAGCAACAGGGATCTCTGGGAGCGAACCAACACAGCATCAACCGATTGTGAAACAAATAGGTAGGAAGAAATGGAGATGGATTGGCTGGCCATACTCTGAGGAAACAGTGCATCAAGTGACATCACTAGACAAGCCACTGCTCGAGTGGAACCCGAAAGGGAAGCGGCGAATTAGTCATCAGTGCAAGGGTGACTTGGAGGAGGTCGTGTGAAGAGGGGATGAAAGCATGTGGGTAGGTGGACTTGGAGCCAGGTGAAGACTCTAGCAGAGACGCGGTCGCAATGGAGATGCACGGCTGAATCCCTATGTTCCTCTAGGAATTAAAAGAAACAACAATAATAGTAATAAACCAGCTATTCATACGTTTTATCTGATTCCAGTGAACCTCTAATTGCTTACTTTACATGTTTCGGCATAAAACATTATTTTTAAATGTTTTATATCCATTAATATATCCCAGAGTCTAGGTACAGATTGTAGTCGTCATTCCAGTTAAACAAAGCTTCAATGCATCATCTTACAGGGAAACTAAAGGTGTACCTGTACTATAACCTTTTAGGCCAGTCGCCACCATCTCTTCTTTTAGCGATTCCAATTAATTATTACAGAAACTGTACACCTTGAATGATGTTTTTTCTTCAATTATAATTCAGTTCATGGTTTCAAATGTGTTCTCAGATCCTTCTTAGAGTATATTGCCGTAGGTTGACTCCAACACACACACATACATACATACTGAGGTCTGGATTGCACAGTGGTTGTTTTGTTACCTTTTTCTTATGGAAATAGTGCTTTGTATCTAACAGGAGGTGGTCCATTCCACTACTAAGTGCAGCAGATATGCTTTGTTACGTTTCTCCTGTTTCTGTGCTCATTCCCCTTTTAATAACCTACCATACTCCCTTTTAATAATAATCATAATTTGCTTTATTCCAGAAATAGTACTAGTGGTACAGTGTGGAATTTTCAGCACAATATCTACCATATTTGCATCTAATTTTATCAAACATTTAGAAGGAATATTTAACAAAAAAAGGATAAACACAAAAATAATTATAAATGCGAAAAAATACCGAGAAGTAGAAAGGAAAATTAACAGCATATAATAATAACTCAGTATTGGGTAGTGGAAGCAATGATATGATTATGCATGGTGACAGTAAAGCTACAGTCATACACGAAGTTATGAAATGATAATTAACACTGTTTATCGCCAAGATGGTCAGTTAATTTGGTTGAAACAACACTAAACAATCATAAAATAACATATCAGGGTTGTTGTTTTGTTTTTTATTGTCAGGTCTAATGCAGTGCTTGTAGTGGTAGTGTGAGTAATCCTGCTTAATACAAAATTTTAAGAGGGTGATAATGGCGTTCACAACCAAGATTGTCAGTCAATATTTCCAAAAAAACCCACAAAAACTAATAATTACATGGTGGTTAATGACAGGACAATTTTGTAATACTCATAGTTCTGTTATAGTCGGAACCAGTGGATACACAATAGAAGGAATATAGTAACGTACAAAAAAAGGAAGCCAATGTTAATAATTTAGGTAGCTAAGTATGTTTAAGAAGGAGTTCACTATAGAATGCAAAATAAGAGGGAAATAAAGGAGCCTAAAATTATGTTAATAACAACAAAGCAAGTCATATATTTCGCGCTTAACATTGTCTCTGTCGCTTAGAACACGGGCCAAGTATGGTATCGTTGAGTTCCTGTACTTGGTTGTATGAGCATAAATTATTTTATACTGATTTCTGGTTCCACTTGATGAGATACAAGGCGAGAATTGTGAATAGAGGGGGTGTTTGGGGGTCGGAGATTATGGTTTTAGACCATTTTTCGCAGGTATTCAGATGCCTATCAATTAATGTAGTGATGAGTTGACTGAGTTTTACACCACTAGTTCTACTGACTACCTTCAACATCCTTCTCAGGATGGTGTAGTCCTTTTTCATTGTGCTGAAAGTCTGACAATCTTCATTCCATTTATTTCTGTATTAGAATTATTATAAGATGAAAATCTTTCTTACTGAAATTATTCAGTAGTCTGAGACTGAATTTCACAAAATGCCAGGTTGTTAATTATACTGTCAGTTGCAAGCAAGACATCTATTTGGACTCTTACAGAACTACGATAGCCACGCTTCAGTCGATAAATTGAATATCACATACCCTGATACTGTTTCATCTTCCGGCAAAGTTCAACAATAGCGTCCCAAGTGATGAGAACGCAAGAGTGTCCTTGAGCCGGCCAACCATATAAATGATGCATTTTTGCATGAAAAATGACGTATATTTACAAGAAAATGCATGAAAACACATCAAACAGGGTATCCTTCTCTGACATGACTTACAAATACGTCCCACTTTTAACGAGGAGTATCAGTTGCTAAGTTAGGCTTGTTTCTATACATGTATTCACCGAGGTGACTGAAGATAAGCTGTTTTTGTGAATCGTTTATTTCTCTTATCTCGTTGTGCAGTCCCCCCTAAAGCCCTCGGTTGAAATACTGTGGTTTCCAGTAAGAGGATCAACGACTACTTACCAGGAAAGTGTGGATAATAAAACAAATTAAAATAAATGACATCAACTCTAAATCTATCCCTCAACACTAACCCTAACCTTAATCCTAACCCTAATTTTACAGGCCGACCATAGATATCGGCTGTACGTCGGCAGGGGATCGAACCTCGAACCATGTGCATGATCGGCGAGAGTCCTAACCACTGTGCCACCGACCCTGACATAACCCTTACCCCAATAGTTACCTTAACCCTAATCCTAACTCTAGCGAGCTATTATCGCATTGCCCAAACAGTACTTAAAAATGTGATCTCGGTGAAATTTGCTCCAAAGTTGGTGAATATCACTGATATTTCAGCTATGATAATGACAGGTGCCGTAGGACAACGACTGGCATGCATTCCAGGTCATTGGAGCGTTCGGACACCTGGGACGCTATTGTTAAACTTCGCCCATCTTCAAATCTTTTCTGGTCATAAATTATGTTGTTAATCTCTAGAATTGTCTTTCGTTTGACCAATCAAATAGTGAAATTGATCATTTCTAGCATAACTCAGTCAGTTCATATATATCTCATCCATTCCTCTTTATTGCTTCCTGAAATGGAGAAAAGTGGCTATGCTGCACTCTGTGGTCTGCCATGAACTTACTAGTCTAATAGGAACACAGGGATTTAACAGCACTTCTCTAATATGTCAGATTCTCTTTGGTCCTTCTTCAGCCAAACGTACGATTGCCCATAGTTTCTTGTATCCTCCTTACATGTTCTCCTCTGTGTAATACTCAAAGCCATGCCAGACTCTTCCTTTTCTATTTTGTTCTGGAGCGTGATATCAATCGACAGTCTCCTCAGAGTGTGCCCTCCATTTTCTTTTACGTATTTGTTGGGCAATGCACTCTTGATTTGTTTCCTTCCAAAAGCTTCTGGTTGTTTGATCTTCATGTTTGCATCCTGTTGGAAATACTTTTTATGCCAGTCTAAGTTTCTGACCTGTATGGAGAGACCGACTAACTTGACAGTGGTGTTGAAAATTCGAATTTTGCTCTTTATGCTGAGTGTAGAAGATTTCCAATTTGGTTTCAGAGTGATGAACGTCTGTCTTGCCTTCCGCATCCTAAGTGGTTTTGACATCCTGATCCGTGCCGTCCATCTGTTGTTGAAACGACGCTGCCCTGATAAGTGAAGTAAGCGACCTCTTTCAAATTTCTCCCAGTGACAGTGCTTCCTGTCATCTGTTGATTAGTGTCATCCCGTCCGTCTCCTCTATGTTCACTTCAAGTCCTGTCTTTGTTTCGAGCTTCGTCTGCAAGTCTTCTAGTTTGTGTGACATTAGATATAATTCACCCACGCTCGAAATTCAGAAATTCAAGTGTCTTCTTATCGACCTAGCGTGTTCCTGTATTCTCGCTTCCTAAGTACGGTGTGCCGCATACTCCAATCACACACAATGAGGAATATCATCATGGATGATAGTAGGTAGACAGACTTGTCTTCCTACTATCATCCATTGCGAAGGCCTAGCAAAGTGGTAATTTCATACAGCCAGCTGTTGAATGAGGTTGATAAAAACTTGCGGCAATACCCTCTAGAGTGCTGAAGAAGTTCCCAAATTACTTCTCAGTCTACACTATCGAAGGCCTTTTAGAAACTGATGAAGTTTAGGTATAGGTTTGACTGTCATTCTGTGTTTCGTTCAGTGATGATAATGATGATGCGTAGAGTTGCAGCTTAATCAGCACATGATTTGCATTTCCTGAATGCAGCTTGTTCTGGTGAGTGACAGAGTTCAGCATCCAGTGAATATTTTAGTCTCTCTAAAATGCAGCATCCCGGATTGTCAACTACAATGTGAAGTCAGTGCTACTCACTATACGGAACAGAGACTTGCTTTGCGCGTCATAAAGAGCATCTCAGACAAACTACACGCCTTCATTAACAGTTGTCTTCGCTCAATACTCAAGATCAGATGGCCAGCCAGAAAAGATCAGTAGCAGCTATCTCTGGAAGCGAACCAACCGAGTAGAAACCGATTGTGCGAGAATTATGCAGGAAGACATGAAGGTGGATTGGCTGGCCATATTCTGAGAAAACAAACCATCAAGGGACATCACAAGCAATGCAGTTCATGACTCGAGTGGAAGGAGAAGGGGAAGCGGCGAGTTGGTCGTCAGTGCAAGGGTGACATGGAGGATGAGGTGATGTGAAGAGGAGATGAAAGCATGTGGACAGACTGGGAGCCAGGTGAAAACGACGTAGAACCGGACGCAATGAAGACCTGTGGCTGAAGCCCTATATTCTTCTAGGACCTATATGAAACAATAATAATAATGATATGTGGCCCCGGTCTTCAGATCAGTTTTTAGTGCTTTTGGAGCAATTCTTTCTTAACCTGCTGTCTTCCCGGATGACTTTCACTAGCTGGATTGCATTCAAGACTTTTTAGTTTGGTTTGTTTTAGTGGACTGGTGTTCACTCGCACTTCTATGCCCACTGTTGGTGGCATTTCTGGACGAGTCACACTTACTCATATATTATAAATACACACGTTAAAATTAATGTTCATTATTATAAAGGTTTTTGTATTTTCCAATGGATAAAAAAAACAAAGTGATATTGTTCCTTTTACTGACGTTTCGCTATTTAATGCTAATAGCTTTATCAAAGTATTATTAAACCAGAATATACAAAATCTCAGGATATATATAAAATCAAAATCAGAAGAAATCAACACCGTAAAGCATCTCTTCGACCACCGAGAAATCCCGTTGAACTACAAAAACTTGAAAAATCATCAGCTATAGAATCAGGCCACAAAATTGATTTTGACAATATTGAAATCTTAATCCAGAAAAACTTCAGAAATCACAAAGAACGTCTAATATCATCAGAAGCACTTCATATCAAGTGGGATCCAAATTGCCTGAATAGGAATGATGGACTAAAACAGAATCTGACCTGGTTGCAACAACTCCCTCCCCTCCCCCATGAAGTGACAAAATCAACACGAATGTGATATGCAAGTTCACTATGTAAACACACACTACTTTTTTAATTTAACACACCGATCATATCCAACAATCCACATTTGATTTTGTTATCTTCACCAATTTACCAACTTGACAACAAAAAATGCCCCCAGACTAACGAACGATGATCAAGTTAGTAAACTTTATTTTGATATCATAACAGACGTACTATCACCTTTGTTATTTGGTTTAGTGATCTTCATCGCTATTTTCACTTTCAATATGTCCCTTTAACCTGACCTAAGTAGTCTATTTTCTCACCCCCTAACTCTTTGTTATATATATGCTGAGATTTGTAAATTCCGGTTTAATAATAATGCTTTGAAAAAGCTGTTAGCAATAAATAGCGAAACGTTAGTAAAATCAGCAACATCGTTTTGTTTTTCATTCACTGGGAAATACAGAAACCTTTATTATAATGAATATCATATACCCAATGCTCAAATTTTTTCAAACCCTTAAAAGTGAACTTGGTTTGGACATATATAAATTAAAATTAATATTATTGATATTAATTATTTTCTCGGTTATCTATTTCGATTTTATTTGCATCTTACTTTCAAATTATATATTGAAAAAACATTTCGAGTGGTAATTTGTAGACAATTTCATAATCACACCTGCATACAGTGTTATAGACAATTAAGTTTCAAGCAAATATTTCGCCATATATAATTCAACTTTAACACTGCACATTCCATTGTAAAAATCACTCTGTCTCGTAGCATACTCATACCAAAAAAATATTACGCAATCTAACATGCACAATCATTATGCCTGATAAAATTAGCAGTCTTCTCTTTCTATCTCTATTTCTCTTCTTTTAGTAATTACTATAAAACAACGACAAAATTAGCTATTGAACGAGAAGCAATCGAAAATAGCATTAGTAAAATATATATATAAGCTTTCACTACTCTCAAGTCTGTGTGGAGGTCAACAGCACTCAGCATCAAAAATCATCAGGATCCGGATTTTAAACTCCAATGTGAAGTCAGTGCTACTATACGGATCAGAGACTTGCACTGTGCATCATAAAGAGCACCTCAAACAAACTGCAGACCTTCATTAACAGTTGTCTTTGCTCAATACTCAGTATCGGATGGCCAGCCAGAAAAGATCAGCAGCAGAGATCTCTGGTAATGAGCGAACCAACCCAGCAGAAACCGATTGTGAAACAAATAGGTAGGAAGAAATGGAGATGGATTGGCTGGCCATACTCTGAGGAAACAATCCATCAAGTGACATCACTAGACAAGCCATCGCTCGTGTGGAACCCAAAAGGGAAACGGCGAGTTGGTCGTCAGTGCAATGGTGAGGGTGACTTGGAGGAGGTGATGTGAAGAGGAGATGAAAATGTGTGGGCAGACATGGAGCCAGGTGAAGACTGTAGCAGAGAACGGAACGCAATGGAGACGCACGACTGTAGCCCTATGTTCCTCTAGGAATTAAAGGAAACAATATTAATAATAAGTTTTTAGTTTTCGTAGACACAAATGAAAGACCAATTGCAAATCTTGACAGTATCTTGTCTGCTTGTCTTTTATTTTTAAAACTCAATTATCTACGATCCACATAGTTTTTGTGCAAACAGCTTTATATAAGCACTGGTCAACACTCTGTACAACAAAGCTATGAGACAAAAAGCTCTACAGAGAAATTAGATGAAGAATTCGTGATTCTCGAAATGACGTCGAAAAATAACGGTTAACCTCAGAGACTCATTATTAAGAGTAAGGAAGATGTGAAGGCTCGAATGTCAAACAAATCACTACTGTGGGAAAACAGCCTGTCTTCATTCAACTTGATTTTAAAGGTGACTGTAATGCAGCAATGGTCAACAGTAGACTGCGATTGTCACTAGCCTGAGCCTATCCTGCAGCAAAGTTGATTCTCGTCCAGTCAAAAGCTGAAAGATACCCCTTCTCATGTTAACTCCAACTGTGTATACAGATTTTGCGTGTATGTGCGTGAGCGGTTACATTGGGAAAACAGGAAGAAGCGCACACCTCCGATTTTCTGGACATGTGGCAAAAAGCCTACGTCTCAAAGGGGAAGAAGTGATTACAATAGTGCCATTACTAGGCTTCTCTTTGATAAGGGTTATCAGGTGGAAATCGCGAAATCCTTTAAAATTATCAATAGACAAAATATCTCAGTTTTGTACAGGTTTTCCAATGCAATCTCTACTTGAAATCCTATCTAGCCGTTGAGAAAGCAGCAATTATCAATCTCTCCTAACCCTAGTAGTTGGATGTCCTTAGCCTCTCTTTCATTTGTTTGCGTAATCTGCGGTTTGAAACTCAGCCCCCCCCCTATAATATGATGTAATTCTGCTTTTCTCCTGTGTTCACGATTTAAGTTGTAATTTATACATTGTTACCTAATTACTTTTGCTCACTCATCATATTTTGACAGGCTCTCTTCATTACGTGACTCCTTTGCCGTTACATGCATACATTTGCTTTGTTTAAACTTGAACTTACTGAGTTAAAAAAGATTAATTTTCTGAACATTGTTCACTAAGTTCGGAAACTCCAGTCAACTGACATCATGTGAAATTTGCAAGTATGTTAAATCGTTCTGTACTCAAACTCAAGAATTAATTGACTATTGACTTCTTTAGATACTAGAGGAACATAGGGTTTCAGCCACACGTCTCCATTGCAACTTATGCCCACAGGCTGTCATCTCCTTTTCACATACGCCACTCCATGTCACACGCAAACTGACGACCAGCTCACCGCTTCCCATTCTCCTTCCACTCGAGTGATGGCCTGCATTGCGTGTCATGTCACTTGATGGTTTGTTTTCTCAGGGTATGACCAGCCAATCCACCTCCATTTCTTCATTATGGATACGATTTTATTTTGATAGACCATATCAACTTGATATGACCATGAGCAATAATTTGTGCTAAAAACATCATCAGTTAATATTACTGTGTGATTTATCAAAATAAAATCATATCCATAATGGAGTTACACTCTACAACAGTGCCCAAGTTTTATACTTACACACCCATTTCTTCCTGCATATTTGTTGCACAGTCAGTTCTTGGTTGTTTCACTCCCACAGATCCCTGTCGCTCACCTTTTCTGGCCATTTGATCTTGAGTAGTATTGAGCGAAGACAGTTGTTGATGCAAGTCTGTAGTTTGTTCGAAGTGCCTGTACGTGTTGACTGTATTCAAGATACACCTCAACTAACAGCACTTACTAAAGGCTTCTCCTCTTAATACCCTTATCAGTAATGTGCATAGCGTGTAAGTACTGATTAACGAACTCAAAGTAAAACGGATGGCGACACGGTAGTGTGTCCTGATGAGAGTTGTACTTTTACACAGATTAAATATCAATTTTAATAAATAAGAATGTTATGCAACTTATCTGTTGCCCGGCTGGGTAGTAATCTGTAAGAGGGGAGTAATAATAACATCAACCTGGATGGTATCATTATGCGGAGATCCTTGTCGATGACTGCAAACCTAGTCCGGTTAACTGAGTTCTAGTCAAACATCATAATTTCCAACGACGTGAACTATGGTTTCGAAAACCATCTATGTTAAGATTTATGGACTATGATTCGTGTTTCAAATGAAGAACATGAGTTTTGGGATAAGATTCATTCGTTTATGAAAATTAATTCAAGATGACACTAGAAAGTAACTAATGACGTATATCCTGGCTCGCTAACCACAATGGAAACATGACTGATAGAACTCAGTCTGTTCCGACACCAGGGATCACGCATACAATAGTGGTTATTCCACAGAAACTCATCAGTGCATCTATACATAAATATATATATGTATATATTAGTTAGTTGCATAGTTAGTCCTTTCTCTGGTGTCCGCCTTCAAAGTGTATAAATCTGGATAATGTATCTTGCATCATAAAATACTTGAGGATTATTCATAAGCCTGGAGCAGTTTAAGGTCTTCTTTATTCCAGAGGAAAATTATACACAATGGACTCATCTGCCAGTAGGCTGAGAAGTGTGTGTTTGCCTACATCTCTGTACTTCGAATCCTAATTCATCAGCGGTCCGAGATTAAGTGTAATTCATAGCTTCGCACATCAATCTGAGTAACTGAGTTCTTTCTGATATATGTCACTGTAATCATTCCCTTGGATTCCTAAGTGGAACATACGGCTTAAACAGCACATTTCCACTTTGTCCTGTTGACTACTGTCACCACACGATTGCTCATGGATTGTCATCCCTTCCCAACATGATCTCCTCCATGTAGGCATCTATCCAATGCCGAAATCGTCGTTTCCTATCCAGGTTCCACTTGAGGGTTTTCCCCAGAACACAATGTCACCCGATCGCCCACTCATTATGTGTTTTTGGCATATTTGTTGTGTAATAGGTCCTTGGTTGGTTCATCAGCACAGGTTTGTGTTACTAATCGCTTTTCACTGTTCGGCTGGTCTTCAACATGATGCCGTCAAAGGTAGTTGTTGACAAATATCTGCAGTAGGCTGTTCGAAATGTTTTCTGTGACACTCCAAGTTTCAGACCTTTGTAGAAGAACTGAATGTCTTCACAGTGGTGTTTAATATATGAATTTTGTTCTTTATGCTGAATGTAGTAAATTCCCAGAATGATTTCAGAGTGATAGAGGACTATCACAACTTTCCGATCCTCACTGGTCTCGCCATTCTCATCTGTGCTCTCACCTTGAGTTGAAACGATGCCATGTGGCCATATAAGTGGAGGATGTGATCTCTTTGAAATTACTACCACTGCATTAGAAAGACTTTATGTCTTCTTAATGCAGTGGAATCTAGTCTATCCTAATCAACTATTGTATTTGTTTCCCAGCGATTAATTCAACAATAAACAGGTTGACTACAGGATTTCATCATGAGCTGATATCAGTTAGAGAACCATTGGAAAACCTGCGGGGATTACTGGACAGTTATTTTGTTCTAGTATGGGAGTCTCCATCAGTACGCACCCACCACAGGGGGTTCGAACCCAGGACCTTCTAGTTACAAGCCTAGCAAACGTGTCGACCATTTAGCAGCCACTGGGACTCGATCCAATTGCTAGCCAGCCCATGAATTCTGACTTCAGGCAATTCACGACATAGCGCCACCGGTAGCCGATGTCTTTGGCGACCTGCTGTATCCTACTAGAACCCAGCTAACTGCTTGCGTGAATAGGGCCATTCGATAGTGAGAATCTCATCGATATTCAAGTATTGATTTGTAAGGATTTGCTTGACTGTTCAGTGCTATGCAGTACTCCTAGGTTTCCCAATGGTTCTCTCACCAACGTCAGCTCATGATGAAATAATTTAATTCATACTCAGATGATGTCTGGGCATGTAATTAGAAGTTAACTGCGGAATGGAAGCATCTGCACATGAAGCCAATATGTCAACCTGAGACCAAGCACTTCAGTCCAATCAATCGACGGGAAAATCTTAAATTGAATTCAATATTATGATTTCATTCCATCAATCATGGAGGTGTAAATGAATGCCACATTTCAGCTACTCCTTTGAATCCTTGGCACTAATCATTATTGTAAGTGTAGAACTTGGACAGTGCAGGAGAATATGATTCCATATTGGATACGTTTATTTCAAATATTACACAGGGATGTTGCCGTATTGCCAACTGGATGACAATGTTTCGAGTATAAATTATTGCTGCTCATAATCATATCAGATTTAGTGACAAAATTTCCCAGTTTGTTTTATACATATATTTTATCTCCTTCTGTTCCCCAACTTACTTTTGTTATTTGTTGCCACCCTCCATATCTCTGGTATAGGCATTGCGTCACTCCTATTGCAAGTGTGCGGTGTTGTATTGATAAACAAAGAGTCAGTAACTAACCTCTCTGTCTCTCCACCTAACTATATTACTACCACAGTGCCCAAGTTTTACACATTTATAACTATATTACTTTTTAATGCTCTCACTCTCTTCCACGCAGTCTAATGTTCGGTTACATGCAAGTGAATTCACTGCAATGGCTGAGCTTTTTTCCAAGTTATGTACTTATTTATTTATTATTATGGCTTAACTCCACACCGTATTTTCGGTACAAGTATGGAATTTTCAGCATGTGCTATCGGTAGTCCAAATTTTGCAGGCCGACCATAGATATCAGGTGTGCGTCGGTAGGAGGTCGAGTCCCGGACCATGTGCATGGTCGGCGAGAGTCCTAACCGCTGTGCCACCGACGCAGCCTCTGTCGTTCTAGGTGTAGCTAAGTTTTGATATCCCTGTATTCTAACTAAACCGAATCTACTAGTGTAACCTATATACTGACCTCACAGTCATTATATGTTATTTGGTAAATCATATATTTTTCTGAATTAGATGCTTAAGCCGACAAATTTTATCTCTAAGGTATTTGGTTGGGTGGTTGGTTGAAATGTCACCCTAATCCCAGCTTCATTGAGAATCCTTTCTAGTACTACAGAGGTTTTGAATTCTATTCATCATTTTCACTACTAATCTTATTTTGTTTTATGGTTCTTCATATATTTTTGAATAAATTCTGATGGGTAGCGTGTCATTTACCAGTAATATTTGCCTTATTTGTTTGGTGTAACTATTTAAATCTTGCGTCTTACTAGTTAGGCTCTTCGCCCGATTATGCAGAAATTTAACTAAACGTATATTTACCGATTCTTGATGGGATGGATTAAAGTCTAAGTATTTATCAAAGTGTGTTCCAGTTTCCTATAAAGACTGCTGTCGAACTCACCATCTTGTTTTTCTTCTATACCACAGTCTAGTATGATCAACTCACTTTATTCAGTTTCTAAGTCCAAAGTGGATTGGCCTCCATTTACTACTGAGTTTCTGTGTGTGAAGAACTTAGATATATGTTTAGATGTCATCACACTGAATGTATTGTCGACTGGTCTCCAGGAAAACGAATGGCAGATGGAGAGAGAGGAATATATATATATATATCGTGCAAATTGGTGCGTCGGTTGCATAGCGGTTAGGACGCTCATCGACCATGCACATGGTGCGCATGCTCCGGGGTTCAATCCCCGGCCAACGCACTCGTTTACCTCGCTAAACCAGAAATAATGCTGGTGAAGAGGAAAGGTTAGGCATGGGGCTAGCAACCCCATCCTGTAAAATAAACACTGCTACAGAAACTTCAAGCCACAAGCTTGAAGCCCTATGTTCCACTGGGGAACGTGAAGGAAAAAAATCGTGCAAATTGTGAAGCCATGTAACTATAGTTATGTGATAATGAGCAATACATTTTGCTCAAAGCGTCATCCAGTTTTTTGATATTACATCACTGTGTGTTGTGTCAAACAAAATTACCTATTATGGAATTACATGAAACTAATCGTCTAGATAACGTCGCCTAGTTAACTAGCTCGCTAGTCTTCCAGCCGGTCCCTAGTCCGGGTAAAGAGGGAGGTTTGGGCATGGAACTAGCAACCCCATACCACTTACTCTTTCAAACTGCTAGAGAAACTTCAAAACACAGAAAATATTCTAAAAATACAAAAACTTCAAATAACAATCTTATACTTTGCTAGAATCAGAGAGGCGAAATGACGCTGGCCAGTGAAAGCATTCGGGAAGCCAATTTCATATCAGTTTGTTTATTAGATATATCACAAAGTGAAACAGTATTATTTACTGGATGACGTTTCGAAACCGGTTTGGAAATCTTTTGTACTCAGCACAAGGAACACGATTCGAATTTTCAACACCAGTGTCAAGTCGGTCACTTCTTCTATACGGGTAAGAAACTTGCACTGCGTGTCACGAAAAGGACTTCCAACAGGTTGCAGACTTTCATCAACAGCTGCCTTCACTCCATACTGAAGATCAAATAGCCAGTCGGCCAGAAAGAATTAGTAACAAGAAATTCTGGCTGGGATCAAGTCAACCAAGAGTCGATCGCTCAACAAATATGTAGGAGAACGTGGAGGTGGATCGGGCATTCATTGGAGAGGCCACCGAATAACATCGTCTGTCAGGCTCTCGAGTGGAATCCCGTTGGGACGCGATGAGTTGTTCGTTGGTGCAAGGGTGACATGAAGGAGATCGTTAATCCTTGGCCCAGCTGAAGAGGATAGCAGAAAACAGAACAAAGTGGAGATATGTTGCTGAAGCCCTATGTTCCACTCGGAACGCAAGGGAATAATAGCAATAATAATAGTCAGTATGGCTCTTCCCCCACCATTTATGATCATTTGAAGGCCGAAATGTCCTTGAATAAATGGCATAATAGTTGGGTAATAGATGATGCTAGTAGATAGTACGAAGACAGGGATCAAGTTCCGATGAAATCATCGACCTGTTGATGATCTTTTCCCGTTGCCAAACAGTTTAGTTGCGACATAAAGCTGCTACACATAACCAAACTGAAAACACTAACCACCAGAACAAAACAGAGGGTCGTATCACAAATATTTTTACGTTCAACAAATATACTTGTAAATATATATATTACTCAGAATTTATTCAAAATCTATAATTAGTAACAATGTAACGATCTCATAGAGCATAAACAAAGAAGAAGTAATTAGAAATATGCTTACTGTTATCAAATTTAAGAGTTATCTAAAATTCTTTGGCAAAAATTATCATAAAGAATTACACTGAGCCAAAAAATTTATCTTCTACAAATTTACTAGACAATGATGTCAACTTCTTCTGTTAATCAAACACCTAAGAAATAAATGAGAGAGTTGATCAAATCGGGTCAAGTACTTTTTATCATAGAAGAAACGTTTTTGACCAAAATCAATAGGCTGGCAAACTATTGGAATACTAAGAAAAAGAAAAATATATGCATTAAAGAAATTGAGTCATAGAAAAATACAACAGTACTGTTTTACAAATATGCTTAACAAAATTTAATCAGTAAATATCTGATAATTTGTGTTTTCAAGTGTTGGTTTGTAGGCATTTGATTAATTGGTTAAATGATTTCATCATGAGCTGACGTTGGTGAGAGAACCATTTGGAAACCTAGGAGTACTGGACAGCAATGAACAGTCGATCAAATCCCTAAAAACCAATTCTAGTATATAGATGAGACGCTCACTAGAAACTGGCTCTGTTCAGTTAGATAGTTACATGGGTTCTAGTGGGAAGTTGTGAGCAGTAGTGTGCATTAGGTAGGGTGTGAGGACAAATACTGGCCACAGATGACATTGACTACGTTTCGCGCTATGTGGCGAATTCGCAGAAAATGAAATTCATGCGCTGGCCATTGGTTCGAGTCCCAGTGGCTACTGAATGGTCTACACACTCGGTAGCCTTGTAACTAGAAGGTCCTGGGTTCGAACTCCTGTGGTCGGTGCGTACTGATGAAGACTCCCAAACTGGGACGAAACCACTGTCCAGTACTCCCAGGTTTTCCAATGGTTCTCTAAATGATGCCAGCTTATGATGAAATCCTGTAGCCAATTCGTGTATTATTGAATGAATCACTGAGAAATACATATATTAGTGGATTGGGATAAACTAGTAATATATGTGTAAAACTTGGGCACTCTAGTAGTAAGTTATTCCATATTAGTTTTTTTATTAGGTATATCACACAGTGAAACAGTATCATATACTGGACGACAAGGTTTCGAACAAAATTTATTGTTCATAGTCAAATCATTATCATAATCACAGGACTTCGAAAGTTGAGTTTTATAGTTTTCGTTTTCCTCTCCTATTTGTCGTCGTTGGCATAGTAGATTTTTCCAGATATCTGACTGGACAGGTGTTGAATCATTCCTATTACATGTGTTTGCAGTTGATTCGATAAACAAAGCTTCTGTTATCAGTCTCTCCCTCCACCTACCTATTGTATGGTTGTGTGTAACTGCATGTAGTGCTATAGCTGAACTATTATCCAGATTTCTTATCTTATTTGGGTCAACCAATCTAGATTTTGCTAAGTTTTTATGTTCAGCTAGTCTGATTGCCCCTGATCTACTAGTTTGACCTATGTATTTAACCTGACATTCATATTAGGCAGTGTACTAGATAAACTAAATTGTTTTGTTTTAATAGCTCCACAGGATCCTTTAACCGACGAAGCTTGTTTCTAACTGAGTTTGTGGGTTTGAATGCCACTTTTATTCCTGACTGCTTTGTTAAGAATTCTGCGTAAGGCTTCCGAGATTCTTTCCTTGTATGGAATTACTACTGATGATTTAGATTCCTTATTGTTGGTGTTGTCATCATTATTGTCATTGTTATTATTATCAAAATCGCGACTATCATTATTTTTTTTTATTTTTACATTTTTTACATATTTCCTGACTAATTTATCCAGGTAATTATTAAGTTTCAAGAACATCTGATATGTGTATCACTTCCTGTCTTAGATTTTCCCTGGTGCTACTCAATTTTTGTGCTCTGTCACTTAAACATCTCACCAATCCTATTTTTACTGAAACAGACAAGGTGGGATGATCGGAAGTCCAAATATCTGTTTGTTTGTTTGTTTCAAAGTCGTGTGATCACAATTGATGTGATTATGAACAATAAATTTTGTTCGAAACCTTGTCATCAAGTAAATACTACTGTTTCACTGTGTGATACATCTAATAAACAAACTAATGTGGAATTTAGATAGACTAGATTCGAAGTAAAGACGTTAAGTCTTTCTAATGCAACAGAAGAAATTTCAAAGCTGACCTATCCAACACATATATGGCCACATAGCATCGTTTCAACTAAAGGCGACGGCACAGATGAGGATGACGAGACCAGTGAGGATCGAAATGGTGTGACACACCTCTATCACCCTGAAATCATTCTGGGAATATACTGGTTTCAGTTTAAAAAACAAAATTCATATAATAAACACCACTGTGAAGACAGTCAATTCTTCCACAAGGGTCTGAAACTTGGAGTGTCACAGAAAACATTTCGAACAGCCTACTGCAGATATTTGTCAACGACTACCTTTGACGGGACCATGCTGAAGAACGATTAGTAACACTAGACTGTGCTGATGAACCAACCGAGGACCTATTACACAAGAAATATGCCAAAATCACATCATGAGTGGGCGATTGGGTGACATTGTGTCCTGGAGAAAACGCTTAAGCGGAACCTGGATAGGAAACGACGATTTTGGCATGGGATGGAAACTTACACGGAGGAGTCATGCTGGGAAGTGATGACAACCCATGAGCAATCGTTTGGCTAGCCGAAGACGACAGTAGTCAGCAGGATAAAGTGGAAATGTGCTGTGAAGCCCTATGTTCCACTAAGGAATTCAAGGGAGTAATTACAGTGATATATATCAGAAAGAACTCAGTTACTCGAAATGATGTGTTAAGCTGTGTACTACACTTAATGTCTGACTTATGATGATAACACCCACTTGGTTAGATTGAATTAGGATTCCAGGTACAAAAATGTACGCAAACACACACACTTCTCAGCCTACTGTCAGATGTGCTGATTATGTCTAATTTTCCTCTGGAATAAAGAAGACCTTACACTGCTTCAGGCTTATGAATAATCCTCAAGTATTTTATGATGCAAGATAACACTTTGAAGGCGGACATCAGACAAAGATTCAACTCACTAACTAATATATTTGTATTTACATATATATATACAAATGCACTCATAAGTTTCTGTGGAATAACCACTATTGTATGTGTGATCCCTGGTGTCGGAACAGACTGAATTCTATCAGTCATGTTTCCATTGTGGTCAGGAAGCCAGGATATACGTCATTAGTTGGTTGCTAGTGTTATCTTGAATTGACTGTCCTAAACGAATGAGTCTTATCCCAAAACTCATGTTTTTCATTTGAAACACGAATCATAGTCCCTAAATCTTAACAAAGTTCACGTCGTCGGAAATTATGATATTTGACTAGAACTCAGTTAACCGGACTAGGTTTGCAGTCATCAACAAGGCTCTCCGCATAATGATACCATCCAGGTTGAAGTTATTATTATTCCCTTCTTAGAGCTTACTACCCAGCCGGGCAACAGTTAAGCTGTATAATATTCTCATTTATTAAAATTGATATTTAATCTGTGTAAAAGTACAACTCTCATCAGGACACACTACCGTGTCGCCATCCGTTTTACTTTGAGTTCGTTAATCAGTACTTACACGCTATGCACATTACTGATAAGGGTATTAAGAGGAGAAGCCTTTAGTAAGTGCTGTTAGTTGAGGTGTATCTTGAATACAGTCAACACGTACAGGCACTTCGAACAAACTACAGACTTGCATCAACAACTGTCTTCGCTCAATACTACTCAACATCAGATGGCCAGCCAGGAGAGATCAGCAGCAGGGATCTCTCGAAGCGAACCAACCGAGTAGAAACCAATTATGCAAGAATTAATCAGGAAGAAATGGAGGTGGATTGGCTAGCCATACTCAGGGAAAACAAACCATCAAGTGACATCACATGTAATGCAGGCCATCACTCGACTGGAAGGAGAATGGGAAGCGGCGAGTTGGTCGTCAGTTCGCGGGTGACTTGGAGGATGCGGTGATATGAAAAGGAGATGAGATCCTATGGGCATAGTTGGGAATGGAGACGTGAAGCTGAAACCCTTTGTTTCTCTGGTATCTAAAGGAGCCATTATTAATAATATTCATTGTCGAAATTCTGAGTCACTGTTTCAGATAACCAACCACGTCACAAGTGTTCCAAGGTTCGATTCCCGGCTGAGGTACTCCTATCTCACAGCCAGTCGCATAGCCGGTAAAGAGGGAATCATGTAAATGAGCCTGCTAACCGCACTTTTTGGAATATTAACATCACTGCTACTGAAATGCTTGAAGTTCAATGTTAAGAGAAAGGAAAACGGATATTTTACTGTATCTATATTCAGGAAGAAATCCCACTCAAATAAATATTTAGACTTCAAGTCATCACACTCCATCAGGGCAAAGATTTCAGTTGTTTCAAGTCTTTTTAGACAAGCACACTCTCTGATAACCAACGAGAAAGAAAAAGAAGAAGAAATATCAAACATAACTGAATCTCTCAAGCAAAACAACTACCCATGGAAATTCATCAACAAAATCGACACAGACATCAAGTTTGGCCGAAAACGCATTCCGAAAACATGGACATCAACAGTCGTCATTCCATATGGAGCAGATACGTCAGACGATATCAGAGGAGTACTCAATCAGCTCGACATTAGAGTTTTCTTTGAAACATCAGGTACACTGTGAAACAACCTTGTCCATATAAAAGACCAAATCCCTAAAGATTCTCAATCTAATTGTGTTCATGAAATAAAATGCTTGGAATGTGATGCGATATACATCGGACAAACATCACCACAAAGAAATCAAAATCAGAAGAAATCACAAAGAACGTCTAATATCAGAAGCTTTTCATATCAAGTGGAATCCCAATTGCCTGAGTAGGAATGATGGACTAAAACAGAATCTGACCTGGTTACATCACCTCCCTCCCCCATGAAGTGACAAAATAAACACGAATGTGATATGCAAGTTCACTATGTAAACACACACTGCTTTTACAATTTTACGCACTTATCAAATCCAACAGTCATCTACACTTGGTTTTGTTGTCTTTACGAAATGACCAACTTGACAACGAAAAATGCCCCCAGACAGACGAACGATGATCAAGTTAGTAAACTTTATTTTGATATGATAACAGAAGTACTATTACCTTTGTTATTTGGTTGAGTGATCTTCATTGCTATTTTTACTTTCAATATGTCCCTTTAACTTGACCTAAGTCTATTTTCTCACCCCCTGACTGTTTGTTACATATATATGCTGAGATTTTGTAAATTCCGGTTTAATAATACTTTGATAAAGCTATTACCGTCATTAAATAGCGAAGCGTCAGTAAAATCAGCAACATCGTTTTGTTTTTCATTCATTCGGAAATACAAAAACCTTTATTATACAGTCCCCTTGTTGAAATGATTTCTATCCTTTAAATGTTTGTATTAATTTTCTTGTTTAATTACCACGCTTCCTACTAAAATGCTGATACTAACTAATTATTATGAATTATCAACAAAGTGATCGCCCTGTAGATTGATAAATTATTTTTGTCTAGTAGTAATATTGGCATCTGCGGATTAGAGTAGAACCAGATATGAATATCTAATTGGAAAGTAAATATTTTTCCCTCAGTCCTCTTGTCTTTTAAATGTCTGAATAGGGATTTCTCTACAATTTACCCTCAAGTAGGAGGGGAGATTTCGAGCATTTATCAAATAAAGACACATTAGAAGATAGCTCACCTTGTTGTTTATTATTGTGCCCGCATCTCCATGCTCGGCACCCGAACCGGCGACAATAATAGCACTTACTGGGGTCATTACGCTCTTTGGGCGGAATTGTGGTTGGTATTGTAGGTTTGTTTGATGATGGAGCATTGGACCGACGTTGTCATGGTGCTGGGACGGTTGTCCTTCGCTCGATGGTCCCGAGAGCATAACAAGGCGTACTGGTAGTTGGAGTGAGAATGTGTTCGACGCTCTCGAATCGCTTAACCACCTCGATGGCTTCTGAGAGTGATTTTGCTGGCTGGCGTAGGAGTTGGCACTTGAGTTCATATGATAAGCCATCCTGTGCAAAACGGCTACGAATCACATTGTCCCGGCTCAGATTGGACAGGGTAAGGAACGCGTACGATGTCATCTCATGGAGTTGGTGTAGGTAATCGACAGCTGTTTCGCCGGGCTCTTGACATCGGCTGAGAAAGGTGTGCATGTAAACCGAGGGGCTGGAAGTTTTGGCGAAACATTAGTCTAAGACATGCCAGTTGTAGCTGATTGGCTTGAGTACGGAGAAACCCCCAGCGATGGCACGGCGTAGTGCGGCATCACTCATCGCCAGCATTATCTGAGTATATTGTGCGTGTGGGGAAAGACCGGTTAAAAGAGATTCATAAAGAGTTATTCATAGGAATTATCGGGGTTATCATCAATTTACGATTTTACGAACATTTGAATTAACCAATAACTAATTATAGAATAATTAGGAAAATATTCCTGAGAAATTTAATTTAACCTGTTCTTTCCATCATACTGGAAGAAGAAGGGAGAACGAACATATTTGCAAGGAGGATGATACGATGATACGTTTTATCTCGTGGACTCTCTTCAACTGCATATATCCTAAATAAATCAGTTATACCTTACAAAATCCTATCTGAACATACTTTTTGCAATAGTCTCAATTTGTAGCTAGAGAGTATAAGCAACATAATACCAAAAAACTGATGTAAGTAGACAGTTATAAAGTAGTAAAAGAGTAAATATCTACATAATAATTGGACAACTGAGTGAGTAGAGTTCAGATTTGTCTTGGTAACAATGATGTACTAGAGACAAAATACAAAACATAACAACAGAGTGAATTTATACATATTATGGAGGAGTGTTCAGGAGAGTAGGGGTGAATAATGAAGTCAAATTCAAATCAGTGAGTGAAAATCTAAACCAAGATTGAGTGGAATGTTTTGCAACAGAACAAAATCCAAAACCACACGAACAAAACATTTATGGTCACTAAGGTAGTGAGAGATACGTCACACTCTGTATGCACCAGTTGGGTTGAAGTACTTTTAATGGCAATATTATTATTATTATTGTTCCCTTGGGTTCCTAGTGGAACATAGGGCTTCAACTGCACGTCTCCACTTGTTTCTGTCTTCCGCTGTACTTTTCACTTGCATCCATGTTAATCCATACTGTTCCAACTCCTCTTCACACGGTCACCTCCATGTCACCCTTCGACGTCTCACTCGCCGCTTACCTTTCGGGTTCCACTCGAGCACTGGTCTGACGCGCGATGTCACCCAGCGGCCTCCTCAGCGAGTGTCCAATCCATCTCAAATTTCTCCTGCATATTTGTTGGGCGATTGGTTCTTGTTTTGTTTGATCCCGTAGTTTCTCGTTGGTGATTCTTTCCGGCCATCTGATCTTCAGTATAGAGCGAACGAAGACAGTTGTTGATAAAGGTCTGCAACAGGCTGTTGAAAATATTCTTTGTGACCCGCCGCCAAGTTTCTGATCCGTATAGAAGAACTGACTGACTTGACGTTTGTATTGAAAATCCGAATTTTGTTGTTGATGCTGAGTTGAGTGACGAAGATTTCCAGATTGGTTTCAGATTGATGAATGTGTCTCTCGCCTTCCCGTTTCTCAGTTTGACATCCTTCTCCGTTCCTCGTGTAGTTGAGACAATGCTCCCTAGATAAGTGAATGAAGTGACCTCTATCAAATCCCTCCGGTTGATGTTGATTGGCGCTGGATGTTGCTGCTGCTGTTGTTGTTGTTGTTGGTTGGTTATTTTCATAACTACCGTCTTGTCTATGTTCACCTGGAGTCCTGTCTTTGCTGCCAGCCTCTTCGACCAGTTTGGCGGTTTTCGCTTGTAAGTCTTCGATTTTGTGTGACATCAAACACAAGTCATCCACGAGCGAAATTCAGGTCTTCTAGGCTATTCACATTAATCAAGTATATCCCTGTCTTCTTGTTTCCCACTGAACCGATATAATTATGCATTTCTTTGCGTTCTGATTTTTTGTTTATTTTGATTATAGCTCGATTCCACACAGTATTTTTGGTACAAGTATGGAATTTTCAGCATATGCTATCGGTATCCCAAAATTTTGCCGGCCGAACATTGATATCAGGTGTGCTTCGGCGGGGGGAGGATCAAACCCCCAACCATGTGCATGGTCGGCGAGAGTCCTAACCGCTGTGCCTGACTTATTTCAGCTATAGTGTGTCTCGTGTCAGTCAATTCGGTTTCTGGAGATTGCACTTGAGAATAATTTGCTGCCTTGAAAAAACGGAGACTTTTTTGGAAATGTTCAGCGAATCTAGTAGACGCTCTCCTTTCAGTCCTTCCAATATACTTGCTGCAGCAAGTGCAAGTGAATTAGTACATTCAGTTGCAGCTGACATGATAAGTATATTTATCTACTTTCAACTGAGTTAACGAGCATACTCTTGTTAAAAACTAAGTAGTTAGACGGAATTTAGTGGACAGGTCGAATTTCTTGTTTTTTCTTCACCTTCCGAAACGAGCATAGGGTATCGAAGCTTTGAAACTTCAATAAGAATGTTGTCGCTTTTCCACGGTTGTTAGGTTCTCTCGTGATTGCTCCTCTTTCCCGGGTCCATTAAATGTGTTGAACGCAAATCAAAATTATACCACTTGCTTGTCTGTAAAGTGTCTTACAATTGAACCATCGACTGGAGCGATGGATGACGCCGCTACAGTGCCGCTAGAGCATCACATCATGAGACTGTTGGCAGTTCTATTCTACTCTGCCAACGTCAGATTAGCCAGTAAGAAATACATCACTAGACAAGATACTTTCTAGCATTTCTAAGAAATTGTGACATTCTCATACATGCTGAGACTTTGAATCAATTAACCTAAATGTTTGTGTTTTTAATCAAATATTTATTTAATCAAGAGAATAATAGTAAACTTGAACGCATTAAGGACACATTTAGGTAGAATAATATAAACCTATTTTATAATTTGTCAATCACCATATAATAATAATAATCATGAGGTCAGTTGCATAGGTTACTCTGTTAGACTGCGGTCAGTTAACTTATCAGAATAAAGACGTTTAATGAAATTCAGAATGATTGAACTTCTTAACTGAAACGTGCATGTAATCACATGATAGTTTGGAAAAGGGTAGAAGTATTGAAAAGACGTTAATCACTGTATCACTGTGTATCACATTATATAAAATTATCGAATATAAAAAATATATATATGTATAGATATATTCTACCATACGTTGCCCAATTTCATTATTTTTGACATCAAAAGAATGGGAATTTTCAAAAGGACGACAAGAATTCATTTTAACTAGAAATAGTATTTAGACAAACCAATAAGAAGGCGTAATTTGTCTGAATCTGTCTGTCTGTCTGTCTGAATTCAACATAGAACTTGGCACCGAAGTGCATCAATTCGTGTTGCCGCGTCCCAAATAGCACACAAAAGTAGACAAGAAGATGAGTGAAGAGAATCAATAGAGTTTTGAAAAGTATAAGGGTGAAACAGAATGAGTAATGGTAGAAAGGAATATGAAAGATTACAGAGACTGAATACATCTGCGTAAGCCATTGACAACGATTTTGAGCCATGTCACCTATTGTCTGCCTCCAGCCATTGATTCTTAGAGTCCCGAGGGCGAGCCCCAACCCGGAAGTCTGCATCTCCCTACCTGACTCAGTTTAACTGTCAAGGATTTCATGGATTGATTGATGCCATGTTTTTGTCTGGCCACCACTTAGTCTTTTCCAACCAACCTGCACCTATATCAGCTAGTTATGCCCATCGGGAGGGGGAGGCGATGCTTAGGCATGCGCAGCACGTGACCTAGCCATCTCAATCTATGTAACTTTATAGCCTCTTCGATTGATTTTCCCTCTTTGCCTAACACTCTACGCCTAACGTCAACATTACTTACCTTATTATGCCAACTAACGTGAGAAAGAGATCGTAGACATCCATGATCAAAAACAGTCAACCTTTTCATGTCTTCAACTCGTATTGGCCATGTTTCAGAGCCATAGAGACGGATGGAGCGAACTGCTGAGCAACTTCACCTACAGACCTACTTATTTTCATCTCACCGACAAACTGGTCGAAGAAGCAGCAAAGACAGAACTCCAGATGAACAGAGACGAGACGGAGGTTATGAAAATAACCAACCAACCACAACAACAGCAACATCCAGTGCCTTCATTCACTTCATTCACTTATCTAGGGAGCATTGACTCAACTACAGGAGACTACGGACTACGGACGACGATGTCAAATCGAGCGAGAATCGGGAAGGCGAGAAACACATTCATCAACCTGAAACCAATCTGGAAATCTTCGTCACTCAGTATCAACGACAAAATTCGGATTTTCAATACAAACGTCAAGTCAGTTCTTCTCCTCTATACGGATCAGAAACTTGGCCAGTGTGTCACAAAGAATATTTCCAACAGCCTGTTGCAGACCTTCATCAACAACTGTCTTCGCTCTATACTCAAGATCAGATGGCCGGAAAGAATAACCAACAAGAAACTATGGGAACAAACAAATCAAGAACCAATCGCCCAACAAATATGCAGGAAGAAATGGAGGTGGATTGGACAGGAGGCTGAGAAGGCCGCTGCGTGACATCGCGCGTTAGGCCAGTGCTCGAGTGGAACCCGAAAGGGAAGCGGTGAGTGGGACGTCTAAGGGTAACATGGAGGAGATTGTGTGAAGAGGAATTGAAACAGTATGGACCAACATGGACACAGGTGAAAAGTACAGCAGAAGACAGAAGCAAGTGGAGACGTGTAGTTGAAGCCCTATGTTCCACTAGGAACCCAAAGGAACAATAGTACAATAATAAAGGAATAGATGGATATATCGGCTTTACATTCTGAATTATTGTGGCCTTAGCTAAATAAAAAGTCTTTTTTTAAACAACAGCGTTCAGTCTTTGTCGACTTACCAAGCTGCTATGATCACCCATTTAGAGAAGCTTTCTTAGTAGCAAGCTGGAGAGTGGGTCTTGATGTTCCACTAACCACTTTATATCTCCTTATGAACTTGTCTAGATAATCAATTATCAACCAAAGTTTGCGTTATCTTTCTTTCTTCCACATCAAGTGTGTCTTCGGCGCATATTCGTTAGATTCCATTGAAGCGGCACCTTACTAAAGCTCTTTTGTACCGAAGAAAGCAGAAACTGTGATAATCAATTGGTAAATAGGTTACTGGCAAAACAGATTGCACACATCTACAAAAAAAATGTTTACAGTAGCAAGAAGATAAAGATGACAGGTGTTTAGATGAGAAAACAAAATTTACTGTAGAATGGAAGATTGAATTGACCAGATAAAAGTAGCAAAACGTATATATAACTTTGTATTTTAAACATAAACTCCAGGGTAATGATAGATTTATAACTGTTGATAAAATCACTGGTTGGTAGTATGAGATGAGAAATTTCCCACTTTTGACTATCTTAAAAAAGAACAGTTCTTTTAATACTAGACAGACAGACGGAGAGACGGCCATGGTAGTTAGATACTTTTGTTTTACTGAGGTGTTCAATATGTATTTAAAAAGGCCGTCATTGTACTTGAAAGGCAGCAGCAGAAAGTTTTATTCTCCACTATCCTATACTCCGGTTTCGCATAATAGATTTCCTAATTTTGTCAGAGATCTATCCACTGGATGAAATCATAAAGGTTTCTATTTTGTTCCATTTTGGGTAAAATTCATCTTGATAAAGTCTCACAGTGTTATACAGTAATATTTACTGATGACCAATTCTCCAGCACAAATTATTACCGCTCATAATCATATCAAGTCACTCACTCATACAATTCTCTGACTTTCTTTATGTAATTCCATTATTTTACATCTCTTGATTTGATTGGTAGTAGTATTTTCCATATTTTCGGTATGAGTGAAGAGTCATTCCTATTGCATGCTTTCGGTGTAGACTCGATGAAAGAGGACTCAGTAATCAAATTCTATCTCTCTTACCTTAGCTAAATTCTTATGTTCCGACAATATGACTAGGCCGACCTACTAGTTTGACCTATGCAGTTGACCTAACAGTCATTGCAGGGTATTTTGATAATTATATTATTTTGTTTAATTAGGTCCACCGGGTCCATTAGCCTACAGAGCTTGTCCTACCTGAGTGAGTTTGTAGGTTTGAATGCCTTCACGCTAATTCCTGCTTTATTGAGAATCCTACTTAGGGTATCTGAAGTCCCCTCCTTGTATAGAAAAATTGCAGATACCTTATATTATCTCTTATTTATGTTATTATAACTAGTTCCACAATTATATTTATTTTGCTTTGGAACTTTATTTGATCTTCCTAATGAATTTTGTAGGATAGTTATTTAACAACAACCAGTCATTCCTCCATCTGTTTCATTTCATCATTTAGGTTTTTTGCTGTACTACTTAGTGCTCTCGCTCGGTTTGTTAGACACTTAACTAAGCCTGCCTTCACAGACAGATAACGGATGAGATGAATTAAAGAAGTCTAAATATCTATTAGCAGAATGCGTTGGCTTTTTATAAACTCTAGTGTGCACTTTACCTTCTTCTATTCGTTTTATTTAACAATCTTACATCATAGCTAATTCTCCTTGTTCATTTTCCGATTCAAACGTGAATTGTATCCCCTTTACTAGTGAGTTTACGTGTTTGAAGAAGCTAGAGATATGTTCTGTTTTTTTAACACTGTGAAAGTGTCATCTACATGTCTCCAGCATATATTTGGAGTAGGATTAAATGTATTGAGAGCAATATTTTCCCAGCTGTCCATAAAATTATCTGCTACGATAGGAGATATTGGTGATCCATCCCCTTGCTACATCTTCTCTTCGCCTACATATTTTGCCCTGATATTTAAAGATAGTAGACGTGAGACAGTGTAATTGAATTCCTGAAGTAATTTCTCCAATGGGCAGCTTTGTTCTCTGACTAAGTTCGGGATCTGCAGTTAGTTCTCTTTTAACTGCTTCTAAGGCCATACTGATTGGTATATTAGTATAAAGACTAGTTATATCAAAACTAACCATTTTTTCATCATTCTCTAATTGAATGTCATTTAGTTTCCTTTTCATTTCATATGAATTAGTTAGTCTAGATTTAGAAATGATTTCTAATGGGACATAATATTAGAGATAAGTGTTTTGATAATTCATATGTAGGCGTATTTCTGAAATCTACTATTGGTCTTATGGGGTAACCTGGCTTATGTATTTTAATAGTACCATACATTCTACTAGCATTGTTAGTTTTAGGCGTTAAATTAAACCATTAAGACTCATCCAGTGATGGCTTAATCCTGCGCATTAAATCCGCTGTAGATTTCTTAATCTTATTCATTATTGTATCTATAGGCTTCTTAATTTCCTCATATGGACCCATTTCAATATGTTCAGTGACTTTCTTTATATAATCAGATTTATCCAAAACTACGGTGGCGTTTCCTTTGTCAGCTTTCGCGATGACAATATTTCTATCCTGTTTTAGATTAATTAAAGCTTCTCTTTTCGATTTTGTCAAGTTTGATTTTGCCTTCTTTTGATTTTTTAGGGTTAATGCACACTGTGCTCGAACCTCTTCTGCTGCTGTCTTATCTATTGAACTTAGTCCTATTTCTATGTTAGGAATGATATCCTCTGGTTTCAATTTACTAAATGTTACTTTGAAATTTAGTCCTTCCTCAGGTACTTTTATCTCACTAGTACTTAATTCCCTTGATAAGAGGTTGATCACCCATTCTATTCTGTCAATAGAGGATAAGACGTTGGTGTCAGTTTCACATATTTTATTCTTTTCTCCTATTAGTTTGTTGAATTTTTTGTTTTGTGTGGTTTTTGATTTTCCTAATGATGATTCTCTAGCCTTTTTTGGATGTTTCAAGAATAATTGTATAATCTTAGTCATTGATCATATATTTGACTTTGCGTTTGAGTTTTTTAATTTCATTTCGTATATTATTTAGTTTCACAGTAATTCGATGTAGTTCTTCTCTTAGACATAATCTACAGACATGTTTGGCTGCTGATGTTATTTTTCTTGAAGTTTTTGGAGTATGTAAGCGTAAATATTTTGGAATTATATAATTTTTTAAGCATCAACTGTTAAAAATCCGATGGTTTGTGAATCTTGCTTCTGTTTGAGAAAGTCGCTTCCTAGTAAGAAGACTATATGTATCATTGATATATATACATATATGTATATAATGGAATTATATAAACGAAGTTGTGTGAATAGTACCTTGATATGATTACGAGCGGCAATAAATTGTGCTCGAAACGTCATCATTATATATTACTATATAACACTGTGAGACTTTATCAAAATAAATTTTACCCATAATGGAATTATACTCTACCACAGTGCACAAGTGCTGTTCTTATATCAACAGTTACCATTTGTCTTTGACTGAGATCACGAAATAAGTTCTGTTGCAGGCCTACTGAAAACCAAGGATTACTGAGTACCGCATCTTAACCTAGCATTGAAGACTTCACGTTACGAGACGATGTCTTTGGTCATTCAACAACTTGGAGACAGTTCAGTGATCCAGTGAACTTTTACTTCTTCTGTTTTGGGATACATAGCGTCAACTCCAGCCAATGTCTTCGGCGAGTATTAGTCCAAACATTTGGCTTGATGAACAAAACGGGTAATGATTTATCACTAGAACCCCAAGAAATCGATCCCGTAGCCAGTCACTAGAATTATTTTTAAGTGTTGGTTTATAAAGATTCGATAAACTTCAAGTTGAGCACATTGCATTCATGAATGAAATATCGAATCCCGGTGGGTGCGTACTGATGAAGAGTTCAAAACTAGGACGAAACAACTGTCCAGTACTCCCTGCAGGTTTTCCAATGGTTCTCTAACCAATGTCAGCTCATGATGAAATCCTGTAACCGATCAAATCCCTGCAATCCAACTCTTGAATATCAATGAGATGCTGACTAGCGACTTGCCCTATTCAGGTAGGTAGTTACCTGGGGTTCTAGTGAGAAGTCGAGACCAGTAGGGTGCAGCACATCAGGTGTGAGGACAAATACTCGCCGAAGACATTGGCTAGGGGTCACGCTATGTCGTGAATTGGCAGAAGTTAGAAATCATGGGCTGGCTGGCTATTGGATCGGGTCCCAGTGGCTTAATGGTATACGAGATCGCCTTGTAACCAGAAGGTTCGAAGTTCGATTCCCGGTGGGTGCGTACTGATGAAGAGTCCCAAACTAGGACGAAACAGGTGTCCAGTAGTCCCTGCAGGTTTTCCAATGGTTCTCTAACTAATGTCAGCTCATGATGAAATCCTGTAACCAATCAAATCCCTACAAACCAACACTTGAAATATCATTATTTTATGACTATTTTCTTAGACTCCTAGTGGAATATAGGGCTTCTCTGCAGTTCTCTTTGGCTAGCCCCATGATTGCCTGTAAGCTTTCATCCCCTCTTCCATGTCATTCCTGAACCTGAACCCAACTTCTCGTTTCTTATTCGTCTTCCACTTGACAGATGGACTGGCATTTGATGTTACCTGATGACCTTTTTAGTATGTGTCCAATCCATACACATTTTCTTGGGCATATTTGTTGAGTAATAGATCCTTCATTGGTCCGTTTCCACAGCTTCTTGCTGATAATTCTTTCCGATGTGCCATTTGATCTTTAGTATGGAGCTGTTGATAAAAGTGTGCAGCCTTAAAGAATCACTTTTCGTGACGCCACCTCCAAGCTTCTGACTCATATACAGAAAAATGATGAAATATATGCAACATAAATTACTGAAAGCGAAAATAGGAATGCACAACAAAATGTGCATTTCGTCTTCAATAATTCATATGAAAACGACAAGTGGATGGAATGGTTACGGATCCAACTTTATGCTCAATCTTAGCATTACTGTTATGTTGATGATACATTTCCCTTAGTTGATGGGAATGCAAACATAGACCAACTGTTGAGGAAATTCAACGATATCCACCTTTTGCTTACTTTTACTTGTGAAGAAGAACAGGATAGTAAACCACATTTTCTGGACACCTTGCTAAATAGGCGAGAAGATAAGTCACCTGAGAGAAGTGTGTATAGAAAAAGCATATTCACACAGTTACAAATACACCTCCTTAGTTTCGTTCTCAATAAGCATAAAAGATATACTATTAAATGTCTTACGAGCATAGTGAGAAAGATATGTACGGATGACCACTAACAAAAAGAATTTTAATGTATTCATCATTCCACAACAAAGATGGGCTATCCGATTAGCCTGATAAATAAACATATAAAAACATTGGAGAGAAACACTGAGACCGTGACTACATGGGAAAAACCTCTGTTTATTATTATTATTGTTTCCTTTAATTCCTAGAAGAACATACGGCTTCAGCCGTGCGTCTCCATTGCGTTCGGTTCTCTGCTAGAGTCTTCACCTGGCTTCAAGTTTGCCCACACGTTTTCATCTCCTCTTCACATCACCTCCTCCAAGTCACTCCACCTTCGCACTGACGACCAACTCGCCGCTTGCCTTTCGACTTCCACTCGAGCAATGGCTCGTCTAGTGATGTCACTTGATGAATTGTTTCCTCAGAGTATGGCCAGCCAATCCATCTCCATTTCTTTCTGCATATTTGTTTCACAATCGGTTCCTGCTGTGTTGATTCGCTCATTGCCAGAGATCTCTGTTGGTGATCTTTTCTGGCCGGCTGGCCATCTGATCTTGAGTATTGAGCGAAGACAACTATTAATGAAGGTCTGTATTTTGTTTGAGGTGCTCTTTATGACGCGCAGTGCAATTCTCTGATCCGTATGGTCAGTAGCACTGACTTCACATTGGAATTGAAAATCCGGATATTCTTTTTGATGCTGAGTGGTGCTATTGACCTCCACACAGACTTGAGAGTAGTGAAAGCTTGTCTTGCTTTTCCGATTCTTAAAGCCAGCTCCCCGACCGGAAAAAAACCTCTGCTTATCAAGTCAAAATTTAATGGCGACTTGTCAAGTGAGATTCAATTCCAGAGACTTTCCAGGAGTATACGAAGAACGTCTTACGCAGCAAACGTATGTTTACCATTCTGTAGCCGACGAATGACTGGGACTACGAAAACGAAGGATAAGCCAGATAGTTTTGCCACACCGATGTACATTTATCAATTCAACTGTACCTACGGTGGTAGTCATGTCGCGAATACTACCAGACAGTTTAGCCAAATTTTTACTGAACATCATCCATCGCAGTCTCAAAAAGGACAGATAAAAGCAATCCGTAGCGCCACTTTGTCACATTTAGTTCATAGCAGTTTTTGAAGTGGAGAAAACGAAAGCTTTGCAGGTAATTCATCGCATCCCACCTAATCTTTCCAATAGACTGCGTATTCGTATAACCCTTGGTTATATTTACAACTCGTCTCTTATCAATCCTTAATCTTATCACATCTTCATTAAAACGTACTTCCTTTGCTTCCATTACAATCTAGCATTAATTGATCGGTTCACTTGTTTTTTCTCAGCCTCTATCAACTACTATGTCCACCCAAATATTTGTTTGTTTAATCATGCTGTTTTTCGTCATTGTTATTAGCACAGATTTCCTCACTTTTTCATCCTTGTTGTTGACAGAATTGTTATTATTATGACTAATTGCACAATTTTATCATATTATTGACAAAACACCATGACTGGTTTATGTCTGAATGTTTATTTGTAAAGTTATGTAGGTATATTAGAGTTAAGCTTGATGAGATCTAATTCAAAGCACAATATCACTGTTCGCTTAAATGCGGTATTCTAAAAATAGAAATGTTTATTGTGTTTTCACAATTGTGAACTATTTTCAGGTATTTAGATGAACTTAAAGGCGCCGACTTCTGCGCCTTCAATAAACTAGTGATTGGTGGCAGCTTATACATACACAAGGATATCCACAAGGCTGCATGGGTGTCACCAGATGGGCGAACCAAAAACCAAATCTACTTCATCTCAATCTCAAGGAAGTAGAGGCGCAGCCTGCTGGACACAAAAGTAAGAAGAGGGGCAGACGTTGGCTCAGACCACTATCTCGTACAAGGGACAATCCAAATCAAATTAAAAGCTTTCAGAGAAACAGGAGCTGCAGATAGACCACAAGCCAAGTTCAACACTCAGAAACTGAAGGACCAGGACACAAAGGACATCTTCACTGCAAGCACGGCTGAAGCCCTATGTTCCCCCAGGAATTAAAGGATACAATAATAATAAATAATATAAAGAATAAGTATATACATTCATTTCTATTCACCTACTTCAGATTCTGAGAAAACATATACACTCATTGTACAGCTTCAGTACTAGTATGAGTACAAATCATTAAACCATAAATAAATTTTCAACAGTTGGTTTGTAAGGATTAGATTTGTTTTTACGAGTTTGACCACGGATTGATATCAGTTAGAGAACCATTGAAAACCAGCACTGGAGTATTGGACAGCTGTTTCATCAGACTAGTTTGGGATTCAACGGCAGTATACACCCACTGCCAGGGTTCGAACCCAGGACCTTCCTGTTACAAGGCGAGTTGGCTCATATTCCATTCAGCCACTTGGACGCAATTCAATGGCTAGCCCGTGAATTCTAACTTCTACCAATTCGTGATTTAGCGCGACCCCAACTAATGTCATCAGTGGGACATCCATCCTCACACTTGACTGGATGTACCTCATTGGTCACGACTTCTCACTAGAACTCCAGGAAACTCCGTCCTGTAGCAAATCACCCACTATCGAGCATCGGATAAATTTTCAAGAGTTGGCTTGTAATGTCACGCTAAATCACGAATTGGTAGAAGTTAGAATTCACGGGCTAGCCATTGAATTCCGTCCAAGTGGCTGAATGGAATATGAGCCAGCTCGCCTTGTAACGGGAAGGTCCTGGGTTCGAACCCTGGCAGTGGGTGTATACTGCCGTTGAATCCCGAACTAGTCTGATGAAACAGCTGTCCAATACTCCAATGCTGGTTTTCAATGTTTCTCTAACTGATATCAATCCGTGGTCACACTCGTAAAAACTACGTATAAAAATCTGAAAAAATGTTTTTATGCTTCAGTTGTTTGTACCACAAATGAACATCATGTATATGAATGACCTTTAATGAAGTTGTTCATTATCCCATGCAGGATTAAATCACTTTCAAATATGAATGTTATTTATTCATCTTAAACGCTCAGGATAAAAATCAAGAACTACTCATAGTTTATTGTTTTCTTGATTTTTTTCACAAATACTAGCATGTGGCCTGCTTAAATTTTGGTCTACCGAAAATAATTGCATCAATATTTCGCGTTAAGTTTGTTTAAATCTGATAAAATATGACCTTAAATTACGTTTTATACTCTTGCGAGTATTTAATGTGTTTACAAAGTGCGAAAATCGACAAACTGGTAGAAGAAGCAGCAAAGACAGGATTCCAGGTGAACATGGACAAGACGGAGGTTATGAAAATAACCAACCAACCAACCAACAACAACAACAGCAACATCCAGCGCCAATCAACATCAACGGGAGGGATTTGAAAGAGGTTACTTCATTCACTTATCTAGGGAGCATTGTCTCAACTACACGAGGAACGGACGGACGAGGATGTCAAATCGAGAAATACATTCATCAACCTGAAACCAATCTGGAAGTCTTCCGCTGTCACTCAGCCTGCATCAACAACAAAGTGATTCGGATTTTCAATACAAACGTCAAGTCAGTCAGTTCTTCTATACGGATGGATCAGAAACTTGGCAGCGGGTCACAAAGAATATTTCCAACAGCCTGTTGCACACCTTTATCAACAACTGTCTTCGCTGGCTCTATACTGAAGATCAGATGGCCGGAAAGAATCACCAACAAGGAACTATGGGAACAAAGAAAAACAAGAACCAATCGCTCAACAAATATGCAGGAGAAAGTGGAGATGGATTGGACACTCGCTGAGGAGGCCACTGGGTGACATCGCACGTCAGGCCAGTGCTCGAGTGGAACCCGAAAGGGAAGCGGCGAGTGGGACGTCCAAGGGTGACATGGAGGAGATCGTGTGAAGAGGAGTTGAAACAGTATGGATTAACATGGATGCAAGTGAAAAGTACAGCAGAAGACAGAAGCAAGTGGAGACGTGCAGTTGAAGCCCTATGTTCCACTAGGAACCCAAGGGAACAATAATAATAATAACAAATTGCTGATTCACAAGTTTCTAGTTATCATGAGAAAAAAGTTAGTCGTGTGTTGGGGTGTATTGCAATACAAGAGATAGCTGTCCATTAGATGTGTCCTTGGTTTACACAACATATTCCGAAACCAAATTTCCATTCAATCAAATTACATGCTTTTGTCAAAGAAGATAAAGAAGAAACATCATCATAATTTTTGGGTTTACCCTTCATGTCAAGCATAAGTGTTTCATATGGTCTACTGTCAAGTGATTTTTTCTTTATTTGAAGATCCTGGATGAAGAGTAAATACCATTCAATAAACTATGCTGACAATTTTGTACAATATGTAAACGCTGTACAAAATAAAGCTGTTATTATTATTATTAATTATTCAAAAAGCGCGTCAAGGTGAACTAATCAAGAACCAATTGTACAGCAAATATTCAGGAAGAAATGTAGGTGGATTGGCCATATTTTGAGGAAACCATCAAGTGACATCACACGCCAGGCCATTGCTCGCATGGAAACCGAATGTGAAGTGGCGAGTTTGTTGTCAGTGCGAGGGTGATTTGGATGAGATCATGTGAAGGAGAGATGAAAGCATATGGGCAGACGTGGAGCCAGGTGAAAAGGTTGCCAGAGAATCGAACGCAATGGAGACGTGCGGCTGAAGCCCTATGTTCCTCTAGGAATTGAAGGAATCAGTAATAATAATTATTATTAATGAGTGTGTTTCCCTTATATACAATATTATATATTTCAGATTGTGAAATGTTGAGCAGTTACCATTCATGTTAGCGAACATCCTGAGTCTCATCAATATTTCAGGATTTCATCATGAGCTGACATTGGCTAGAGAACCATTGGAAAACTTGCGGAGAGTACTCAACAGCTGTTTCAAACTAGCTTGGGATTCTAGTGGGAAGTAGTGATCAGTATGTGCGCAGGTTGGGTGTGAGGACAGATACTCGCCGAAGACATTGGCTAGCACTCGCCCTATGTCGTGAATTGGCAGAAGTTGGAATTCATGCGCTGGCCATTGGATCGAGTCCTAGAGGCTGCTGAATGGTCCACGAGCTCTCCTTGTAACCAGGAGGTCCTGGGTTCGAACGCTGGAGGTTGCGTACTGTTGAAGAGTCCCAAACTAGGACCACAGAAACAGCTGTCCAGTACTCCCTGCAGTTTTTCCAATGGATCTCTAACCAATGTCAGCTCATGATGAAATCCTGTAACCAATCAATCAAATCCCTACAAACCAATACTTGAAAAAAGGTTTTGATGCAAAACATGGTTTCCAATACACTTTGAAATTCGTATATTATGCAAATATCCAAGCAACGATAGTAAGAACCAGTCAATATCAGAGGGAAAAATTTCAAACATCTCACCACTTTCACATAACAAGGTAATATCGTTTCAACTACAGGCGGCACGTATCTGAATGTCAAAGGCATGATTGGGAAAGAAAGACAGACGTTCATCACACTGAAATCAGTTTGGGAATACACTGCACTCAGCATCAAGTACACAATCCAGATTTTCTGCACTAATTTTAAATCATCTCGTCTGCATGATTCACTGACTTGCCTCAGGTATCATCAATGGCTGTCTTTGCTTCACACTGAAGACTAGATAGCCAACTAGAAAAATAAGCAACAAAGGACCCTGTCAACGAAGCAACAAATTACCTAAAGCCTAAGAAATACGCAGAAAGGAAAGGTAGATGGATGCGTTAGATATACGCTGATAATACTACTGAATGACACCACGCAACATGCTCTCTGATGAAACCTTAATAGGAAATGGCGAGTTGGGCGTTGGTCCAAGGTTGACTTGGAGGAGATAAGAGCTCACGATCAACTGTGTTTTAATATAATTATTATCCCTTTCGATTCCGAGTGGAATATGGGGGTTCTACAACACATCTCCACTTTATTTCATTTTCCACTGTCCTCTTTACTAAGGTTACGATTGACCGGAATCTCTCACCTGCTCCTCGCCACACGGTCTCCTGCATGTTACCACCGCAGCAAAGACCCATTTGGTGCTCCCCAACGGGATTCCAATCAAGCAGTGGCCTGCGTTGCACGCGGTGTCATTCGACGGCCTCCGAAACGTATGTCTGATCCATTTCCATTTTCTCCTACATATTTGTTGAGCGACAGGCTTTTAGCTGGTTTGTTCCCAGCCAGAGTTTCTTGTTGATAATTCCTTCTGGTTGGCTGGCTATTTGATCTTTAATATGGATCCAGCAAAGTTCACAGCTGTTGATTAAAGTTTGCGATGGCCTGCTGGAAGTCCTTTTCGCTACACGCTGGCCAAGTTTCTGACCTGTATAGTGGGACCGGTTTGATGTTTGCTCTGTTCGATGACGATGTGTAGAATGCGATTTGATCAGCACATGATTTGCATTTCTTTAATCAAGCTTGTTCCGGGTGGAGTTCTGTATCCAGTGCATCTTTTATTCTTTCCAGGATGATATGACTTAGCATTTTTCTTGACTTAGACAAGAGCATTATTTCACGCTACTTCCTGCACAAGCCTAAGTTGCCCTTCTTTGGCAGTTTGACGAGTTAGACGTTTTTCCAATCAGTAGGTACTCTTCCTTCTTTCCAAGCTTTTTGCAGTAATGGAGAGAGAACATCTGCCGTAATCTCTGGGGCCACCTTCAGTGTTTCAGGTGGAAGGGGGATTCCGTGTGGTCCTTCTGCCTTCCCGACCGGCGTTGATTAGCTTGACTGCATTCAAGATTTCTGAATCCGTCGTAGGATTGCTGTATACTCGTAGTTCCCTGCGTGTTGTTGTTGGTGGTGGTATTTGTGGACAAGGTTCAGGGGATTGTGGACCTGAAAGCCCCTTAAAGTGATCAGCCCATTGCTTTATTTGTTTCTCCTCCTTGATAATCTGGTTCCTTTGAGCATCTTTTATTGGTATCTTCATCTGAGTTTATCTCTCCCAGGATAGCGATCAGCCTGGTTATGTGATATGATGTCCCGGGGTCTATTTTAACTTCGACCAGCCTACCTGTTCCACCTCAGTTGCCTGCCAGAGTGTCGAAGAATAATCTTTTGTCTTTCCTGGCACTTTTCTTCACTTCTTTCTTTATTCAGTGTAGTGTGCATTGAATTCAGCTGCTCCTTCTGTTACCAGTCTTTGCATTGAGTCATCCTCTCTTTCACCCCTCCTCTCCTCTCTTCCATTAGTTTCCAGGTAGGTTTCCTTTGAGAGCCATCCCTTGTCTCGTCTCTTCGTTATTCCTAGAACATTTGTACACGTTTTCTTTAAAATCACCTTCAGAGAGTGAGTTCCAATGTTCTTCCACTCAGGTTTCTTCAGTAGTGTGATTTAATGTCTCCAACTTTGCCCCAATCTGATCTGTAGTGAAGTTGCCCCTTTTAGATTTGTCCTTCACTTTCTGAATGCTGAATTTGAATTACAGTTGTCTTCAGGGATTTTATCTTCACCTTGAAAGTTACTTAACCAGATGATGGTATGAGCACATATCAGCTCCCCTTCTCAACTTTGTATCCAGCAGGCTAGCTGCGTCTCCATTCCCTTGAGCAACGCTGAGATCGATGAAGTCTATCTGGCTTGTGGTGCATCAGTCAGGCGAAATCCATATTGCTTTTTGAATATTCTTGTGTTTGTACACGCTGCCCCCAATTACCGAATCCTTGAAAGCGCAGAATTTTGATCATAGTTCTCCGTTCTCATTCATTTCGCTGAGCGATCGACTCTCAACATATGATGATTTGTTTTCATATGTTATCTGCTTCCAGTTTAGCATTCATATCGCTCATGAGGATTTTGATGTCACCACTCGGGACTTAGTGTGATGAACAGCATTAATGCTGTTAAAGTAACATCGAATCAATAATATCAATAGATTACAGTTCAATAGCATCAACATGAAAACACACTGAATATCAGAAAACTTAGGAAAGATAATATTACAAATTCATGAATTTATAGTGTCTACTGAAGGCCAGCCAGGGCAGTAGTAGTAACCAGCTGAATTTGCTTGTTTTGCACACAAGGCAATGGTTGTTTCATGCGAACTGCGATGGCACCTGCTGTTTGGAGCATGCGGTACTTCGATGTTTTGGGCAATTTATTTGGTACCCAGTAGATGATGGAGAAGGATTCTTCAATGCTGACTGCCTTTGTGGCCGGTTTGAATCAGATGGTCTAATATCGAACTGTTGATAGTTTTTACTGCACCTTTACTTAGACATAGTGGGAATTGTTCTCGAACACGAAAAATCAAGTTCCGAGAGCAATGGCCGATATAATTCGCTCCACAAGCACATTTGAATTGGTAGATACAATTTGAAGTGGCTAGTCTAGGTACTTCATCTTTCAGTCAAGGAATCACCATCGGTCGTGTACAGAATAAGACGTGAATTTCGCCAGAATTAAAAGTTCCTTGAACCAATTTTCTTAATTTCTTTGTAATTATTTCGCTAGGTATATCGCCCTTGAATTGCAGTTGTATATAAAGTGGCTTCTTGTTTACGGATAGTGAGTAGTCCTTTTCCACTTTCACTGTAATGTGTTTCTTCATAAATTTGTCGGGATAGCTATTTTCAATCAAGGTATCATATTAAATGTTTAATTCATCTCCAGTTACTTCTTCTAAGAATATAGCTCTAACTCTGTGGTGGAAGGTTTTTACTAAATTTCTTTGGTACTTGAGAGGGACATAGCTGTGAAAATGTGCACATTATCCTGTCCTACAAATTTCTTTTTATGCCCAAATCTGGTTTTCTTGTAAGGAGGACATCTAAGAAGGCAATTCTGTTTTAGGATTCTTCTCCGAACGTGATTTTCATAGCCGAATGTACTTCATTGAATTCTGCAATTATTGTACTCCTATCCGAATCATTATCACATATAATGAATGTGTCGCCCATATACCGGCAATAAAATGAGAATTTTTTGATAAGGTTCTTCGAAGGTCCATTTTCTAGTTTACTTAGAAAGAAATCTGCCAAAATGGGACTCGGCTTGGAGCATATGGCCACCCGCTTCTGGTATCAGTTTCGCCCTCCAGCCTGTGACATTAGATTTTAAAACTGTCACCCTATCCCATCCTATTGTATGCTTGTGTGTAACTGCATGTAGTGCTATACCTGAACTATACTCTAGATCTCTTATCTTATTCGGGTTGACCAGTCTAGATTGTGCTAGGTATTTGTGCTGCTCCGCTAGTCTGAATGCCCCTGTTCTACTAGTTTGACCGATTTATTTGACCTGACAATTATTGCAGACAGGGTATTAGATAGACGAAATTGTTTCGTTCAATGGGCTCCACAGGATTCTGTAACCGACAAAGCTTGTTTCTAATTGAGTTTGTGGGTGGGAGAGGAAGATTGATAACAGAAGCTTTGCTTATCAAATCAACTGCGAATACATGTAATAGGAATGATTCATCACCTGTTCTAGATATCTGGAAAATTCTACTACCCCAACGACGACAAATAGGCGATGACAAAGAAAACTATAAAAATCAAGTTTCGAAGTCGTGTGATTATAATTGACGAAATGATTATGAACGGTAAAACATATTGTTCGAAACGTCATCCAGTAAATAAAACAGTTTCACTGTGTGATATGCCTAATAAACAAACTAATATGGAATTACTTACTACCACAGTGCCCAAGTTTATGCACATATACTAAAATCGGACCCAGTTGGGAGCCTATCACCACCCCATCCATCCACTTGTCTGTACAGTGTGCCGTCAAATTTGAAGTTTGCATTCAAGGTACACCTTAATAACAATTCTTTTAGGATTTCAGTGCAGATGCCAATGTTTATCGACTGGTTATCTATCCACTTGTTCACATATGTAGTTAACTGTTTCTACTAGAGGTACATTTGGGAATAACGATGTTGTGTCCAGAGATATCAAAGTGGTTTGAAGTTAATGGCAAAAAAGCCTACAATAACGGAAACATTTCTTCGGAAGATTCCTCATGAACTAACTAATCATAATATTCTTAATCATTTGGATATTTCAATTAACTTCATAGTTATTATCCTCTTTTTTCTGAGACTGTATATCATTATTCTAACAGCAGCATATCATGTTTTCACTTCATGCTTACTACTTGTCTTTCTCTCTGTTTAGTCTCTATTGTTAATGCTTCCTTTTGTGGTTGTATGATAATGTACTGATAATGTGTTGTTTCTTTACGACATGATTTCATTTGAATGAATCAGGATAATTCTGACTTTGGACGGTGTGTGTGTGCGTGTGTTAGGGAGGGAGAGTAGGGAATTGTTGTTGTATCATTATTGAGGACGAAGGTCTTGATCCCACCTGGTTGGATAAGTATTCAGTAGGACCCAGAGATTGGTTTCCTAAATTCAGATCCCAGAGAGTAAGTCTTGGTTGTAGCCTCATTACTTAGGTATGTGATGGCAGTTTTCTAAAACAATAAAAAAGGACTTGATTTTCTCCTTGTGTTATTTGGACAAGAAAACGTTTCAGGAGGGCGAATGTAAACTTATCTTGTGAACTGAAGCCGTTTCGCACACCTACAAGGTAGGAGTATCATCGCTGTTAATTAGTGTCATTTCTAATGTCATTCTAAAATAATAAGGTTAGTTGTTGAATCAGAGGTAATAAAGGCATTATTATTATTATTGTTCCATTGGGTTCCTCGTGGAACATAGGGCTTCAACTGCACGTCTACACTTGATTCTGTCTTCTGCTGTACTTTTCACTTGCATCCATATTAGTCCATACTGTTCCAAATGCTCTTCACACGATCTCCTCCATGTCACACTTGCACGTCCCACTCGCCGCTTCCCTTTCGGGGTTCCACTCGAGCACTGGCCTGACGCGCGATGTCACCCAGCTGCCTCCTCAGCGAGTGTCCCATTCATCTCCACTTTCTCCTGCATATTTGTTGGGCGATTGGTTCTTGTTTAGTTTGTTCCCATAGTTTCTTGTAGGTTCTTGTTCTTTCCGGACATCTCATCTTCAGTATAGAGCGAAGACAGTTAGTTGTTGATAAAGGTCTGCAACAGGCTGTTGGAAATATTCTTTGTGACCCACTGCCCAAGTTTCTGATCCATCCGTATAGAAGAACTCACTGACTTGACGTCGTTTGTATTGAAAATCCGAATTTTGTTGTTGATGCAGGCTGAGTGGCGAAGATTTCCAGATTGGTTTCAGGTTGATGAATGTGTTTCTCGCCTTCCCGATTCTCGATTTGACATCCTCGTCCGTTCCTCCTGTAGTTGAGAGAGTGCTCGCTAGATGAGTGAATGAAGTAACCTCTTTCAAAGCCTTTTAGTTGATGGGAATTGGCGCTGGATGTTGCTGCTGCTGTTGTTGTTGTTGGTTGGTTATTTTCATAACCTCCGTCTTGTCCACGTTCACCTGGAGTCCTGTCTCTGCTGCTTCTTCGACCAGTTTGTCGGTTTTCGCTTGTAAGTCTTCGATTTTGTGTGACATCAAACATAACTCATCCACACGCGAAATCCAGGTCTTCTAGGTTTTTCATGTCGGTCCAGGATACTCCTGTCTTCTCGTTTCCCAGTGTATAGTATATAAGAGTCTTATTACAGCATGAAGCTCATTACGACAAACTATCAAGTTAGCGCCATGCAGCATATAAATGAAGGAAACTGATGCCAGCTTATACTCATCTTCACATTCCATATTGAAAGAAATGTAAATTAGCCAGAATACAGCAATATTCGCCACTTGATTTGGTTCACCAATTTTCAGCCAAACAGTTCAGACAATAATTTAATTCAATTTTATATTTTCCCTTCGATTGACTGGACCGAAGTGCTCGGTCTCAGGTTGACATGTCTGTCGGCATGTCTGGGCATGTAAATGGGAGTTAATTGGTGGATGGTGACTAGCAGTGGAATCCAGGAAAATGCGCATTTCGTCCTGCGTCTGAACAAGAAGCCGACAAGTCAACCTGAGACCGAGCACTTCGGTCCTGTCAATCGATGGGAAAATCTAAAATTAAATTAAATAATTAATGTGATCCGTTGCACAAGATATGGCTGTCATGGCCCAAGTGGTCTAGTGGATCACGTTTTGGCGTTTGAAACTATGGTCACTGGGTTCTAGCCACGGTGGGAACATCATCACTGACTCACTGCTGAATACAGGTACATCCAGTTGACGAGTCCTAAACAGGACGAATTGTGCATTATCCTGGATTCCACTGCTAGTTCAGATAACGGCTTATAAAATGCTTAAATATTTGGTATTTATTCACAGTCCTTAAAAATTTGAACGATGAAAAAGTGCATAAGTCAATATCTGACCTCTTTATCGGTAACATCAGATATATCATCAACTGTACAACCGAATGAAATGTTAGTAGGTGTTCCAGGAGATCAGTTCAATAATAGAATCAATCATTTGAAGATTCAGTAAATGAGTGATACTAACGCTGTAACATTTAAATTGACGGATACAGGTTTCAAAATTTCATTTGGCAAACGATTCCTCTTATCCCCTCCAAGTAAAATGCTAAGTCACATCATCCTTCAGTGGACGTAAAATTCTGCCCACCGGAACAAGCTGGATTCAAGAAATGCATATCATGTACTGATGAAATTGCCACTCTACATATCGTCATCGAACTGTGCATAACAGAATGGCAGTCAACCCTCATTCTACCTCAACTTCATCAACTTTGAAAACGCCTTCATCAGACAGCGTTGACCGAGATGTAATTTGAAACCATTTCAACGCAGGCGTGCATTGAGTCTTTATCAACCTTATTCAACAGCTATAAGACAATGTTATATATGTTAGATGAACCACAATGGAAAATTCACTGAAGCTTTTGAAGTGAATACAGGAGTAAGATAAGGCTGCCTGCCCACTGTCACCGATTACATTTCTAATTTCGCTGGATTTGATCATGCATCAGACTGTAGATGGCAAGAAGAAAGGAATATGCTTGACCACCACTAAGGAAGACACTAGAATATCTGGATTTTGCAGATGACTTATGTTTAATATCACACAGACTCGAAGACTTGCAGGCTAAAAGCAACAAATTGGCAGAAGAAGCAGGCAGAAAAGACAGGATTGCAGGTGAACACAGAGAAGATGGAGGCGATGAAGACAACTAATAGCAACAAGCAACAATCACCGTCAACAGCAGAAATTTGAAAAAGGTGAGTTTCTTCACTTATCTAGGTAGCACCATTTCAAATACAAGCTTCATGGATGGCTATGTCAAAACTAGAAATGGAAAGACACGATAGGCATTCATCACCCTGAAATCTTTTTGGAAATATACTACACGCATTGTGAAGAAGGAAATTCGTTTTGTCAGTTCCAGTATTAAGTACATGGGTCAAGAACTTAGCTCGGAGTCCCGCAAAGGATTTCCTACAATCTACTCAAAACGTTTTTCAACAGCTGCCTTCACTGGATCCATAGTGAAGATCAAGTGGCAGGCGAGAAAGAATTGGCGACAACAAAATTTGGGAACGAATCAACCATGAATTTATCCTCGTCTCTGAGTAGTTCCTCAGCTCTCTTGGTGTATTCTTCTCTGTCCATGACTACTGTTGTTCTTCCTTTGTCAGCTGGTAGAATGACGATGTCCTTTCTATTTTTCAGCTTTTTGAGGGCTTTTAGTTCTTGAGAGTTGAGTTGTGTGTGTTTTGTTTTTTCTCTGTGACCACTGGTACGCTAGTTTGGCGTATCTTTTCCTGTGTCTCCTCGTTCAAGTTTGATGATTTGAGTAGTGGTTCAAGGGCAACGAAGAAATCAGTCTTCGAAGCATCTCCAGTGTTGTAGTTTAATCCCTTTTGTAGTAGTTGCTGTTCCATTTTTGATAGTGGTTGTTTTGATAGGTTGACTACGCAGTCAATAGGTGTATTGTCTGGTTGTTGTTTTCTAATCTTGGTTAGCTTGATTTTGAGGACTCTTCGTCTTTGTTCTCTGTGTTTTCTACTTGACAACGTAATTGCGGTGATCAGCGTTGACAGGTGTTCCTGGTTGAGGATTTTCTCTAGTTTTTTTCTTTTTGGACATCTATTATTTGTTGATATTTGTTGATCCGATAATGTGCGTCTGTAATCATTAATTTGACCATTCGTCTTCCACAGTATTCAGCCAATTTCCATCCCATCGGGCAGTTGACTGGTGGTTTGTATCTGACGCTGTTCGGTAGGTACGAAGAATCTATTGCTCAAGAAAACTGCCGAAGAAAATAGAGATGGATCAGATACACTCTGAGGAGACTGTCGAACGACATAATGCGCCAATCTATCACTCGGAAGGCACCTCAGTTGGAATAGACGAGTTGCGCATGTGTCCCATTATGACTCGGAGGTAGTCGTGTGAGGAGGAGTTGTGAAACTATGAGTGGTTGAGGGGAGAGCTGAAAAGGACTACAGATAACAGGAAAAAAATGGAAATCTGTTGCTGAAGCCGTCTAGGTTCCATCCAGAATCCAAAGGAATAATAAATAATACCTCAAATTTTCATTCAGTAAACGAACACTCATACAGGATGCAGACATGTCCAGATGATGAAACCGAATTAGGTCGAAACAAGGAATTCGGATTCCACTACTTGCCAATACCACACAAATTGAACAAAAAGTCAATAAAATTGGTCCATTTTATTCTATCGGAAATTTTGTTAACTGTCTGTACATGTACAGTCTGAAAAATTATTTCATTACAGTTCTAATTTACATTAACTTGTTGTTGACGAAAACAAAAATTAGCTTAATTTATTGTATTATGCGTAGTTTGGTGTATCATAATCAATATTTTCCGTCTTACGTCATTGATTACACTTCAATAATAATCTGGTTATTAACCTTTTCACTCTTTTCAACTTGACCACCTACACACATATAATTACAGTAATTTATTAAACTTTCCTAACTTGCAATTATGAATCATCAATATACTGGAATTATTCTTAATTACTGTCTGAAATTTATTTCTCCAGTCGTAATATTAGTAATTCCTTTGACTACTGAGGTATAGTTTATTATTATTTCCTTTAATTCCTAGAGGAACATAGGGCTTCAGCCGTGCGTCTCCATTGCGTTCGGTTCTCTGCTACAGTCTTCACCTGGCTCCAAGTCTGGCCACACATTTTCATCTCCTCTTCACATCACCTCCTCCAAGTCACCCCACCTTCGCACTGACGACCAACTCGCCGCTTCCCTTTCGGGTTCCACTCGAGCAATGGCTTGTCTAGTGATGTCACTTGATGTGGTTTCCTCAGAGTATGGCCAGCCAATCCATCTCCATTTCTTCCTGCCTATTTGTTTCACAATCGGTTCCTGCTGGGTTGGTTCGCTCATTGCCAGAGATCTCTGTTGCTGATCTTTTCTGGCCGGCCATCTGATCTTGAGCGAAGTATTGAGCGAAGACAACTGTTATTGAAGGTCTGTAGTTTGTTTGAGATGCTCATTATGACGCGCAGTGCAAGTCTCTGATCCCTATATTGAGTAGCACTGACTTCACATTTGAGTGGAAAATCCGGATGTTATTTTTGATGGTGAGTGCTGTTGACCTCCACACAGACTTCAGAGTAGTGAAAGCTTGTCTTGCTTTTCCGATTCTTGCTTTGATATCCTCGTCATTTCCGTCTGCCTGTAGTTGAAACGATGCTTTCTAGGTAGGTAAAAGAGGTTGTTTCATTCAGTTTCCTTCTATTTATGCTGATTGTTGTCTGTTGTTTCGATTTCTACGTTACATTAACGTAGTTTCATGAAACTCTTATTTTTGTGGAATATCTTGCCAAAAAGTTGCAAAAACTATTGCAATTATTTGCCTTTCAAACACTGAATCTTTAAATATAATATTGTTTATGGATAATACCTATGACCATCTATTTGCCACTCTGTGCTTGTTTAACACTAACTAATATCTATAATTGTATATATTGATGGACTTACATGTTCAAGTTCGCTCAAGTCAGTGAGTCTATGTTTTTGGTGTCATTTTGGTTAACTGTACTTGACTGTGATAGTATTATTGTTGTTTTCGCTTGTTATCCTTCTTGTTGTGAATTATTTTCGTGTACTGGTGTTGTTCTGATTATTTTATTCCTTGTTTTCCTGGTTTTAAGGGGAGCAACCCACAAGGTTGCTTCTCTCTAAGCTATAATTTAATGTAACAATCCCCTTCTCAGGCGTGAGGCTAGCAACACCACCCTGCAAACAAAGCTGCTACAGAAACTTCAGCTGAATAATGCTGTCAGGAAATTAAGAGTGATTCTATGTCTTTGTGTGTATTTAGAGTTTACAGATGTTAGCGGGCAATAGGTGAATCCGTGATTTCTGGCACACGAGTTATCTATATTAAAAACACAATATTCAGCAAAGAGACTCTCTTCATCGACGAATTTATTATCAAGCTGTACAATCGTATATATATGGTTTGTTTAAGAAATTATATCCGGTAAGGGAATTGGATCAAAAGTGTGAACACATGAAATAATAATAATATGAAATTGTGATTATAATGTTAAGTGGCAAAACAATTGATGTCATATATAGAATAATACGTAAGGTGTATAGATGTTCAAAAGGGGTAAATAATTGTGGCCTTGGTAGGCTAATATAAAGTGTTACGTAACATGGTGTGAAATTTGATGCGATAGAATTCAATATTGTAAAAATAGAAGAATAAATATAAATTTTGGATTTAGAATCACAAGTGGGACAGGCAGAAACAATTCAGAGTGAGAGTAGTAATCAAGATAATATTAATAATAATCGTAGTAATAAGGGAAAGGTACATATAATAAATAAATAAACAAAATAAATAATTAAATAAATTTCTGTCCCTCTACGGTCAAGACAGAAGTAGGGATTGTACATACTTCTTTTGTACACAAAGGTCTGGCTTAAAGTCATGAATTGTCAAGGCCTCCGCTGTCTTTAGAAGTCTGGAACGAAGAAAACGCGACAAATAAGTTAGCATGGATTCGGTAGATGATCTTGAAATCATGCTCAGGGTTGGCAGAGTGACAGGAGTCGATCAGGTGTTCTAGAATAGAGCTACGCACACACTAACTTTCTCTCCTGTGAAACCAAGCTGCTGGAATATGTTCTCATATCCGTGTGGAAAGCGTCCTCTGGCTACGGTAAATATACCTTGCTCCAGAAGAACGGACTAGGGACCTTATCTTTTACAGAGATGGAGAAAAACTTACGACTGGTGCACTTCATTTGTAATTTTGCTGCAAAGAACGTCAAGCTGACTGTTTTAGATATGCTCAAAAACCGTCTCACTTCCAAAGAGTAATTAGTGGTAAATATATTTTCGTGAACAAGTGCTCAGTATAATAAGAAAACTAGTGTCGAAGCTAGTAGCATCTCCGAATACGTTACTGGATAAATCCTTAAGGGAACATTTCACAATTGCAAATACACCATGTTAACGAGTTCGAAAATGCGGAAGATTTTATGCCGTAATTTATCACCTATATACGCTGCTCTCAACTACCAAACATTATTTTAAAGTGTATTGCAGGGCTATGTGTTCCAGCTTACTAATAATATTAGAAACCTCGTAGTAGGTACTCTTAACTTGAGTTTCTGTAGATAGTTGGATTAATTCCAGTGTAGCTTTCATCGCGAACCAGTACATCATTTAGAGACCATCGGAAATCGCCCTAGTTCAGAAATCTTCAGCAGTGTACACCCAAAATCTCATCACGAGTCGAACCTAAGATATTCAGGTCATAAAACTAAGCTCGTTGACAAGTAATCCACTTGAGACAGAATTCTACGACACGTGAATCCTATCTTCCGTCAACTGTTGATGTAGAGTTACCCTCAACTGATGCCTTCCAAAAGCATCCACACCACCTTGACATGATGGACCTTACAGGCCACGATCTCTTAGTACAGCTTGAGGATAACCATCCATTAGTCATCACAATGGCAGGAGAATGATATTTACATCATGGATTTCCGTAGACAACTAAACTAATTCCAGTATATCTTCTTTTACAAAACAATAGCAGCTAGAGACCACTGAAAACCAGGAAGTTATGCATGGAGATTAGGTGAAACAATAGAAAATCCATGTGTAAAGAAGAAAAGACCGATGACGCTGGAAGGAATGTTTATATGGTGAAACGTATTGAACACAGGTAAATTTAGTATACATATTGTTACTTTTCTAAACTCGCTTTCTGATATACTACTTATACCGGATTATAAGTAGCACTCACCACACTCGCCCCATCATTATAAAGTCTCTCCTGTAACCGCCTCGATCGTCGCCCAGACGTTCTATCCTGGTGTTGTTCACGTTCCTCGTCTTGACATTCTTGTCTGCATCTTGGTAGCAGAGTGGCGTTCACTCTTTTCTCTTTATCTCCTCTCTCTATTGTGTACACTGGACCGCGTCTCGATGTGACCACATATGGTCCTTCCCACTTCGGTATAAGCTTTCCTGATCCTGGTCCACTTCCGGTAGTATACTTTCGTAGTCTACATTTCACCTGGTCGCCTACTTCAAACAGCTTCCAAACTTTGATTTGTTTCTTGCCAGAATTCTCGATGTCTATCTTTCGCTTCTCTTGTATATTCTGAATAGCTTGTTTCCACTCACTTGTCCATCTCTTACTGTTGTGGCCAAGTCTTATGGTGCACTGGTAAGCGTGGTTTCCTCCCATACATCAGCTGGAAAGGCGATTTTTTTTGTTGTCCCTTGTATTGTGGCACGATGTGCCAGTAATACCAACGGTAAGTCAGTTTCCCAGTTGCCCCTTTTCGCAGCTAGCCATTCCTTGAGTGTACGATTCCATTATTACTACGGTTATTATTATTATTCTCCCTTTGAAGTGTTTCCTATATAATTTCACTTTTCCCGTTTATCTTTCTAAATCGATTGTTTTTCCACGATGTTGAATTCTGTCATCATTCTAATCAACTTTCACACCATGTCATGTAACGTTCTATATTTGTCTACAAAACCTATAATTAAACACCTCTTTTCAACCTATGTACATCCCATGTTTTGCGACTTGACACTTGATATTTAACTACGATTATAATAATAAACATTTTAATTGCATTTCATACTACCACTATTATTATTATTATTTTATTTATTCACACGTATATTTACATTTCCACACTGGATATATATATATATATAATATATGTTCAATCGTGTCTATATATATGCGATTGAACAGCTCGATCGTAAATTCGTTGGAAAGAGTCTCTTCACTGAATATTGTGTTATGAATGTTGTTATGTGAATTATTATATTTTCAAGTATTGGTTTTGTAGGGATTTTGTTTGATTGCATGCAGGATTTCATCATGAGCTGATATCAGTTAGAGAACCATTGGAAAACCTGCAGGGACTACTGGACACCTGTTTCGTCCTAGTTTGCGACTCTTCACAGTACACACCCTTCAGGGTTCAAACTCAGGACCTTCTGGATACAAGGCCGTCGAGCTCGTAGACCATTCACCAGCCACTGCGACCAAATCCAGTGGTTCTTGAATTCTAACTTCTGCCAATTCATGACATATCGCGACCATTTCGCAATGTCTTCTTCAATGAGTTACTGCCTCAACTTCAATCTGCTGAACCGTACCGGTCACGGCTTCCTCCAGATGCCCAGGTCACTGCCTGATTTAAAGATGAGGCAGTAACTCATTGAAGAAGACATTGCGAAATGCTCGCGATACATCGTGAATTGGCGGAAGTTAGAATTCATAGGCTGGCTGCTCATTGGATCGGGTCCCAGTGGCTGGTGAATGGTCTACGAACTCGATGGTCTTGTAACCAGAAGGTCCTGGGTTCGAACCCTGGTGGGTGTGTACTGTGAAGAGTCCCAAACTAGGACGAAACAGGTGTCCAGTATTTCCTGCAGGTTTTCCAATGGTTCTCTTACTGATGTCAGTTCATGATGAAATCCTCCATGTACTAATAATCCGTTATGAACTCGTAAGAAGTTATTTTCCTCTATAGTTGTACCATCGAATTTGCATACAGAGAGGGTAGTAACAAAAATGACGAACTATTACAATCATAGTTGTCAATATTATTAGTCAGTGGATGGGAGGAATTCAATAAGTGTATTAGACTCATATAATAAGATGAATAATTTAATGACTAAATGAGTTGTAATCAGGACGCATATTGAAACGAAAGAAAATAAGGCGTAACGTGAGTGTACATTTGTAAAAAATTACACTTCTCACTCGGCGCCCAAATATTTTAGAACTATTCTGTCAAATCTTGACAACAGTTCATTTGAACGTGAGTGTTCTTAAGAAATACAAAAGTTATAAGGAGTTAGGAGAACAAGCAAACAAAACTCAAGTCAGTAGAAATCAAAAGGCTTGTCATCATGATTATAGGCGTTTCTATGTACATTGTGACTACAACTCAATCGTTGAATTATTCACCACACATCACCACGTAGCTCTTTTATTGAACTTCTTTTATGCATTGAATAATATTAACAACTATTTGGTTACAGGATTTTATCATAACCTGACATAGGCTGGAAAACCTGTAGAGAGTAGAGTACTAGACAGCCGGCTGCTTCGTCCTAGTTTGGGTTTCTTCAGAAGTATCTACCCAGTGAGGTTTGAATTCAGGACTTCCTGGTCACAAGGCGAGCTCATAGGTCACTCAACCACTGTAACCTTATCCAATAGTCAAGCAGTGTATTCCAACTTCTGCTAATTCACGCAGGATATAGAGCTACTGATGAGGATTTGTCCACACACTCGAACTGTTGTACTCCATTGGTCACAACTTCCTAGATGTTCACTACTCCCTGAAAAGTTTCCAATGGTTCCCTAGACGATGTCAACTCATGATGAAATCCTTTAATTAAAAACAAACCCCTGTAAACCAACACTTGATTGACCATTATGTTCGTGACAACTCATCACTTTTGCTATTATATAAGTGCGATTGTACAGGCAAAGAGGTAAACGAATTCGCTGAAAAGAACCTCTTCGCCCTGAACTATGTGTTTTATTAACATTATTCTACAGTTACAGAATAATTACTAATTATAAAAAGTTGAGTCATTCTGGAATACCGATGAGGTGAATAAGCGAATGTGACATTTTAACGACGATAACAAAATATTCATATGCCATTTTGATCATGGAAGAGTAGGCGGTATTATTTTCTCAGTAATATAATAATTGGATGGAGGATTTCATCATGAGCTGACATCAGTAAGAGAACTATTGGAAAATCTGCAAGGAATACTGGACACCTGTTTCATCCAAGTTTGGGACTCTTCACAGTACGCACTCACCAGGGTTCGAACCCAGGACCTTCTGGTTACAAGACCATCGAGTTCGTAGACCATTCACCAACCACTGGGACCCGATCCAATGGCCCGTCGGCCCATGAATTCTAACTTCCGCCATTTCACGATATATAGTGACCATTTCGCAATGTCTTCTTCAATGAGTTACTGCCTCATCTTCAGCCTGCAGTACCCTACTGGTCACGGCTTCCCACTAGAACCCCAGGAACATTGGATCGGGTCCCATTGGCTCAACGGTCTGCTAACTCGATGGCCTTGTGACCAGAAGGTCATGGGTTCGAATCCCGGTTGGTGTGTACTGTGAAGAGTCCCAAACTAGGTGTCCAGTGGTCCGTACAGGTTTTCCAATGATTCTCTAACTGATATCAATCCGTGATCAAATTCCTTTATATAAAACTAATTCTTACAAACCAACTATAGAAAATGAGTTCGCCGAAACGTGTCTCTTAGAGCTGAATTACGTGATCTGTTTTCATTTATTTCTGACCAAGTATGATTCATGAATTAAAGAATATGATATCAATGAAGACAGAAGTCCTAACTAATTAGTGGCTGTTGACTAGCAGTGGAATCTAGGATAATGGACATTTCGTCTTGTTTGGAACTCATCATCTGCATGTACCTGCATTACGCAGTGAGTGGTAACCGACCATTTCGGTCCAGTCAATCAACGGGATAATCTAAAATTGAATTAAATAATTAATGTGACCCGTTGCACAAGAAGCAGGTGGCTGTCGTGGTCCAAGTGGTCTAGTAGATAACACTTAGGCGTTTGAAACTATGAGCCTCAGTGGGAACATCATCACTGACTCACTTAGGAATGCAGGTACATCCAGCTGGAGGACGAGTCCCAAATAGGACGAAATGCGCGTTATCCTGGATTCCACTGCTAGTCAACATCCATCAGTTAATGTAGACAGAAGTTCCAACTATCTAAATCGTTTGTATTCCATAGTAAAAATAGTAATGCATAACAGAAAATATTTTAGCCAATCAGAATAAAATAACTGTCCAGTAATTTGATTGGTCAATCATCCACTGTTTACTTAATTAATCTGTAATACTATGTGAGCGGTATTCTGTGCATTTCTCTACGTGACTAATGAATTACAACTCTCTACTTAACTTTTTCATATAAATATGTTTAGAACTAGCGGTTTCATAGTTGTCACCTATGTACATTTCTTAAATTGTTGATTTTTTGTTCTTGTAACCTTGAAGGACTTGTCCAACATTTTACATTATTTCTAATAGAATGCCGTCAATACCTCCAGTGTTATTATCAATATTATCATTATTATTATTATTGTTCAGTGTTGTTAACTCTCAGACAAATTTTACAGCCTATATTAATGTAGAATTATCACATGGTGGTATAATTCGTGGCGTTGAAGAGACTGTCAATATTGATGGAGTGCCTATCCGCGTGAATCGTTTCTTAGGCATACCATACGCACTACCGCCAATTGGCAAATTACGATTTGCTCCACCCATAGAACATCCCGGCTGGAATGGTATACGTGATGCTGTTAAACTATCCGCCACCTGTTGGCAGTATATATTCACTGGATTCGATGCAGTTAATCCAGCGGGTAGAATGTGGATTAATAATACAGAAATGAATGAGGATTGTTTATACCTGAATGTATGGCAACCGACAAACAGTGTCAAGTCTAGACAACCACTTCCTGTTATGGTATGGATATATGGTGGAGGATTTACATCAGGCAGTGCTAATCTCCAGGTATACAATGGTGCAATACTTGCAGCTACACAAAATGTTATCATTGTCTCAATGCAATATCGTGTCGGTGCATTTGGATTCCTACGCTTAGATCCTTCGTTAGACAGCGATAATAATAATAATAATAACACTACCAACAGTACATCAAGTCTGTCAGATAAAGAGATTGCCTTAGGTAATCAAGGTATATTAGATCAATATATGGCATTATTATGGCTTAAAAATAATATTCAACGTTTCAATGGAGATCCTAATCAAGTGACAGTATTCGGGGAATCAGCTGGTGCTGTCAGTATATCAATTCTATGGTTATCACCATTAGTTCAACCATATTTTAAAAGAGCTATTCTACAATCTGGTAGTTTATATGCTAGATGGGGATTAGATGAACCGTATGAAGCGCATGAGAAGGCAGTTGAGGTGAGTTCATATCCTACTTTATTCTTATACATACATGTAAATATATAGACCATTTATTAATATGTATAAGCCACATCGATTAGTTTTCATTTAACACATCGTTTTTCAACGGATATCGCACATTAATATTATTCATCCTGGGCAGTTTCGCCTTCCTTAGAACATGGAGACATTTCAAGTGTGATGACAGACTGATATCAGTTAGAGAACCTTTCAAAACTAGGGTTTTTTTCCCTTCACGTTCCCCAGTGGAACATAAGGCTCCAAGCTATTGGCTTGAAGTTTCTTTAACAGTGTTTATTTTACAGGATGGGGTTGCTAGCCTCATGCCCAACCTCTCCTCTTTACCAGCATTACTTCTGACTTAGTGAGATAAAAGAGGGCGTCGGCCGAGGATCGAACCGCGGATCATGTGTATGGTCGTCAAGCGTCCTAACCGCTACACCACCGACGCACATAAAAACTAGGGAGTACTGAAAAACTATTCCGTCCTATGTTTGAGATTCTTGAGGCAGTACGCATTCACTAGGATATTCTGGTTACAAGGCAACCCCATAGACCATTTAAACACTGACCCATGAATTCAAATTTCTACTAATTGATTATCTTGTGTTGCGACCAACCAGCCAGCGTCAGCGATGAGTATTTGTGCACCCTACTATTCACAACTTCTCACTAAAAGCAAAAGAACTCACGACAACTTTGTCCTATGATCAGTCACTGGCTATATGTTTTGTACATTTAATTCTACTTTCAAATCGTCAGAAAAACCCCGGTCATCTACAAAAGCTGTAAAATCCTTTGTTTTATACATAAGATCATATTCGTTAGTTCACCATAGTAACGGAAGGAGGTTAAAAGTCATTAAAGTTTTTCCAACTTAACATGGAAATTTGAAAGTTTGAGTATAGATTACAAGGGGGATGTAAGTGGAAACTACATAGGATTAGAAAAACTAGTGTAGTATTTAAATTCATACGTAGAGAAGATAATTGTGAACAGAATGAGCGTAGTAGATGAAAAAATGGGGGGAGGGCGGGGAATGAAAAAATAAACGATATCTTAAGACCTAATAGGAGCTAGATACATGATAAATGTGGGGGGTTGCTATAGTTTCTTTTGAATATGCTTCCAGCTTCTCGACACATATGCAGAAAGCCTTTAATCTGCATTCGTTATTTTGCTAAACTAATTATGTGACCTTATACACAAAAAACTATACTATTGCACAGATGTATGCGATGCAACACCCGAAAGGACATCTTTACTAAGATGGTTGTTGTAATTTTACCTTCATCGAAATAGGACACATCAACCGACAGTTTGCGGACAGAGGTAGATGTCTTTCAAGTTCCATCGGAGAATCAGGGTTTTTCCTTTCTTAGCGGTAAGATAATTATGTGAGGGGATGAAGCTTCAGGTATTCCTTCTTTGCAGACTTAAGGGGGGGCGGCAAGTTAACAAGTTTTAACAAATATTCAATTGCTAAAAAGTTTTTTTTTAAATCAGTGAGCTCCAAACCAGATGCAACCGAAATCCCGGATTCAATGGGTAGCCAACTGTAAAACAAATAACTTTCTTCTAGGCTAATTTGTTTGATAAAAATCTCAACGATTTGGTATTCTCTTAATATGTGTGTAAAACTTGGGCACTATGGTAGTGAATAATTTCATATTAGTTTCTTCATTAGAAAGTAGTAATATCATATAAGTTTCTTTATTAGATGTATCACACACTGAAACAGTATTATTACATACTGGATGACAAGGTTTCGAACACAATCTATTATTGTTCATAATCATATCATCTGTTATAATCACACGACTTCGAAACTTGAGTTTTATAGTTTTCTTTGTTTTCTTTTATTTGTCGTAGGGGTAGTAGAATTTTCCAGATATCCGGCTGAACGGTTGTTGAATCATTCCTGTTACATGTATTTGCAGTTGATTCGATAAGCCACGTTTCCGCTATCAGTCTTTCCCTCCACCCAGCTGTCACATTAGATCCTAAAATTACCATTTTATCCCATCCATCCTATTGTGTGGTCGTGCGTAATTGCATGTAGTGAGTGCTATCTACGGCTGAACTATTCTCTAGATTTCTTATCTTATTCGGGTCAACTAATGTAGATTTTGCTAGGTATTTGTGCTGCTCCGCTAGTCTGACTGCCCCTGTTCTACTACTTTGACCTATGTATTTGACCTGACAATCATTGCAGACAGGGTATTAGATAGACGAAATTGTTTCGTTCAATGGGCTCCACAGGATTCTGTAACCGACAAAGCTTGTTTCTAATTGAGTTTGTGAGTGGTTTGAATGCCAGCCATTTTTATTCCTGCCTTGTTCAAAATTCTGCGTAAGGTTTACGAGGTCCTTTTCTTCAATGGAATTACTACTGATGATTTAGATTCCTTATTGTTGGTGTCATCTTGCGCATATTTGACGTGAATGTCGTCATTAATACTATTATTATATCATTATCATTATTATTGTTATTATTATTACTATCACTACTATCATTATTTATTTTAATTTTGCATTTCCCTACATACCTTCTGACTAATTTATCCGGGTAATTATTAAGTTTCAAAGCTTCTCTTATTTGCCTCACTTCATGTATTAGATTTTTCTTGGTACTACTTAGTTTTTGTGCTCTGTCATTTAAACATTTCACCAATCCTATTTTGACTGACATAAGATGGGATGATTGGAAGTCCAAATATCTGTTTGAATATGTGGGTCTCCTGTGAACCCTAGTGTTTAACTTCCCATCTTCTTTCCTTTTTACGCTACAATCTAACATTAGAAGTCCCCTTCCTGACTTTCCAATTCATAAGTGAACTGAATTCCCCTCACTTTTGAGTTAATGTGTTCGAAAAATCTGTCTTTCTCATGTGTTCTAAGTACAGTGAATGTGTCATCTACATACCACCATCATACTTTCGGGGTGAGGTTGAACGTTTCAATCGCTATGCTTTCCCACTTATCCATGAATATGTCTGCTACAACTGGGGATATTGGTGATCCCATGGCAACTCCCTCAGTTTGTTGGTATATTTACGCCTGGAATTTAGATATTGTGGAAGTCAGGCATAGCTGTACTGCCGGCATTATGTCCTCAAAAGGCACTTTCGTCCTGAGTTCGAGTTATTGGTCGGAAATGAGTTCGTTTCTGACTGCCTCTATAGCCATATTTATTGGTATAGGTGTATATAAACTCACAATGTCAAAACTAACCATTTTTTCTTCATTATCTAATTTTAAATTGTCGAATCTCTGTTTTAGTTCATAAGTATTTGTTAGTCTAGATTTCGAGTGTCTTTTAAGGGGATTTAATACCATGGCTAAATATTCAGATAATTCATAAGTAGGTGAATTTCTAAAATCAACTATATGCCGAATAGTATCCTGACTTATGAACTTTAACAACACCATACATTCTACTGGGGTTATTAGTTTTGGGCATTAAATTAAACCATTTAGACGCACCTACAAACAGCTTCATTCGGCGTATAAGGTCCTCTGTGGATTTCTTAACCTCATTCATAACGTCGTCTATTGATTGATTAATTTCCTCATTTGGTTCTGTTTGTACGTGAGTATTCCTCTTGTCCACATAGTCTGATTTGTCTAATACTACGGTTGCATTTCCGGGGAATAATACTGTTTCACTCTGTGATACATCTAATAAACAAACTAATTTGGTATTATCTCGTCTGTCTCCACTTTGGTAAAATGAAAATTTTTTCCAGTGAAATAGAAAGTTTAACTGACCATTTCTTGTGTCCGTAAGCCTTCTAAATTTATATTCTCTCTTTTGGGTGCTTAAGAGAAACTGTTGTATCCGCGAGTGAATCAATTTCCACAGACTCCATCTAAACTGCTATATTAGAAACACTAAATGATCACTTTGATAGTGTGGAAAATTCCCATATTATGAATTAAAAGTCAATCTGAACGAAGAATATTCTTTTCAATAGTTTCTCCTCTTCAGGTTCTTACAATTATAAAATATAATATTTATTGTCGTTCCAATAATGATAGCCAGTTATGCGGCAGATACATTTATTTTTACGTAGAATAACAGATTAGCACTTATGGGGTGTCGAAATAAATAAATAGTCGTGACAATAGTGTGACAAACGTGCCCTGGGCTGAAATCGACTACAAAATATTGTGAAATGGGAGACAATAAGGATGGTGATGAGTCATAATAGATTTGTAGAGTGTGGGGAAAATTGACAAGTCAGTTCAAGGTTATAAAAGGTGTCCGGTGAGTGGAGTGGTTAGTACAGAGTGGTATGTATTAAAGAGGAGGAGATAGTAAGACTACAATGAGAGGTTCATAATGAAATAACGAATGTATGAAATGAAACAGGTGTAGGCATATATTGAGAAAAGAGATAATATCACTAATAATAAGTCTGGATAGTATAAACGAAAAATTGTGGTAGTATTGAGAGAATGTTTGCATGAAGGGCGTAAGTTATGACGAATAATAATAATATTAATAATAACAATAATTGTAATAATAATATTTGTAATAATAAGCAAAGAAAAAAAACCAAGAGGGTTAAGGGGAAGGAGCACTCTTGGTGAGAAGAAGAATCATCAATCCAAGTTTGGCGACGGTAGGAACAGCGTCTGGACGTGTTCTTTTTGGATAAAAAGTTCCGGTTTAGTCTATCTTATTGCAACAGCTTCAGCTATGTGTAGGAGGCGTAAGCGAACTGTACGTGATAACGACTTCGGAATTCAGTATATAAAGCTGAAAGCTGTGTTGACATCGATGCGATATGCAGTGTCGACCAAGTGTCACAGGATCGAGGTTTTTATGCACTGAATTTCCTCCTTGCTGAACCAAGCTGGTAAATGTTCTCGAACCCGTAGACGAACCTGCCTAATCGTGCGCCCTATATAACTTAAAAAGAATATTCTTCGTTCATACTGACTTTTAAAATGATAAGTGATCTGAGCAGGTGAGCCAAAAACACGTAATATAGTAATTTGGTCAGACTTTACCAACCCTGACAAAATTCCCCATCACTAGTCATTCCTTGGATTTTCTGTGGAAAATGGGATAAGTTTCCACTGTGGATAAAATTTATTTCGATAAAAGTATGAAACTTGGGCATTATGGTAGAGTATAACCCCATTATAGATGAGATTTTATGTTCATAAATCACAGTTTTATACAGTAGTAATAACTGATGACCACGTTTCGAGCACAAACTATTGCTTGATATGATTATGAGCAATAGCTCGTGCTGTAAACGTCATCAGTTAATGTTATTGTATAACACCGTGTGATTTATTACAATAAAATCTTATCTATAATGGAGTTATATTGATAAAGTCTCACAGTACTTCGACTGGACACCAGTAACTGGTGTGGTGTGTCTAGTCCTTTCTTTCGTGCAGGCTGAATTGTAACAGTCAGGTTTGAAGTGTGGCCACCATTCTTGATAGCTTGCCATCAAAGTGCATATTGGTAGAAGTTAGAATTCATTAGTGCGTCGGTGGCATAGCGGTTAGGACGGTCGCCGACCATGCACATGGTCCGGGGTTCGATCCCCGGTCGACGCACTCCTTTACCTTGCTAAGCCAGAAATAATGCTGGTGAAGAGGAAAGGGTGGGCATGAGGCTAGCAACCCCATCTTGTAAAATTAACACTGCTTCAGAAACTTTAAGCCAATAGCTTGAAGCACTATGTTCCACTGGGGAACGTGAAGGAGAAAAAAAGAATTCATTAGCCAATGAATCAGGTCCCAGTGGCTGAATGGTATACGAGCCAGCTTGCCTCGTAACGGGAAGGTCCTTTGTTCGAACCCTCTATGGTGAGTGCATACTACCGACGATTCCCAAACTAGGCTGATGAAACACCTGTCCAGTACTCCCCGGTGGGTTTTCAATGGTTCTCTAAATGATATCAATCCGTGATCAACTCGTAAAAACAAAATAAACCCTAACAAACCAAACTATAGAAAGTTTTATAAAATTATAAAATTTTCTTTTATCAAATAGTGCCATTAAATAATGGATTGAATGCACCTAATTCTGTATGCATAAGTGCTTATGTTGTACTTGCGTGTGTTTCCACTGTGTTAGTAAAGGTTACTTAATCTAAAAGTTAGTTACATTCACAGTTCATACTTTTGCATACATAAAATATTTTGCATTCTTAAAGAATTTATCAATTTTTTGAGTTCAAGCAGTTAGATATTTCACTTTATGTGCAGAAATTAACCTTTCTTGATTCATTTAGAAGTGAAAGACACCTTCTGATGTAGAACGGGAGTGGAGGGAAGTAAACGAATACGTAGGGGGAGGGAGATACTAAAACAGACATTATACAGGATTTTTTTTCTATTCGTTATCGTTCCCAGTGGAACACAGTGAGGAATTCAAGCTAGAGGCTTGAAGTTTCGGTAGCAGTGGTGATTATTTTTACTGGATCAGTTTGCTAACCTGATGCCCAACTGTCCCTGTTTACCAGTTTTATTACTTATTTAGCGAGGGAGGTAGAGGAGTGCGTTGGTGGCCGAGAATTGAACTTCGGGCCATATAAGGTGTGGTTGACGAGCGTCCTACTGCTGTGACACCGACGCATATATAGTCATATGAAATGATTCTATCGATAATACGAGTAATTAACGATAAGCGGTGAATGCTTCTACAATGTTTTGCGTTCTTTTTTTAATAGAAACTGTCTTTATTATGGTGGCTGGAATACATTGAGAAAATAAGTTAGCGAAGTAAATAATACTATTGGAGGCTGGATCTTCTTAAATTTACACAGCTAGTTAGTTGATTGGATGGTCCATACGTGCGCCGGTGGCACAGCGGTTAGAACTCTCGCCGATCATACACATGGTCTGGGGTTCGATCCCCTGCCAACGCATACCTGATATTAATGGTCGGCCTGCACAATTAGGGCTACCGATATCATATACTGGAAATTCCATACTTGTACTAAAAATACGGTGTGGAATCAAGCTATAATCACAAAAAAATAAAATAAATCGGGTTTTCTAATGCACAAGGCTATTTGATATTTATGTAATGTAAAATCTTAAATAAGCGAAGCAGGATTTAAACCTTGGTTTTTACTAGCTTAACGTCAAAAATTCCAAATTTAATTTAATATCATGCCTGATTCATGACCACTGTTTAATGTTAACACCCCGTAATGCTCTTGAACTTATGTAATACTGTTGGTCGATGGCGGAAGGTGAAATAAATACCCATGTCCTCCTAGTTCAATCTGTTTATAAATGACAAGAGAATGGGTAGTTTGTTCAGTGAATTTTGACGGAGACAATACAATCAACGAGCACTGACCGTAATTATGGAGTTGCAATAATGATTAGGTTACTGACTGACTGGTTTCAACACAGAACTTTGCATGGAAGTGCAGCTACTCGAGCTGTCACACTCCCTCCTTGTAGCACATAAATCAAAAGAAGATAGTAACGAGAGGTTCAAAAGAAAGACAATAAACATAAGTGTGACTGAGGGAAAAATAAAATAAATATGCAAGAAAAATAGAATTTTATTGGATACGACAAATTACAAAGAGTGAATACGTCATTCAAAATGACTTTGAGCTATATCACCAATTGTCTTCAGCTGTCGTTGGTTTTTACCATACCGAGGACCCTAACCAGCAAGCCAGTCCAGTCAGTCTACACCTCCCTACGTGGTTGGCTTAAATTAACTGTTGTGCATTTCATTGACTGATGAAACCATGTTTTGGTTTGACTACCACTAGCTAGCTGTTTTCCAACCTGATTCATCCGATGTCACCTTACATTGCCCTTCGACGAAGGCGATGGATACGAATGAATAAGGTTTACAGCTGGGTCTCGCAACCGAGACCTGTTGGTATTGTGGAGGCTATTTTTTGAGTCCTTCTGCGACTTTGATTGACATATCAAATTCTGTGATTGGTACTTTTCATCTATGGACCAGGAAATATCATACATGAAAACCGCTTTAGGTGAAGTATTACTTGAGGTTATTGTTCAGTTTCAACGTGCCATACTAGTGGAGTCTAGATTGTGTCAGCCACCTCAGGTATCTGGATAGCATCTTTAGGAGTTACACAATACATGTGACTCATAGTCGTCTCATACATGCAGAATTCGTTCCATGCAAGCAAATTCTAACAAAGAGTAAATGATAAGGAATATTAAACTTTTGTAGCCACTGTTAATCCCTGCATTACACACCTCCATCAAGATATGATTTCTCGAGAGATTTTAAAGATGTGACGTTCATCAATTGAGAAAAGAGACACTACCAACCAGTTACCACCCAGTGTGACAATATACATTCCACAGTTTAAACACTATTTTACGACACTCAAAGGTGGATTTCCCGGGATTTGACTGGCTACAGAATTTCAACAAGACGTCACATCAATTGAAGAACCAATGGAAAATCTTCAGGGAATATTATACAGCTGTTTCGATAGCCTCTCAAAGGTATCCCAGAAGTAGATGAATACCTGGGGACAACTACTTGAGGCCCGTCACACGCGGCCTGTTTTTGTTTGTTTTTTCTTGTTTGGTGTGTCTCAGTAGCATATTTATCACTTATGCCCTGTAACACAGCAGCAGGAAGCGCGGTCGTTGTTAATCCGGGCCCCGACCTATCCGGCATGATATTTTGTGAGATTGTTTGAGTGATAGTATTGGATTGGGTAGCTGCTTTTTGTCTAACAACTATCCAAATAACCTTTCTGGCATGGTAGGACCTACAGGAACATAAGTTCCAGCCAGTGTAGCTCGTTGGGTCATTGCGATATGCAAGCCCGACCACCCCGTCAAGGTAGCAGCTACCTAAATAACTATTCAAGGTAGGATAAGCCAAATTTAAGTCATCTCTCCTCCTTCTGTGATGAGAGATTTGGATTTCACAACTTCTTTTCATGAGGAGGCAATGGAATAAGACTAACCAACTTGGTGCCTGCTGTCTATACTCCTTCCGAAATTTTTACTCTATTCTTGAAGTAAAGATCGTCTCATCCTATGTCAGTAAAAATAGGATTGGTGAAATGTTTAAATGACAGAGCACAAAAACTAAGTAGTACCAAAGAAAATCTAACACAGGAACTGATACACATAAAAGAAGCTTTGAAACTTAATAATTACCCGGATAAATTAATCGAATCAACTACAAATACATGTAATAGGAATGATTCATCACCTGTCCCCGATATCTGGAAAATTCTACTACCCAAACGACAAATAGGAGAGAACAAAGAAAACTATAAAACTCAAGTGTCAAAGTCGTGTGATTATAATTGATATGAATATGAACAATAAATTTTGTTCGAAACGTCATCCAGTAAATAATACTGTTTCACTGTTTGATATATCAAATAAACAAACTAATATGGAAAGATTAGACACCTACATACACTTGTCCAGATATGGTTGAGTACCTTAAATCTAAACTCAGCTGAAGTTGTTTTGTAACTTATGGTTGACAATACGAATTCCCAAACCCAGTTATTCCTTAGCAGCAGGCGACTTTGTTTCACTTTAGCTATTTCTTTTTTTGTTTCATGCTGTAATTTTTTAGAATTAAACCTCAAACATCTTATTTTGTTGAAATCTGAGATAAACGTCTCGTCTTATTTCCAGACTGATCCTCATTCAGTGAATTGTAGATGATGTTTCCATTGCGGCTCGAATAAGGAGACTCACCATTTCACACCATTATAATCAGTCAATTGGAAATATGAAGCAAATAGTTCCCTTCATTAGTTTTGACAAAATCATAACAAGATGTAGTTTATCTGAAACGTGTAATGTATTTGCACAACACATTTCTGACATTCTGATCACACACACACACACACGAGTACTTTTCATACATGGAACTGACTACAATATAGACCAAGTTGTATACGGGTCAAGGTCAGGCGTAAGAGGTAGGAAGATGACATGAGAATATGTGATAGGAAAACAGAAGGTAAAGGCTGAAAATATCACTGAATAAACTGAACTCTGGTTCTAAATTAGATTACTAAGGCAGGTCAGGTTCAGAGTAATGATAAATAACTTCTTTTGAACGCATAGAACAGATTTAAGCCTTTTTATGGCCAAGGCTTCAACGAATTTAAGCATGTAACCCAACTTTGTTTTATATATGAGTTTAAAGGGATTCTTTCAACTCATGGAAAATTCCCATTGCAACATATAGAAAATCAAAACAAGTGAATTCAGCGAAGAGACTCTTTTCAACAACGAATTTATCATCAAGCTGTACAATCTTATATATGTGGTTTTTAAGAAATTAAATCTGGTGAGGGAATTCAGTCATAGGTGTGAATGCATAAAATAATAATAATAGTAGTATGAAATGCAATTAAAACTAAAATGTTTGTGATTGTAATCATGGTTAAATGTCAAGTGGCGAAACAATAATTGTCATATATAGAATATTCAAGCATTGGTTTTGTAGGGATTTTTGTTTGATTGTATGGAGGATTTCATCATGAGCTGACCTCAGTTAGAGAATCACTGGAAAACCTGGGAGTGCTGGACAGCTGTTTCGTCCTAGTTTAGGACTCTTCATCAGTACTCATCCACCACAGGAGCTCGAACCCAGGACCCTCTGGTTACAAGGCGAGCTCGTAGACCATTGAGCCACTGGCACTCGATCCAATGGACCTGGAATTCTAACTTCTGCCAATTCACGACATAGCGCGAGCATTTCGCAGTGTCTTCTTCGATGAGTTACTGCTTCATCTTCAACCTGCTGTACCCTACTAGTCACGGCTTCCCACTAGAACCCTAGGTTAACTGCCTGAATACGGCCAGTCGCTAGTGAGCATCAGATTAATTTTCAAGTACTCCCAGGTTTTCCAGTGGTTCTCTAACTGATATATACAGAGTAATTCATAGGATGGATAGAACTTGAAAAAGGGTGTGCAATTATAGGATTAGTAGACAAATCGAATAAAATAAAAACGTTACGTTATATTGTGTGAAATTTGATAGCATAGAATTTAATGTTGTAAAAAGGAATTGATTTAGAATGACAAGTGGACAATTAAAAGTGAGAGTAGTAATAGTTACAATTGACATAATAAGGAAGAGAATACAAATTGAATAGACAAAAATGAAAAGAAAATATTGGTACAGCTAAAATATGATTGGGGATTACCATACTTTAGCATAGAGGGATTAACACAATGAAAGTTGGAGGAGTTGAACGAACTTTTTCTGTACACAGAGATCTGGCTTTTCTGTTTCGATAGCCGAAGATGGCTTCAGCAATACAGATGAGTCGGGTACGTAGGGATTTGGGTAAATTACTTTTTGCCTTGTAGATGACTTTAAAGGCGGAGACTATAGAGATATGGTGATCATTATCGACCAGATGTTCAATGATCGCGCTTCTTATTGCTCCATCTTCCACCTCTTCGTAGCCAAGCAGGATGGTGTTTTCTGCACCCTCTTGGACAAAACTCGAGTCAAACGACCGATATACCTAGCTCCACACGAGCAGGTGAATTGATAAACACACATAGAGTTGGTCAACAGCGGGATCTTGTCCTTCAGGTTATTGAACAGTAATGGTTGACTAGTAAAGGCTATTCTCAGAGATGCAGCAGGGAATGTTCTTTTCAGGGACTGTGATATCCTTCGTTTCATGATATCGGAAGCTAAGTTCCCTTTGAATTCCAAGCTCATGTAAAGTATTTTCTTGGGTACGGTTGATAAGTCACGTTTTTTAGGATTTGAATTTATATTCTTATCTATAAAACGTGGTGGAAATCCATTTTCTATAAGGATTTTCCTCAAAAGATCTAATTCCCTCACCGGATATAATTTCTTAAAAACCATATATATATACGATTGTACAGCTTGATGATAAATTCGTTGTTGAAAAGAGTCTCTTCGCTGAATCACTTGTTTTGATTTAAAAGGATTACTGAAATTAATCTTGTGACCTGTCTCTATCACATGCTTTGCTATAAGATAATGTTGGACATCTGTTTCCAGAATCCATTGTATCCATCAATGTTATTTGATGTTCCAGCCACTTTGGAATATGTTCTGTAGCCCTGGTCTTCAGAGATCGATAGGTCCTCCCTGATGTACGTATGTTCACAGAATACTTGTGAATTGGTAAACATAGTGGATATGACACTGTCGTTTCGGAATCTGTGAGTCTTTTCAGGACAGCATAAATCTCGTTTTTTTGTATGAAAATAAGTTTAGCTGCATTGCATAGTAAGTGGTATTAATTGACGCCTTGAGTCCGTGACGAACACTGAGGTTATATATAAGCATCCCTTTTGCCAGCTGACTGAATCGATGAAGCCGTTTGTCTGACACTTTTGTTTAACAGAAAGATTGAGCGAAGAAATATTTACTTTTCAATTAGATCCTCTTCTCTGGCTCTACTCTAATATATATAGCATTTTTACAATACACAACAATTTACCAAACAAGTGGTGATATGTTTGTTAACAATAATTAAACAGTGTCAAAATGTCAATGGGTTGATAATTAACGCAGAAAATCAATACACATTTAAAAAGTAGAAATGGATAGAATAAATTAATTTTACAAGAATAACACGTAATTAAAGATGAAGTGGTCAAAATAAAAATAAAAATAAAATAATTTGGACAATTATAATTTAATAGGGGGAGGGGGGCGACGTAGTCCTGTCTTGTAACGATGGCCACGGTAAGGAAAGTGGCTGTACAAATTTCTTCTGTACACATAGGCTTGGTTTCTTCTGGTGGATTCCAATTGCTTCTGCTGTCTGTAGAAGACGAACTCTTAGAGCAAAGTTAAGATTAGTCGGAATGCGATAAATAATTTTAAATGCAGTATTCACATCAACCTTGTGCTCAGTATCAACAAGGTGTGCTAAAATAGAACTACGAATAGATCTTGTTTGTCCCTTGCTTAACCACGCTGGATGATGTTCAGAAATACGACGATGAAACTGCCTAATTGTACGCCCAATGTAGCTGGCTCCGCAGCTGCAGTCAAACTGGTAGATACACATAGAAGAGGCGAATTTAGGTAGTTTATCCTTATTTCTCGAACATAGAATAGGGGTGGTTTTGAAGAGACAACGTACTTCTGCTGCATAATAAGCTCTTTTAACTGCATTCTTCAAGCGCTGTGTTATGATTTCGCTGATGTTGTCACCGAGGAACTGCAATTTTATGAACATTGGCTTTTTCGAAACTGTAGCAATACTGACTGTCTTTGGTGCTGAATTCATATTCTTCTCAATAAATTTATCTGGATAACCATTTTTTCTAAGCATTTCAAGGGATAGTTATTATCTAACAGCGTGTTAGTGAGCTTTTATATTTCTTCTTCTTTAATTTTCTCCTCTGTACAAATGTACTGAATGCATCTTGAAAAGATAACATCAATCAGTTAGAATAAAATAGATAAAAGTTAATCATAAATATATGTCAAAATTTTTGTTGAAAAAAAGGTTTCCTTAAATCACAGTAAAAAATAACATTGAAGAGAAGAGAACGAAAAAAACGTTGTTCTTTCGCATTCAATTAACTTCAGAAATAATGATTTATGCCTTTCTTTGTTTGTTCATTCCACATAAAAGAAAGAAAGATGACAGGGATTACATGAGAGAAAACTAATTTATGTATTGTGAATATAATATATTCAAATACGCGCTACACATTTCATGTTTATTATTATTATTTAGAATACTTAGTTGAAAAGTCTTCGCGTATGTGATGTATGTTTTCGTGAAACTGCCTTTCTTTTCATCAGTGCTATTACTATTACTGTGTGTCGGTGGCACACAAAAGTAGAGTGCTCGCCGACCACGGCTCATGCTGGTCCGAGGTTCGATCCCCGGCCACAGACGCACTCCTCCTTTTCCTCCGTCACTAAGCCAGTAATAAAAAACGCTGGTAAAGAGGAAAGGTTGGGCATGAGGCTGGCTAACAACCCTATCCTGTAAAAATAATCACCAGTGCTACAGAAACTTCAAGCCTCTAGCTTGAAGCCCTCTGCGTTCCACTGCTGGTGCTAACAATACTACTATAACTACCACTACACTAGCTGAAGGTGAAAATAGCCAGTTATACACCTTTCGAGTCTACAAGCTCACTTTGATCTTGGGTTCGAAACCCAGTGAATGTTTACTGATAAGGAGTCGCGAACAAGGATGAAACAGATGTCTAAGTACTCCTCACAGGTTTTCCGATGGTTCTCTTACTTATGTCACAATACACTCAAAATATATAGAGCGATTGTAATCAGACGTCTATTAGTATCAACATTTGTGTCTCTTTGTGAGATTTCCACCTGATCTGAAAGATTGTTTGCACTAGATAGTCGTCTGAAAAAATATATATGTACTACTCTTCCCATATGTCGTAGACTGTGTCTCCACATCTATTCAGATTAAGATGAAGTCTGTCAAACGTTTACTCTCTCTTTATCTGATAAAAGTCATACCGCCTCATGTTGACGTTCTTGTGATAGTATAGACTACGCTTAATCACCAGTCCATTAAACGCTCAAAAGTCAGCAAAAACTTCCGCATTCCCATTCATTTCTCTCTTCACCTTCCGACAATCTGTATGAATTCATTTAAAATGACAGCAAAGCAAAAATCGATGTGCTCTGCCTTTTTAGTAGTATGAAGATATTAAAATAATAGAGAAGATTTGTAGCTCAGGTGAATGATTTGCAATTAATAGTGTTCTCTGAGCTGGTTGGTTTAGTTGCGAAGCTTTCGTCGTCCCCACTCTGGACAACATCCCCTTCAGCGCTATATTTAGCACAAAGTGAAATGATTTAAATTTCTTCATGAGCGGTGATATAATTGCGTCTCCTGGTAACCATCTTTATATATGTATTGACCATTTTCTATTGACTTGGATTTTAAACTTTCTGGTCACATGATTTACTATTTATTAGTTGTTATATTTGGTCTATATTAACGTGCTTGTTAATTGCATTTTCGTTTGAGTACCAGGCCACTAGGAATTCCTTGACTGCACTTCTGGTGTTTCCTCTGTCTAAGATTTTGACATTATCCCAATCAAATTGATGACCATAATTGTCTATATGCATTGATACTAAAGAATACATATCGTGTCTTATCACGGCTGATTTGTGTTCTTGGATTCTGATTCGAAGGGGACGCCCACGTTGGCCGATGTGATGCTTGTTGCAGCTCATGCAATTTATTTTGTAAATGGTGTAAATTTTATCTCCTTTTTCTGTTGGATCTTTCGGTTTGCATAATATCGAATTAAGCGATTTGACTGGCTTGTGTGCTATATCTATATCAAACGGTTTCAGTATTCTAGCTGTTATTTCAGAGATATTTTTCATGTATGGTAGAATGAATTTTCTTGTGGTCTTTGATGATGTTTCTTTGTTGGTCAGTATAATGTAAAAATCTTAGACAGAGGAAACACCAAAAGTGTAGTCAGGGAATTCCTAGAAGCCTGGTACTCAAACGAAAATGCAATTAACAAGCACGTTAATATAGACCAAATATAACAACTAATAAATAGTTAATCATGTGACCAGAAAGTTTAAAATCCAAGTCAATAGAAAATGGTCAATACATATATAAAGATGGTTACCAGGAGACGCAATTATATCACCGCTCATGAAGAAATTTAAATCATTTCACTTTGTGCTAAATATGGCGCTGACGATGTTGTCCAGAAGGACGACGAAAGCTCAGAGAACACCATTAATTGCAAAAGTATGAAGATATCGCTGTTGTGTTATCAGTCACACAAATCCCGTTCATAACTAATCTGAGGGAAGCATTTTCCGAAAGCATTTTGCGAACATCGATGCACTTATGAAGTTGCTGATGGAGTCTACTATCAATCAATGTCTTCAAAACCAATCAGCAGTCATTAACGTCACGTGTTCTAACAAGTCAATCTTGTAGCCAATCAAATATCTGCAAATATGATATCTATAAAAAAAATAAGAATCGGATGGTTTTTTGTTAAAGGAAAGATTATGTGAGCCAATGGTTTAGCAGTAGCACGTTCACTAACCATGCTTCACATGATCCGGGGTTTGATTCTCTGCCGACGCACCCATAAACCTCGTTAAGGAGGTAGCTTGGAGAGTAGAATAATAATAATAATTTGCTTTATTTCAGAAACAGTACTAGTGGTACAGTGTGGAATTTTCAGCACATCTCTACAATATTTGCATCTAATTTTATCAAACATTTAAAAGGAGTATTTCAAAAAATAAATATAAAGACAACAACAGCAAAAAAGGACAGGAAAAACACAAAATAATTTCTAAAAAATTACTAAATATACCAAGAAGTAGAAAGGAAAAGAAACATCATATAATAATAACTGAGTATTGGGTAGTGGAGGCAATGATATGATTATGCATGGTGACAGTAAAGCTATAGTCATACAAGAAGTTATGAAATGATATTTAAGAATGTTTATCGCCAAGATGATCAATTAATTTGGTTGAAACAACACTAAACAATCATAAAATAACATTTCAGGGTTGTTGTTTTGTCTTTTTATTGTCAGGTCTAATGCGGTGTTTGTAGTGGTAGTGTGAGTAATCTTGCATAATGCAAAATTTTTAAGGTGGTGACAATGGCGTTCACAAACAATGGTAGTCAGTTTAGTATTGCCGAAAAGAAAAATGAAAAAAATGGAAAATAAGAAAAAACAACCACAAAACTAATAATTACATGATGGTTAATGACAGGGAAATTTTAGACTACTCATAGTGCTAATATAGTCGGAACCAGTAGATACACAAAAGAAGGAATACAGTAAAGTACAAAAAAGTAAGCCAATGTTAATAATTTAGGTAGCTAAGTATGTTTAAGAAGGAGTTCACTATAGAATGCAAAATAAGAGAGAAATGAAAGAGCCTAAAATTATGTTATTAACAACAAAGCAAGTCATAGGTTTCACGCTTAACATTGTCTCTGTCGCTTAGAACACGGGCCAAGTATGGTATCGTTGAGTTCCTGTTCTTGGTTGTACGAGCATAGATTGTTTTATACTGATTTCTGGTTTTACTTGATGAGATACAAGACGAGAGTTGGGAATAGAGGGGGTGTTGGGGATCGGAGAGTACGGTTTTAGACCATTTTTCGCATGTATTCAGATGCCTTTCAACTAATGTAGTGACGAGCTGACTGAGTTTTACACCACTCGTCCAACTAACTACCTTCAACATCCTTCTTCTGATGGTATATTCCTTTTTCAGTAGCCCAGGAAAGACCAATTGGGAGCAGTAAAGTAGAATGTGTAAGATACAAGAGTTGACAAATTGTGAAAGTAGAGGTTGGGTGATTCCGGATTGTCTAAGTTTCTTAATGTAGTAGGTAAGACAGAACACTTTCCTAGAAATCATTAGGATATGAGATGTCCAAGTAAGTTCGGAAGACAGAACTAGATCGAGGTATTTTGCATTAGACTTAGTTTCAATTTTAGTCCCCTCAATGCTACAGGCTTCATGAGAACTTACTAGTGTTTTTAGATCTCGTTTATGCCTGAGGGAGAAGTCAATAGTCTGGCATTTTGATGGATTCAGAAATGGAAGAACATTGAAACTTTAAACCTCTACCTTGAAGCTCAATGTTCCACTGAGAATGTAAAGAAGTGAAATAATAAATAAAAACAAACACCATTCAGTACAGAACAAAATTTATGCTCGAATTCCATGTAAGCGATAGGATACTTTCGTATTTTCTAGTTGTTTAGACCTGGATGATTTCATATGAATTATGAAATTGCTTATGGGATCACAAATATTGGCGTTTTTGATCCATTTCAGGTAGTCAGAAGAGGTTGGTTCGAAGTTCTGTCTGTGTATAGCATCACACTTCTATGTACTCCCCTTTCTATTATCTCAGAATTCTCATCCTGTGGAGGTTACTAATAAGCACTTGAAGATGAAGTCATTATTCTATGTATGTCCAAACCAAGTTTACTTTTAACAGCTTGAAAAAATTTGGACGTTGGGTGTATGATATTCATTAAAATAAAGGTTTTTGTATTTCTCAATGAATGAAAAGCACGAAACGATATTGTTTTTTTACTGATGTTTCGCTATGTAATGCTGCTGCTAATAGCTTTATCAAAGTAGTAATATTAAACCAGAATTTACAAAATCCACTCAGCTTATATATAACAACTTAATCATCCTTCATCAGCATGGGGGCATTTTTGCGTTGTCAAATTGACCAATTGGTAAAGATAACAAAATCAGGTGTAGATGACCGTTGGATTTGACAAGTGTGTAAAATTATAAAAACAGCGTGTGTTGACATAATGAAATTGCTGATCACATTCGTGTTGATTTTGTCACTTAGTGGGGGAGGCGGGAGTGTTTTAGTCCATCATTTCCATTCAGACAATTTGGATTCCATTTGATCATATGAAGTTCTTCTGATGATATTAGAGGTTCTTTGTGATTTCTGAAATCGTTCTGGGCTGTTTCACTATTGTCAAAATCAATTTTGTGGCCTGATTCTCTATAGCGTAGTGTGTAGATGACCTATGGCAGATGATTTTTCAAGCTTTTCTAGTTCAACTGGATTTCTCGGTGGTCGAACACCGGTGGCTCTACGGTGTTCATTTCCTCTGATTACCTTGATTTCTTGAGATGTTTGTCCGACATATATATCGCATCACATTCCAAGCATTTTATTTTGTGGACACAATTAGATTGGCAATCTTTAGGGATTTGGTGTTTTATGTGAATATGCCATAGTTTGTTTGCTTCGCAGTGTGGCATTATTCACCTAATTATTTTATTCAAAATCTCTGATGTAGCTATGCTAGAACAGTAGAACTGTGTCAATTATAGCTTTCTGTAGTCAGTTTCTAGCTATTGTGGATTGAACGCTGTTCAGCAACTAAACAATCGATTCGTTAAGAAGTGTCACGCATATCACAGTCATTCAAAATACTTAGATGTAATTTCTCTCATCATAAAAAAACTCAATAAACTTATCAGATTAGGCATTTCTATAGATGTGTAAACCTCGGGCTGGATATGACAGACTGACGTATGTTTTGAAATCTGATGCTCTCTAGCGACTGGCTACAGGATGAACTTGCCTGGAATTCTAATCATCAGTAGTCATGACCTATCAGGTCCATCAGTTCGGCACTGAGAACAAATACTTACCGATGACACTGGCTGGCTGGTAACACTGCAACAAAATCGTGAATTCATGAAAGAAGTTGAGGCTGACTAGTCTACAAGCTTGCCTTGTAACCGGAACGTGCTGTTTTTAAGCTCTATTGGTGGGTGCATGATTCCGGTGAGTCCCAAATTAGGACAACATAGCTGTTGTTGAGTACTCCAGAACTGGTTTTCAATGCTTGCCTAACTAATATTCATCCATAGTCAAACTTGAAAGACTGATATATGAAAATCGCCCTGTTTCTATTGTAAGCGAATATGTTCATCTCGGTAAATTCTCATCTTGCTTTACGGTTGAATGATAAAATATTAGTTATAGATATATAAAAACAATGTGGATTAGTAGGATGAAATACAGTCAAAATTTAGAGATGCATGATAGCGGATAACGATGAAGATAATCATAATAATAGTAATAAGGATAAATTCATTCAGGTGTTCATATAATCTAGGTAGTTGTGAATGGATATACTAGTTGAGACAATGCATTGATAACAATAAGTAGTGAAGCGGTCAACGTGCTCTACCAATTCACTTATTTGGGAAGTACCATCAGTCAGTGCCAACAGGTTGATCTCTGACGAATTCCCAGTACGGATACAGAGGGCTAGTTTCGCATATGCCAGTTTACGCCGTCTCTGGCATAGATGTGATATCCGGCTGGCTTTCGACCAAAGGATGCATATGTGCACTGCTCAGCAGTCCGCTCCGTCCTCCTTTATGGCTGTGATACCTGGCCATTGAGAGTGGAAGACATGAAAAGGCTGGCTAGCTGTCTTTGATCATAGGTGTCTGCGCTCTGTCTCCCGTGTGAAGTGGTAGGTGTAATAGGGTGAGCAATATTGAGGTTAGGCTTCGGTCGAGTGCTAGGTAAGGAGGGAGGGGGAATCGATTGACGAGACTGTGAAATTACATCAACTGAGATGGTTCGGAAATCTGTTACGTATGCCTAGTCATCACCTTCCACGATGGGCGATGTTAGCTGACATAGGGTCAGGCTAGAAAAGAGCTAGCGGCGGTCAAACGAAAACATGGCACCAGTCAATGAAATCCACACCAGTTAGTTTAAGCCAGTCACGTAGGAAGGTGTAGACTGCCTTCTTGGGGTCCTCGGAACGGAAAACACCTATAGCTGGCGACAATTGGTGATATGGCTCAAAATCGTTCTCAGTGACTGGCGCAGATGCATCCACTCCTTGTGACTTATGATTTCCAATGAAACTGTTTTGTTCTTCGTTATTACTATTCCTTTGTCTCACACCTATGTTTACTGTCTCTATTTCTTCTACTCTCTCTCTATTTCTCCTACTTTCTTCTCTTGCTTTGTGTGCTACAAGAAGAGAGTGTGTCGAAATGAACTGCTGCACATCGGTGTAACGTTCTATGTCGAAAGCAGACAGACAGACAGTGAAACTAAAACTGAACTAGGAAACTGTAGCACTGTGTGATAATGAAGATATTAGATGATTGGAGGCAATCTGCAGGAAGCAATACCTGACCTAGGTTTCGTGCTAGTTAGTGCTCACCAATCAGCAAGGTGCATTTGTAGTTGCCTTGAAGGAACTAATGTCCCTTCTGAGATTTCAACCCGCGTCAACTAGTGCTACCTGCAGTCAGAGACGTTACCACTGAGCTATTCGGTCTGGCTCTCGATTGACCTCCTTTAGGACTGACTCTAGTGGATGCCCTGATTGGGCACACTAGAAACTAGTGTAGTGTGTCTAGTTCTTTCTTTGATACAGACTGAATTCTATCAGTCAGCGGTAACATCTCTGACTGCAGCATCGGGTGACACGGCTCCGAATCTCAGAAAAAGGGACATGAGTTCCTTCAAGGTTGCAGAGACGCCTTGCTGACTGACTGGTGAGTGTCAACTAGCACAAAACCTAGGTTGAGCAAGGCTTCCTGGGGCAGATTACTTCCAACCGTCTAATATCATCAGATCAACGTACACCGTGATAGTGAGCTTCCTAGAATAGTGGCTACATTACAAACCTGACTGACTGATAAAATTCACTCTGTATCAAAGAAAGGGCTAGATACACTACACTAGTTACTAGTGTCCAATCAAAGTACACTATGATGTTGGTAATAAAGTTGGCAGTACAAATAAAAATGGAAGTAATATTTACAAATATCCGGTATTCCTGGGTGAGATAATTATTCTATTTTAGGGTTGAAGACGTGTGGAACAACAGGGATTCAGCAAACTTATCCTAAACACAGGGATTGGCTTGAAAATGTTTTATGGAAACTAATTCAGCTCTTCTTAGCAGTCAAATGCCTACAGACCTAAGGAAGTGAAGTGGTACCTTCTACAGAATTGTAAAAGAAGCTGAATATATTTATCAGTCTTTTTCAGTGTATCCACTAGATGTGTTAATATCACGACGGCAATATTCAATCTGTTTCGATATGTATTCACCGAAGTTCAGCCATATGTATCACCGAATCAAAACTCTTCTCTGACTAACACCTTGGAAAATTTTTCTGAATATCAATAACCAATGAATATTGGAGAATTCTATCATGAGCTGACAGCAGTGAGAGTGGAGAACCACTGAAAACCTGCAGGGAGTGCTAAACAGCTGTTTCGACTTAGTTTGGGACTCTTCATCAGGAGCTCGAACCCAGCACCTTCTGGTTACAAGGCTAGCAAGCTCGTAGACCATTCACCAGACACTGGGACCGGATCCAGTGGCCCGCCCATGAATTCTAACTTCTGCCAATTCATGACATAGCACGGCCACTTCTCAATACCTTCTTCGATGAGTTACTGCTCCACCTTCAACCTGTTGTACTCTGTTGGTCACGGCTCCCCACCAGAACCCCAGATCACTGCCTGAATATAGCCAATCGCTAGTGAGCATCAGATAGATTTTCAATTATTGTTTTTTGTAGGCATTTGGTTTGACTGGTTGGCACTCCTGGATTTTCCAATCGGTCTGTCTGTTTTCGACATAGAACTTTGCACATATGTGCGGCAGTTCAATTCGCCACACTCCCTTCTTGTAGCACACAAAGCAAGAGAAGAAAGTAGGAGAAATGCATAATATAGACAGTAAACAGAGGTGTGAGACAGAGGTATAGTAATAACGAAGAACAAAACAGTTTAATTGGAAATCATAAGTCACAAGGAGTGGATGCATCTGCACCAGCCATTGAGAACGATTTTGAGCCATATCACCAATAATCGGCAGCCATAGGTGTTTAACGCTCCGAGGACCCCAACCAGGAAGTCTACACCTTCCTATGTGGCTGGCTTAAACTAACTGGTGTGGATTTCATTGAATGGTGCCATGTTTTGGTTTGACCGCCGCTAGCTCTTTTCCAGCCTGACCCTATGTCAGCTAACATTGCCCATCGAGGAAGGCGATGACTAGGCATACGTAACACACGTCCGAACCATCTCAGTCGATGTAATTTCACAGCCTCGTCGATTGATTTCCCCTCCCTCCTTACCTAGCCCTCGACCGAAGCCTAACCTCAATATTCCTCAACTTATTATACCATTTCACACATGAGATAGAGCGCAGGCACCTATGATCAAAGACAGCTAATCTTTCCATGTCTTCCACTCTCAATGGCCAGGTCTCACAGCCATAAAGGAGGACGGAGCGGACTGCTGAGCAGTACACATACGCACCCTTTGGTCGACAGCCAGCCGGATATCACGTCTACGCCAGAGACGGCGTAAACTGGCATATTCGAAACTAGCCCTCTGTATCCGTACTGAGATTTCGTCAGAGATCAACCTGTTGGCACTGGCTGATGGTACTTCCTAAATAAGTGAAGCGATCAACGTGCTTTACCACTTCACTTCCTATTTCTAATCTAGGGATTTTCCAATGGTTCTCTAACTGATGTCAGCTCATGATGAAATCCTCCAACCAATCAAACAAATTACCTACAAAAACCAATACTTGAGAATATTGATTAGTTTTGTAATCGCCACACTTTGTCAAGATTAATTACGCATATTAGTATTTATGGGATTTGAACCGCACTTATGTGTGTTTGAGTGCTAGCTATATTACCTAGATGCCTCGGTTGAAGTAGATGGAGCGAGACTGACTGGAAGTTAAGTCCTTAAGTCAGTGAATCACATCCCTAAATTCATGATAATACTTTGATTTCATGTCAGTACGTACTGTGTAACTGATCGAAAGTAAGCGAGATTCATAAATTTGTCTGTTATTTGTTGTAACCGGAAGGTCCTGGGTTCGAATCCCAGTGGGTGCGTACTGCCGATGATTCCCAAACTAGGATGAAACAGCAGCTGTCCAGTACTCCTTGGTTTTCAATGGTTCTCTAGCTGATATCAGTCCGTGATCAACTCGTAAAACATAACTAATCCTTACAAACCAAACTATAGATAATTATTCTGATGCTCGCTAGTGACTTGCTACAGGTTGGAGCTTCCTGCAGTTCTAGTGAGAAGTCGTGACCAGTGAGGTCCAATTAGAAGTCACGAGTGGATGGATTTCCACCAACGACAATAGTTGGGGTGGCGCTAAAATCACGAATTGGTAGAAGTTAGAATTCATGAGCCATTGAATCGGGTCCCAGTGGCTGAATGGTATACGAGCTTGCCTTGTAACCGGAAGGTCCTGGGTTCGAATCCCAGTGGGTGCGTACTGCCGATGATTCCCAAACTAGGATGAAACAGCAGCTGTCCAGTACTCCTTGGTTTTCAATGGTTCTCTAGCTGATATCAGTCCGAGATCAACTCGTAAAACATAACTAATCCTTACAAACCAAACTATAGATAATTATTCTGATGCTCGCTAGTGACTTGCTACAGGTTGGAGCTTCCTGCAGTTCTAGTGAGAAGTCGTGACCAGTGAGGTCCAATTAGAAGTCACGAGTGGATGGATTTCCACCAACGACAATAGTTGGGGTGGCGCTAAAATCACGAATTGGTAGAAGTTAGAATTCATGAGCCATTGAATCGGGTCCCAGTGGCTGAATGGTATACGAGCTTGCCTTGTAACCGGAAGGTCCTGGGTTCGAATCCCAGTGGGTGCGTACTGCCGATGATTCCCAAACTAGGATGAAACAGCAGCTGTCCAGTACTCCTTGGTTTTCAATGGTTCTCTAGCTGATATCAGTCCGTGATCAACTCGTAAAACATAACTAATCCTTACAAACCAAACTATAGATAATTATTCTGATGCTCGCTAGTGACTTGCTACAGGTTGGAGCTTCCTGCAGTTCTAGTGAGAAGTCGTGACCAGTGAGGTCCAATTAGAAGTCACGAGTGGATGGATTTCCACCAACGACAATAGTTGGGGTGGCGCTAAAATCACGAATTGGTAGAAGTTAGAATTCATGAGCCATTGAATCGGGTCCCAGTGGCTGAATGGTATACGAGCTTGCCTTGTAACCGGAAGGTCCTGGGTTCGAATCCCAGTGGGTGCGTACTGCCGATGATTCCCAAACTAGGATGAAACAGCAGCTGTCCAGTACTCCTTGGTTTTCAATGGTTCTCTAGCTGATATCAGTCCGTGATCAACTCGTAAAACATAACTAATCCTTACAAACCAAACTATAGATAATTATTCTGATGCTCGCTAGTGACTTGCTACAGGTTGGAGCTTCCTGCAGTTCTAGTGAGAAGTCGTGACCAGTGAGGTCCAATTAGAAGTCACGAGTGGATGGATTTCCACCAACGACAATAGTTGGGGTGGCGCTAAAATCACGAATTGGTAGAAGTTAGAATTCATGAGCCATTGAATCGGGTCCCAGTGGCTGAATGGTATACGAGCTTGCCTTGTAACCGGAAGGTCCTGGGTTCGAATCCCAGTGGGTGCGTACTGCCGATGATTCCCAAACTAGGATGAAACAGCAGCTGTCCAGTACTCCTTGGTTTTCAATGGTTCTCTAGCTGATATCAGTCCGTGATCAACTCGTAAAACATAACTAATCCTTACAAACCAAACTATAGATAATTATTCTGATGCTCGCTAGTGACTTGCTACAGGTTGGAGCTTCCTGCAGTTCTAGTGAGAAGTCGTGACCAGTGAGGTCCAATTAGAAGTCACGAGTGGATGGATTTCCACCAACGACAATAGTTGGGGTGGCGCTAAAATCACGAATTGGTAGAAGTTAGAATTCATGAGCCATTGAATCGGGTCCCAGTGGCTGAATGGTATACGAGCTTGCCTTGTAACCGGAAGGTCCTGGGTTCGAATCCCAGTGGGTGCGTACTGCCGATGATTCCCAAACTAGGATGAAACAGCAGCTGTCCAGTACTCCTTGGTTTTCAATGGTTCTCTAGCTGATATCAGTCCGAGATCAACTCGTAAAACATAACTAATCCTTACAAACCAAACTATAGATAATTATTCTGATGCTCGCTAGTGACTTGCTACAGGTTGGAGCTTCCTGCAGTTCTAGTGAGAAGTCGTGACCAGTGAGGTCCAATTAGAAGTCACGAGTGGATGGATTTCCACCAACGACAATAGTTGGGGTGGCGCTAAAATCACGAATTGGTAGAAGTTAGAATTCATGAGCCATTGAATCGGGTCCCAGTGGCTGAATGGTATACGAGCTTGCCTTGTAACCGGAAGGTCCTGGGTTCGAATCCCAGTGGGTGCGTACTGCCGATGATTCCCAAACTAGGATGAAACAGCAGCTGTCCAGTACTCCTTGGTTTTCAATGGTTCTCTAGCTGATATCAGTCCGTGATCAACTCGTAAAACATAACTAATCCTTACAAACCAAACTATAGATAATTATTCTGATGCTCGCTAGTGACTTGCTACAGGTTGGAGCTTCCTGCAGTTCTAGTGAGAAGTCGTGACCAGTGAGGTCCAATTAGAAGTCACGAGTGGATGGATTTCCACCAACGACAATAGTTGGGGTGGCGCTAAAATCACGAATTGGTAGAAGTTAGAATTCATGAGCCATTGAATCGGGTCCCAGTGGCTGAATGGTATACGAGCTTGCCTTGTAACCGGAAGGTCCTGGGTTCGAATCCCAGTGGGTGCGTACTGCCGATGATTCCCAAACTAGGATGAAACAGCAGCTGTCCAGTACTCCTTGGTTTTCAATGGTTCTCTAGCTGATATCAGTCCGTGATCAACTCGTAAAACATAACTAATCCTTACAAACCAAACTATAGATAATTATTCTGATGCTCGCTAGTGACTTGCTACAGGTTGGAGCTTCCTGCAGTTCTAGTGAGAAGTCGTGACCAGTGAGGTCCAATTAGAAGTCACGAGTGGATGGATTTCCACCAACGACAATAGTTGGGGTGGCGCTAAAATCACGAATTGGTAGAAGTTAGAATTCATGAGCCATTGAATCGGGTCCCAGTGGCTGAATGGTATACGAGCTTGCCTTGTAACCGGAAGGTCCTGGGTTCGAATCCCAGTGGGTGCGTACTGCCGATGATTCCCAAACTAGGATGAAACAGCAGCTGTCCAGTACTCCTTGGTTTTCAATGGTTCTCTAGCTGATATCAGTCCGTGATCAACTCGTAAAACATAACTAATCCTTACAAACCAAACTATAGATAATTATTCTGATGCTCGCTAGTGACTTGCTACAGGTTGGAGCTTCCTGCAGTTCTAGTGAGAAGTCGTGACCAGTGAGGTCCAATTAGAAGTCACGAGTGGATGGATTTCCACCAACGACAATAGTTGGGGTGGCGCTAAAATCACGAATTGGTAGAAGTTAGAATTCATGAGCCATTGAATCGGGTCCCAGTGGCTGAATGGTATACGAGCTTGCCTTGTAACCGGAAGGTCCTGGGTTCGAATCCCAGTGGGTGCGTACTGCCGATGATTCCCAAACTAGGATGAAACAGCAGCTGTCCAGTACTCCTTGGTTTTCAATGGTTCTCTAGCTGATATCAGTCCGAGATCAACTCGTAAAAGATACGATATTATTTCTTCCTTTAATTTTTATTGTATTCCAATAACCAAAAATTATAATAACAGTCTAGAGGTAAAAACAGCCTCTCCTTAGCACACCTGCTTCCACCCACTTCATAACCAGATGATGATAGGAACATGGTAAACACTTATACGACGCATTATGGCATTTTTAGTTGGATCGAAGCGATCTCAAGACTGCTCTTCGTTCGCTTTCACACCTGACTTATCGCTGGTTAATTCAGCTAATTTAAGCTTCGAAAACTAAATCAGATCAAGGCACCAGAAATTTAGCTGACTGTGATTGTATTTTAACAAAAATATTCATCTACATTCCAAGATTTCTGTAGCAACTGAATTGATTCTCTTGGATAGGATCATTAATTAGACCAACTTCCCTACTTCCGCTGTTTTTTCAGGTTTCGCTTTAGGTAGCAGACTAGGCGTCAGACACTCAAGTGGAATACAAATTTGAAATGTCAAGTTGGTCATGGATCCCAAGGGTGAAATGGAGGAGATTACTTGGGGAGAATAGAAAAGCTTATGGGCAGTCGTCGAACTAGTTGAAAAGACTGTAGCCAACGAAGTGAAACGCCTGTGTACTGTTGAAGCCCTGTATCTCACTTGAAATCCCAGGGGAATAATAAGAATAATGCCAAACGGGTCGGATCATGTACTTTTTTTAAGTTAGTGCTTTTGTTTTAGGTCCTCATACTCATTCCTTCACGTTTCCAGTGGAACACGGAGGGCTTCGAGCTACAGGCTTGAAGTTTCTGTATCAGTGGTGATTATTTTTGCAGGATAAGGTTGTTAGCCTCATGCCCAAACTTTCCTCTTTACCAGTGTTTTTATTACTGGCTTAGTGTGTCTGTGGCCGGGGATCGAACCCCGGACCATGTGCATGCTCGGTGAGCGTCGTGACCACTGTGCCACTGATACGTATGTACACCACCCACCCATGGATAGACTCATTCTCAAATCTTTCTTTGCACTGGCCTTAATTTTTCGCTGCATAACATTATGTTTACTTGATGAGAATATTCACCAAATAAGAAGTAAACAAAGTAAGGCTTACTAACTACTTAAAGATATATTTCAGTAGTATCCTCATCTTCAATACATGGTATCCACTTAAGGGTTTAAAATCGCTACAAATAACAAACACTATAATAAACATTTTTCATGAACTTATTATCATGAAAACAAAAGCTATGAAAAAATAATAATAAGAATATGGAGGCGTGAAGATCTCTTCAATTCTGTTTAATAGACAAGTGGTATCTAATTAGTTCGCATTTATTTCAATGTTACTAATACGATGTTAAATAAATCTGAATTTGTATAGTACACAGTAGTGTATAGTTTGACCTTATAATATCATTGTGCGAAGAATATACATATATGAATGACACTAAAAGTATATAAATCTCAAGCTCCGATTCTGCTCTCTTCAATTACTAGAAACAGTAAACAGTATTTTTCTCTCTGCATATGATGAACCGTGCCTGTATTACAGGTTTCAGCTGTTGGAAAACTGAACAGTATTTTTAAGGAATCGACTGGAAAAAGCTTTTCTCATTATAATTATTATTATTGTTCCCTTGGGTTCCTAGTGGAACATAGGGCTTCAACTGCACGTCTCCACTTGCTTCTGTCTTCTGCTGTACTTTTCACTTGCATCCATGTTAGTCCATACTGTTTCAACTCCTCTTCACACGATCTCCTCCATGTCACACTTTGACGTCCCACTCGCCGCTTCCCTTTCGGGTTCCACTCGAGCACTGGCCTGACGCGCGATGTCACCCAGCGGCCTCCTCAGCGAGTGTCCAATCCATCTCCACTTTCTCCTGCATATTTGTTGGGCGATTGGTTCTTGTTTTGTTTGTTCCCATAGTTTCTTGTTGGTGATTCTTTCCGGCCATCTGATCTTCAGTATAGAGCCAGCGAAGACAGTTGTTGATAAAGGTGTGCAACAGGCTGTTGGAAATATTCTTTGTGACCCACTGGCCAAGTTTCTGATCCGTATAGAAGAACTGACTGACTTGACGTTTGTATTGAAAATCCGAATCACTTTGTTGTTGATGCAGGCTGAGTGACAGCGGAAGATTTCCAGATTGGTTTCAGGTTGATGAATGTGTTTCTCGCCTTCCCGATTCTCGATTTGACATCCTCGTCCGTTCCTCCTGTAGTTGGAATTATTTTTGTGAATACTGATAATACTACTCAGATAACCAGTTTAAACTCAGTGCATGTGGGTGGGGAAGGATGAAAAGGAGAAACATACAGCAGAATTGGGGATCTATTGGTCGAAAATCAAATTCTGGTTTAAAACAGTCATACTTAAAGTTATTCACGGATTTACTATAAAAAGGAATTGTGAGAAAATCTCTTCGCAGAATGCTATTTGGGAATCGTCAGCTGGATGTGCCTGAATCACAGAGTATCAGTGATATGGTTTCATCTGAGACTCGAACCTAGCTGACATGGTTTCAAATGCCAAAGCGTTATCCCCCAAGGCCACTGGCTGACTGGTTTCTACATAGAACTTTTCACAGAAGCGCAGCAGTTTGAGTTGCTGCACTCTGTCCTTGTAGCACACACAAAGAGAGACAAAACAGAGGGAAAAAAGGGATTTGAAAGAATGACAATGAGTAGAAATGTGAGTGAGAAAAAAATGTGGAAAAATCATGAGATTTTAATGAATGTAGGAGATCACAGAGAGTGAGTGCACCCGAGTCATGAGAACGGTTTTGAGCCATATCATCGATTGCCTCCAGCCATTGGTTCTTAACCTCTCTAGGGCCCTAGTCTAAACCCCCTACGTGGCTGTCTTAAATTAACTGTAATGGATTCTTCATGCATTTATTCCCCTTGATGAATTGGAATAAAGCAAGAACAACAGTGGTTTGTGCAGAACAATATGGTACCATCATTGCTTATTTCGTTGGCTTCTCATCAGCTCAGATGCTTACAGCCTAATTAAATTATGAGGTTTATGTACAGAAAAGTTTTTACATGATGTCAGTAGACAAAAGGTTCCGCAATTAGTGAACAGTGCTCAGAAAATTGCGCTTATATAGTTTTTACACAGGCAGTTCAAGTTTAAACAAAATAAATATATGCATACAATGGTAAGGGAGTTACGTAATAAAGACGAGACGATGCGTAAGATGCTGAGTGACTCATAAATTAGGTAACAATGCACTGAGTTCAACTCAGATCATAGAAACAAGAGACAAGCAAAATTAAAAATTATAAAAGAGGGGTGAGGTTAAAGCCAAAGATTACATAATCAAATGAGAGAATAAAGACATCCATGCAGACATTCCATACAGATGGTTCCCTTCATTATCTTGAATAAAGAAAGAACGAACATATTTGCCAGATGATACCAGCTCGTTCTATTTCGTGAATTCTCTTCAACCATGACTTCAAGTTATAGGTAGAGAGTACAAGCAAAATAATTTTAAAGATGATGTAAGTAGCCAATTGTTTAGTTTTCAAGTATTGGTTTTGTAGGGATTTTTGTTTGATTGCGTGGAGGATTTCATCATGAGCTGACATCAGTTAGAGAACCACTGGAAAACCTACGGGAGTACTGGACAGCTGTTTCGTCCTAGTTTGGGACTCTTCACAGTACGCACCCACCGGGGTTCGAACCCAGGACCTTCTGGTTACAAGGCGAGCTCGTAGACCATTGAGCCACTGGGACCCGATCCAATGGTCCTTGAATTCTAACTTCTGCCAATTCACGACATAGCGCGAGCATTTCGCAATGTCTTCTTCGATGAGTTACTGCCTCAACTTCAACCTGCTGTACCCTACTGGTCACGGCTTCCCACTAGAACCCCAGGTTAACTGCCTGAATAGGGCCAGTCACTAGTGAGCATCAGATTAATTTTCAAGTATTGGTTTTGTAGGGATTTTTGTTTGATTGTTGGAGGATTTCATCATGAGCTGACATCAGTTTAGGGTTAAAAAGTGATCGTTTATTTAGAAATCAGACAGGAGAGTGGGTGGGTAGAGTCCAAATTTCTCTTAGAAACAAGGGATGCACTAGAGATAAAATAGAAGATAGGAAAAACAGAGTTAACTTATACATTTGTTTTGTTCGTGAGCTTTTTTGTTTTTTTTGTTCTGTTGCATAACATTCCACTCAATCTTGATTTTGATTTTCATTCACTGAGTTGAACTCACTCACTGTTAAGGTTGCAAATCTAATAAATTAAATTATTTTATCTATGTTATAAGTTTACTTCACTATTCACTTCCACCCTCCTGAATTAACTCCGTTGTTCTATCTTGTGTCTTGTATGTTCAGACAGCATTTTTTTAAACATTTATTTGATTTATTTGTGATGTATGCGGCTGAAGAGAATCCACGACATTAAAAGATCTCGTATTATCCTACAGTTATGGATTTCATTGACTGATAAAGCCACCAGCTCATTTCCAAACTAATGCTTTATCAGCTAATGCTGACAGTCTAAATCCATGTACTGAAAACCAGGGAGTACTGGACAGCTGTTTCATTCTAGTTTGGGAGTCATCGGCAGTACGCACCCACCACCAGGGTTCGAACCCAGGACCTTCCGGTTACAAGGCAGCTCGTATACCATTCAGCCACTGGACCAATCAATGGGTTCGATCCGTGTGGACTGCATGATTCCAAATGGAGAAACAGCTGTCCAGTCTGTCTGGTTTTCAATGCTTCTCTAGCTGAATCAATCCGTGATCAACTCGTAAAAACAAAATAACCTTAAAACCAAACTATAGCAAATCCATGTAGCTTCACGTCCTCATCCCCTGGCTTTCCCACTTCACCCAACACTTGACCAAAACCTAACTTCAATATTACTCACCCTATTATACCACCCAACATGGAATGGAGAACGAAGACACCTATGATCCAAGATCACACAAGGCGCGATGACAGGCACCTCTTGTGAAACAGATACCACCACCTACTATTGTTAGCTACCACTGAACTAATTTTGGATTCCGTTGTATGGATTTAACTGCGCTCGCGGTGATTCAGATTACCAGAACATACTGGCAAGTGAAGAACTACTACTGTGACCAGGATAAGATACTCACACAAAAAACTTGGAGGATCTGGACTTCGCCGATGATATATGTGTGATTTCCCACAAACTGGAAGATATGCAAGCGAAAAGCAACAAGTTGGAAGAAGAAGCATCCAGTGAAGATAGGACTTCAGGTGAACATAGAGAAAACAAAGGTAATGAAGATTCCTGGGCAAACCAGTAACAGCAACAACAACAACGACAACAATCAGCATAAATGGGAGGAACCTGAAAGAAACAACCTCCTCTACCTACCTACCTGGGAAGCATCGTTTCAACTACAGGCGGACGGAACTGACGAGGATATCAAAGCAAGAATCGGAAAAGCAAGACAAGCTTTCACTACTCTCAAGTCTGTGTGGAGGTCAACAGCACTCAGCATGAAAATGAAATAACATCCGGATTTTCAACTCCAATGTGAAGTCAGTGCTACTCACTATACGGATCAGAGACTTGCACTGCGCGTCATAAAGAGCATCTCAAACAAACTACAGACCTTCATTAACAGTTGTCTTCGCTCAATACTCAAGATCAGATGGCCGGTCAGAAAAGATCAGCAACAGAGATCTCTGGCAATGAGCGAACCAACCCAGCAGGAACCGATTGTGAAACAAATAGGCAGGAAGAAATGGAGATGGATTGGCTGGCCATACTCTGAGGAAACCATCAAGTGACATCACTAGACAAGCCATTGCTCGAGTGGAAGCCGAAAGGGAAGCGGTGAGTTGGTCGTCAGTGCGAAGGTGGGGTGACTTGGAGGAGGTCATGTGAAGAGGAGATGAAAGTGTGTGGGCAGACTTGGAGCCAGGTGAAAACTCTAGCAGAGAACCGAACGCAATGGAGACGCACGGCTGAAGCCCTATGTTCCTGTAGGAATTAAAGGAAACAATAATAATAACATAAAATCAAGCAATAAAGCTGACAGCCATACTAACAGTTTTTAATTGGCTAATTGAATAGCTTGACTGTTCACTGGATAACAGAACTGAACAGTAAGACTTGGTTTCCAGCAGTTATGGATTCTGTCTATAGACGCATCAAATAGGCAAGGCTTGCTTAGTTAACGTCTAGTTGAGTTTCACGTTTCTTGATGCTGAAATATTCTACAATAACGTCTATTTCACTGTATAACCTCCTGTCCACTGTTTTGTACACTGTCTGTCTGTGTGTCTTATGAGTGAAACAAATTTCACTCAACACCAATTTAGATTATAAACTTTTGTCATACTCTAGACTTTAATAATTGCTATAGTATTAATAATGAAAATAAGATATCCTCTTATGAATTATTAAATTGTTTTCAGTTATACTACTCTTTTTCCTTACATAACTTTCTTCCTTTCTGCTTTTCTTCTTCTTTTTCATTCTGTCTGTCTCTTTCTACCTATTTCTCTCTCTCTATCTCTCTATTCTTCTATCCCTTTAACAGCGTCGAAACTTGTGTAATTTTTTTTCAATTTTCATGTCCATCATAATTCCTACTTATATTCTTATGGTAAGACTCTAAGGCCTTCACTTTTCTCTAGTAGGAAAAAAGACTCGTGAAAAAATACACTTAAGTATATCAGATATATTGATGAAGTTGTCCATCACTGAACTTAGTACACCCAAAACATAAAGTACCAGTATTATTATTATTATTGTTTCCTTTAATTCCTAAAGGAACATAAGCATTCAGCCTCACGTCTCCATTGCGTTCGTTTCTCCGCCAACGTTTTCACCTGGCTACACGTCTGCCCAAATGATTTCATCTTCTCTTCACATCACCTCCTCATCCATGTCACTCACGCAGTGACAACCAACTCGCCATTTCCCATTCGGTCCACTCGAGATGGCGTGTGATGTCACTTGATGATTTGTTTTCTCGGAGTATGACCAGCCAATCCACTTCAATTTCTTCATGCAGATTTTCTGCAAAATAGGTTCCTGGTTCGTTCGCTCCTAGAGATCCGTCACTATTGCTGATCTTTTCTGGCTGGCCATCTGATCTTGAGTAGTATTGAGTGAAGACAGCTGTTGATGAAAGTCTGTAGTTTGTTCGAAATGCACTTCGTGACGCGGTGCCAAGTCTCTGATCCTTAAAGTGAGTAGCACTGACATCACATTGAATTTGAAAACTCGGATCTTATTTTTCATGCTGAGTGGTGCTGATCTCCACGCAGACTTGAGAGTAACGCAAGCTTGCCTTGTTTTCCCGATCCTCGCTTTGATATCGTCATCAGTTCCGTCGGCCTGTAGTTGAAACAATGCTTTCCAGGTAGGTAGGTAGGTAGGTGGGTAGGTAAATGAAGTTGCTTATTTCATATTTCCCCCATTGATTCTGGCTGACTGGTGTCTGTTGGTGTTGCTGTTTGTGTTGGCCAGCAATCTCCATCACCTCTGTTTTCTCTATGTTTACCTGAAGTCCTTTCTTAGTTACTTCTTTTTCCAACTTGTTACTTTTCACTTGCATATCTTCCAGTTTGTGGGAAATCACACATGTATATGACATCGGCGAAGTCCAGATCTTCCAAGTTTTTCGTGTGGGTCCATTTTATGCCTGTTTCCTCCTGCCGCGCTGTCTGTCGCATTATCCAGTCTACTGCAATCAGGAAAATCATTGGAGATAGTAGGCAGCCAGCCAGCCTTGTCTTACTCCCGTCTTCACTTCTTCGAAGGATTCCATGAGTTTCCCATTGTGGATTACTCGGCATGCAGCATTGTCGTACAACTGTTGGATGAGATGTATAATTGTTGGTGGCATCTTGTAGTAGCGACGTATTTGCCAAATCACCTCTAGCTGGACGTTGTTGAAGGTCTTTTCAAAGTCAATGAAGTTGAGATAGAGAGCTGACTGCCATTCCAAGCTCTGTTCAATGATGATCTGAGAGTCTACAGGCCAGAGCTAACAAGTTGGCACAAGAAGCATTGAAGACAGGAGCTAATGTAAACATGGGGAAGACGAAGGTCATGGAGATACCTGATCAATAACACCACGCGTCAATCACTGTCAACGAGAAAAATCTAATTAATTCACCTCTTACACTTACCGAGGTAGTATCGTTTCAAATACAAACAGCTTAAATGCGTATGTAAAAAGCCAATCAGAAATGGGAGAGCAAGACGTCTGCTCATTATCCTAAGCAAAAAGGCGTAGGCCTCTCTATCTGTCTGTGGTTCAGGGACTTCGCATGTGCATTACCAAAAGCATTTCCTACCAGCTACCACAGACCTTCATCAACAGTCACCTCTATCCCATTTTTTTATTCCTTCACGTTCCCAGTGGAACACGGAGGGCTTCAAGCTACAGGCTTGAAGTTTCTGTATCAGTGGTGATTATTTTTACAGGATGGGGTTGCTAGCCTCATGCCAAACCTTTCCTCTTTACCAGCTTTTTTTTATTACTGGCCATATGCATGTTGGGAGCGTCCTGACCGCTGTGCCACCGACGCGAACCTCTATCGCCTACTGGAGATTAAATGGTCAGAAAGAATTAGCAACAAGGGATTCTGACAAGCAATGATCCAACCAATAATCTACTACCCAACAAATATGCTGAAGAGAATGAAGATGGGTCATACACACCTTGACATCACGTGTGAGGCAATCCCACGAGTGAAATCTGAACTGGAAATGACTATTCGGATATCCGATGATGGTGTGGAGGACATCGTGTGAGAAGGAAATGCAAGTTTATGGGGAATAGTGAAGCCAGTTAAAATAGACTTCAGGGTACAGAATAAAATGGCCACGTGGCGTTGAAGACTTATGTTTCTCCAAGGAAAATACAGTTATCCATATATACATATTATATTTGTTTAAATCTCAACGAAAATGAAATGAATAATTCCAACGTTTCCTTCGGCAAAGTGGTCCGAACTTCTTCAGGGAAATTAATCGAAATTAACATAACAGAGGTTTATACATAAAAAGGATATCTCTTTTTTTTAAAAACTTTATCCGATCATCTGAGTCATGAAATAGGCTTGAACTGTGATCAAAATTTGACCTCAGACTTACAAGTATTCGTCTACTTTTGTCAAACACTGTAAACGGAGTGTACTTTTGCATCAGATTTTTAGTGATTACGTTCGACTAAAAGTTCATGGTCGTAGATAACTGAATATGAAAATATATATGTGTATATGCAGTATACAATGGTGCGTGTGTGTATGGGTAAACAGTTTTAAAACATTTGTTAGCCTCTCCATAAGAAGATATAGACAATCGGGAATTTAGACCAGGTATGATTAATTAGTGATACGTATCCTTTTTTATTTATTTAATAATCAGGATTTGCCATGCATCAGCTAGCATCACACCTTCACGTCTATTCATACTTTTGGGATTCACCTATATATGTAGGGATTCTGTAGTTAGTCTTTCTTTACACGATCCAAAAGCTTTCTGTAGAAACTTCGTCCTATCAAAACTGATCTTGTGTCCCATTTCTATCGAGTGCAGTGCAATGCCTGATCTGCTTTCTAGCTTCTTCAACTCTGTAGAGGTCTTTGGAACCACCTTTAGACATTTTTTATGCTCTTTCAATCTTATATTTTCACCTGTCCGTAAGTTTCTCCTACATATATGGCATCACAATCCCCACAACTGATCTGGTATACACAGTTCTTTTGGTTTTCTCCTATTTTATCTCTAACCTTCACCAATGATGAGCGTAAGTTGTCCGTTGCACGAAAATATGCACTCTTATGTCATGGTTGTTAAGGATTCACTTTATCTCATCGTATGTTTCTTTGCGGTAAGGAATCACCATTGTACTAACCCAAGTCTTAGCAACAGATTTCGATTCATCCTTGTTTTCACATTTTAAATATCCTTTTATACAGGCTCTAGCGGGGGGGGGGTAATTATTTGATTCAAGAGTCGACTAAACCAATTTTAGTTCCCTGGTGATCTCTTCCTCCTCAGTAAGCAGATGACGTTTGGCTCTGTTAATCAGATTTTTAGCCACAGTTACTTTGGTGGTAAAGTGATGGATGTGCTGAATAGTAAAAATAGTCTAAGTGTCGGCTTTTCAAAAGTGTTAATTCTAAGTTTACTATCCAGTTATCTTTTTGGTATTAGATGGTTGAAGGCGATAGGTAGGAAGCCTTGGACCTAGGTTCCGAGCTAGTTGGCACTCATCAGCAAGGCGTATCTGCAATCTTGAAGGAACTGATGTCCCTTCTGAGATTCGAACCCACGTCACCTAGTGCTGCAGTCAGAGACGTTACCACTGAGCTATTCAATATCCAATACAGTCCTACAGGAGGTCAGTCGCGAGCCTGAATAGCTCAGTGGTAACGTCTCTAACTGCAGCACTAAGTGACGTGGGTTCGAATCTCAGAAGGGACATCAGTTCCCTCAAGATTTCAGATACGCCTTGCTGATGAGTGCCAACTAGCACGAAACCTAGGTCCAAGGCTTCCTGCCGATTGCCTCCAACCATCTAATACCAACAATTCACAGTGCACCGTAATGGCGAGCCACCTAGCATGGTGGCCACATTGCAAACATGACTGATAGAATTCAGTCTGCACCGAAGATAGGACTAGACACATTACACTAGTTACTGACTAGTGTGCAATCAAAAGAATAGTTATCTTTTTACTTAGCAGTCCAGGGAAGCCAAATCATTTGCGTCAGATTCAACCACTTTTGAAACAATAATTTTTAACACATGTCTACTTCTCACTCGTCGCCTAATAGTCTAAAATATCAAGGGAATAAGTATCGGGCACCTAGATTACCTATCTTTCCATCTAAGTGTATATATTTACACATAAAGGCATGGTAATACAGTCGTGTACAAGTCGTGTAAAAGGCGTCACTACTGTAGAAATAAGAAATAGCAGCATAAGCACCGGTCTAATATCGGCAAAGTTAAACTTTAACCACCACTAACAACAACCAATCAGCGAACGACCTTCAACGAATCAATCACACGAAAGAGGGAATTTTGATTGACAAAAACGTATATTTATGGGGAAAAAGTATAAAAACTGCATAAAACTGTTACATAGGGTATCTTTCTCTAACATGTGACAGAAACATTTCCCAGTTTAGCTTAGGAGTGTCGACAGAAAAGCTACACAACATTCTGCACATATAGCCATAATCCTATTTTTAAATCTTCCTCAAAATCCTTCTATAGAATTCGCATGTGTCTCTGTAATTGGATCCACAAAATCACTAGAATGTTTCACTCTTGATGACAGCGAGTTAAACCTTTCCATTCATCAGTATGTACTATAGATCCCTGTTTCATCAGTCGAGTGGCAATAAGTACTGAGGTAGTAGACTTTCTGTCTGGTATTCTCTCCATGAATCCGTTCTGAAGGGATAGTCATTTAAACCGAACGCCCAAACATTGTTGGCTCGCTCACGACCAAGGTTGTATTTTTCCTTCATTAAGACAGTTTCGTCCACTTGTGTGTGACGACAACTTCTCAGCCTAACAGCGAAGTAATTCTCTCTGTTTTCCATGAGGCGATGTCTCTGCAGTGTTGGTTACTACTGAACTGTTGACACGAGGCTATTTTCAGTTTCAGTAGCTGCGCCTCTCACAGGCTGTTTTAAAACCCAGTAATTACAAATATACATAATCTTGGTTAGGAAGAGATGCGACCTAGCAAAAGGCATTCCTACGAAATATTAAAATCATCAGCTCACCTTCCCTAATACTAACTTATCTCCAGCAAATTGCACAACGATGGACATATCCAACAATCGACTTAATTTAAACCTCCACATGAATAAATCCTCTCCTTCCTAAGCAACTCTAAATCCAGGCAATACTGCAAAACCTTATCCTCATCTAACTGCAAGCGTAACTTCGTTAGAGCAGGCATTTGATACGAATCAAGCGCAATACAACCTTGAACTCACGTGCATGAACCTCATTGGACCATTCGAGGTCGTTCGGTGATTGGTAGTTAGTGGTGCGTAAAGTTTAACTTGGCCCTAATCTCTTATCTAACTTAAATTGTTTTAACTTTCTACATTCTTTAACTCCTAGAAACTTTGGAATAATGTTCTGTCTTCCTGTCTATTGAAAAAAGAAACAAATAGTTATTTCCACACTCACAATAATTCATATTCTTGACAATTGGAGTATTGTGACTTGTTTAATAATAATAATAGTAATTTCCTTTATTCCAGAAACAGTATTAGTGGTACAGTGTGGAATTTTCAGCACATATCTACAATATTTGCATCTAATTTTATCCAACGTTTAAAAAAATGCGAAAAAAAATAAGAAGTAGAAAGGAAAATAAACAGCATATAATAATATCTTAGTATTGGGTAGTGGAAGCTATGATATGATTATGTATGGTGGCAGTAAAGCTATAGTCATACAAGAAGTTATGAAATGATATTTAAGAATGTTTATCACCAAGATGATCAGTTAATTTGGTTGAAACAACATTAAACAATCATAAAATAACATTTCAGGGTTGTTGTTTTGTTTTGTATTGTTAGGTCTAATGCAGTGTTTGTAGTGGTAGTGTGAGTGATCCTGCATAATACAAAATTTTAAGATGGTGACAATGGCGTTCACAACCAATGATTGTCAGTTAATATTGCCGAACAAAAAGAAACAACAGCAACCACAAAAACCAATAATTGCATGATGGTTAATGACAGGACAATTTTGTAATACTCATAGTGCTAAAATAGTCGGAACCAGTAGATGCACAAAAGAAGGAATAGAGTAAAGTACAAAAAGTAAGCCAATGTTAATAATTTAGGTAGCTAAGTATGTTTAAGAAGGAGTTCACTATAGAATACAAAATAAGAGAGAAATAAAAGAGCCTAAAGTTATGTTATTAACAACAAAGCAAGTCATAGGTTTCACGCTTAACATTGTCTCTGTCACTTAGAACACGGGCCAAGTATGGTATCGTTGAGTTCCTGTACTTGGTTGTACGAGCATAAATTATTTTATACTGATTTCTGGTTCTACTTGATGAGATACAAGGTGAGAGTTGGGAATAGTTGTTGTTTGCATCATTATTATTCCCTTTGGTTCCGAGTAGAATGTAAGGCTTCCATAACACGTCTCCATTTCGTCCTGCTCCCTACAATCCTCTTCAATTGGCCCTAAGATTGCCAGTAAGCTTTCATCTCCATCGCATACCATCTCCTCCATGTTACCGCTGAGACACACACCCAATTCGCTGTTTCCTCTCGCGGAGTACCACTTGAATGATAGCCTGGCGGGGGCGATATCACCCAGCGGTCTCCACAGCAAGTTTCCATTCCATCTTCATTTTTTCGGCATATTTATTTAGCAGCAGGTACTTCATCGGTCAGCTCCCGGAGTTTCTTGTTGCTAATTCAGTATGGAGAGAAGGCAGTTAATAACGAAAGTCTACAACCAAGTTTCTTACCCTTACAGAAGAAGTGACTGACGCGATATTAGTGCTGAAAACATGAATTGTTTCCTTTGAAATAACGGATTTCAGAGTGTTGGAGGTCTGTCTTACCTTGCATATTTTCTCTCGATCTGAAGTAGTTGAATGTAAGGTGTATCTGTAACTATGATGAAAACGATGTTGCTTAGCGTATTTGAATTCGCGTCATCCAGTGTTACTATATTAGAATCGTTATCGGCGAGATTTTTAAGTTATAAGATGACTTCACTGAATATTTCGACCAGTCATTCGGTGGGTACTATTATCTTGTTTTCTTCAGCCCCATAGTACTGCACGAACTAAAGTTTTCCAGTCACTCTCTTGATGTAAGCAACCGCCCACCTGTCTTCATAAATAATTCACTATTATTATAATAATTAGTCCTAACAGTGTTATGAATTATACGTTGTCGAAGTGGTTTCTAAAAGTCATTCACGCATAAAGTAAAGCAGAAACCTTGTCACATACACTGTCTGAAGGTGAATGAAAAGACTTATTATTGGAACAATCACTTGATGACATTTCATTCACATTCAGGAAAAATTGCATAGACAAATTGACGACTTTAATTTATAAGCACACATTTCTACTTCTACTCTTCTAATGTATTGACAGAAATGTTCAGTAGGTGAGCGTAAGAAAACGGCCATTTTCTGTTAAAGCATACCAATGATTGTTTAATTATAACCTGATGAAATCTGGCGTCTTTTCATGACCTTCTTTCACTTAGAGTTGTGCTAATTCCATATCAGTTAGTTTATTAGATACATCACACAGTGAAAAAGTATTATTACATGCTGGATGATAAGGTTTAGAACACAATCTATTATTGTTCATAATCATATCATCAATTATAATCACACGACTTCGAAACTTGAGTTTTATAGTTTTCTCTGTTCCCTGTTGTCGTCGTTAAGGTAGTAGAATTTTCCAGATATCTGGCTGGACAGGTGTTGAATCATTCTCGTTACACGTGTTTGCAGTTGATTCGATAAACAAAGCCTCCGTTATTGTCAATCTCTCCCTCCACCCTGTTGTTGCATTAGATTTTAAAACTGTCACCTTATCCCATTCAGCCTATTGTATGATTGTGTGTAATTGCATGTAGTGCTATCTACGGCTGAATTATTCCCCAGATTTCCTATCTTATACGGATTGACCAATCCAGATTTTGCTAAGTGTTTATGCTCGGCTAGTGTGACTGCTCTCGTTCTACTACTTTGACCTATGTATTTGACCTGACAATCAGTGAAGGGTATGACATAAATTAAACTGTTTTGTTCCTAAGGGTTCCACAGGATCCTTTAGGCGACAAAGCTTGTTTCTAATTGAGTTTCAGGGTTTAAAATGCCAGCCAATTTTATTCCTGCCTTGTTCAAAATTCTGCGTAAGGTTTCCGAGGTTCCTTCCTTGTATGAAATTACTACTGATGATTTAGATACCTTATTGTTGGTGTTGTCTTGCGCACCACTACCATTATTTATTTTAATTTTGCATTTCTCTACATACCTTCTGATTAATTTATCAGGGTAATTGTTAAGTTTCAAAGCTTCTCTTATATGCCTCGCTTCCTCTCTTAGATTTTCCTTGGTACTACTTAGATTTTGTGCCCTACTATCATTTACACATTTCACCAATCCTATTTTCACCAACACATACAAGGTGGGATGATTGGAAGTCCAAATATCTGTTTGAATGTATGGGTTTTCTGCATACACACTAGTATGTGTTTAACTTCCCATCTTCTTTCGTTTTTACGCTACAATTTAACATTAGAAGTTCCTCTTCTTGACTTTCGAATTCATAAGTGAATTGAATTGCCTCCACCTTTGAGTTAATGTGTTCGAAAAATCTATCTATATCCTATGTTCTAAGTACAGTGAATGTGTCATATACACACCTCCACCATACTTTGGGGTGGGGCTGAACATTTCAATTGCTTTGTTTTCCCACCTATCCATGAATATATCTGACACAACCAGGTGTATTGGTGACCCCATGGCAACTCCCTCAGCTTATTTGTATATTTTCTACTGGAAGTCAAGCATAACTGCACTCCGAGCATTATGTCCTCAAGTGCCACTTTCGTCCTAACTTCGAGTTCTTGGTCAGAAATTAGATCATTGCACACACAACCATTCCATAGGGTGGGATAAGATGACAGTATTAAAATCTAATGTAACAACAAAGTGGAGGGAGAGATTGACAATAACGGAGGCTTTGTTTATCGAATCAACTGCGAAAACGTGTAACGAGAATGATTCAACACCTGTCCAGCCAGATATCTGGAAAATTCCACTACCCCAACGACGACAAATAGGAGAGAACAAAGAAAACTATAAAACTCAAGTTTCGAAGTCGTGTGATTATAATTGATGATATGATTATGAACAATAATAGATTGTGTTTTAAACCTTGTCATCCAGTATGTAATAATACTGTCTCCCTCACTGTGTGATATATCTAATAAACCAACTAATATGAAATTATTCACTACCACAGTGCTCAATTTTTACACATATATTGATATATCTCTGTTAACCTGGATAAATATTTTCCATATATCAGCCTATAAGTTATACTTGAAGTGTTGCAACGGATGACAGAATTCTGTCAAATCCAGTCTGAGTTAAAGGCAGAAGAATTCAGACCTAGGAACTGCTGGTCGGCATAACTGTTTGGCAGATATTAACAAATAACTTCGTGTTATATGTTTCAAGTCATCTGTCATATGTATCAAATAACTTGATCATTTTTCCTCTTTAATTTCGGTAGTATCCGGTACGTTAAATATGTTTTTTCCGAGTTATTCATTTCGCAAAATGTTAAACGGATTAACTTAAGGTTCTTAGACAGCAAGTAGTATAGACATAGGGATCAAACCACTCACATCAAGTAATCACTAGTATATTATTACTCCCTTGGGTTCAGAGGGGAACGTAAGCCTTCAACAATACATTTCCACTTTGTTCTATTTTCTGCTATCCTCTTCAACTGGGTCCACGATTGACCAGAATCTCTTATCTCCTCCTCGCCACACTATCTCCTCCATGTCATCCTCGCACTGACAACACACTCATCGCTTCCCACTGGGATTCCACTCGAGCGGTGGCATGCATTGCAGGTGATATCATTCGACAGCCTCCTCAGCGTATGTCCCATCCATGTCCATTTTCTCCTACATATTTGTTGAGTAATCCGCTCTTAGCTAGTTAGTTTGTCCCAGCCAGAGTTTCTTTATGCTAATTCTTTCTGGCCGGTTGGCTATTTGATCTTTAGTACGGATCCAGCAAAGTTGGTAGCTGTTGATAAAAGTCTGCGATGGCCTGTTGGAAATCCTTTTCGTTACATGCTGGCCAAGTTTCTGACCCGTATTGAAGAACTGACTGACTAACTTCACATTGATATTAGTATAAAACTTGGGCACTGTGGTAGAGTATAACTCCATTATGGATAAGATTTTATTTTGTGTGACTTATTAACTCCTTGTTTCTAAATACATAAATCTGGTTTAAGGCGTTTATTAGAGATAGATTCAACAAACTTGAGGAAACTTGAGCTCTCCTCATGACCTGTATCTATGAGATACCTGGTAATGGCACTGTTGAAGACGCTTATTCCCTTGAGACAAAGTCCTCTTCACCGGTGTGCCTTTCTTCCTGTTGGCACAATGTAACTGCTCCCCCACATACATGCAAATTTGTATACACAGTTAGAGTTAGGATGAGAATGGTATCTATCGACTTCCGACAGCACCAAAGAGCATGTTGTTCGATAGACGGCAACCAACTTAGCTGCAGGATAGGCTCTCGCCAGTGGCGTATTCAATCTTGCGTTGACCATTGCTTCAGTATTACCACCTTCTTTCAGCTGTGATTTGTTTGACATTCGAGCCTCCCCATCTTTCATCCTAGTCACTGACTTTCTCAGGGCTTCTGAGATGTTTTTCAACATATTTTCAAGAATCATAAATTCTTACTCTAATTCCTCAACACATCAGTGTTCGAGAACTGATCAAAACTCTATTTTACGGAGCCAGATGAATATGCTCCACTGAGATTTCACTTATTAAATCCAATTTGCTTCCATTCAGTAAAGTCGTTAACACACCCCCGTATCTGTTAACTAATGTCATGACATTGTTATGCTTATTGAGCTGAACAGTTTAACTGAAGCGGAGGGTTCATTCTATCCTACTAGCCAACATTTTCATTGTTGACTTTAGCGTAAATTGTGCTTTGGATATTCGTTTGATTATTATTATTGTTTCCTTTAATTCCTAGGGGAACATAGGGCTTCAACCGTGCGTCTCCATTGCGTTCCGTTCTCTGCTACAGTCTTCAACAGGCTCCAAGTCTGCCCACACGTTTTCATCTCCTCTTCACATGACCTCCTCCAAGTCACCCCACCTTCGCACTGACGACCAACTTGCCGCTTCCCTTTCGGGTTCCACTCAAGCAATGGCTTGTCTAGCGATTTCCTCGGAGTATGGCCAGCCAGTCCATCTCCATTTCTTCCTGACTATTTGTTGCACAATGGGTTCCTGATGGGTTGGTTCGCTCATTGCCAGAGATCCCTCTCTGTTGCTGATCTTTTCTGGCCGGCCATCTGATCTTGAGCGAAGTATTAAGCGAAGACAACTGTTAATGAAGGTGTGTAGTTTGTTTGAGATGCTCTTCATGACGCGCAGTGTAAGTCTCTGATCCGTATAGTGAGTAGAACTGACCGACTTCACATTGGAGTTGAAAATCCGGATATTATTTTTGATGGTGAGTGTTGTTGACCTCTACACAGGCTTGAGAGTAGTAAAAGCTTGTCTTGCTTATCCGATTTCTGCTTCGATATCCTCGTCATTTCCGTCTACCTGTGGTTGAACCGATGCTTCCCAGGTAGGTAGGTAAAAGAGGTTGTTTCTTTCAGGTTCCTTCCATTTATGCTGATTGCTGTCTGTTGTTGTTGCTGTTGATGTTGTTGCCCGGGAATCTTGATTACCTCTGTTTTCTCTATGTTTATCTGAAGTAAGTCCTATCTTTGATGCTTCTTCTGCCAACTTGTTGCTTTTCGTTTGCATATCTTCCAGTTTTTGGGAAATCACACATATATATGACATCGGTGAAGTCCAGATCCTCCAAGTTTTTGTGTGAGTCCATTTTATGCCTGTTTCCTCATTGCGCGCTGTTTGTCGCATGATCCAATCTACTGCAATCTGGAAAATTATTGGCGATAGTAGGTAGCCTTGTCTTACTCCTGTCTTCACTTCGAATGATTCCGTAAGTTTCCCGTTGTGGATTACTTGGCATGCAGCATTGTCGTACAGCTGTTGGATGAGATGTATAATTGTTGGAGGCACCCCGTAGTAGCGAAGTAGTTGCCAAGGCAACACTCGATCGACGCTGTCAAAGGCCTTTTCAAAGTCGATGAAGTTGAGATAGAGAGCTGACTGCCATTCCAAGCTTTGTTCAATGATGATCCGTAATGTGGCGAACCTATCAATGCATGACTTGTTTTTCCTGAATCCAGCCTGTTCAGGTCGAAGTTTTATTTCTTTTGATTACAGTGACATAATTTATGTTGAATGTTGCTCAATAATACTATTAATGATTCTGTCCTATACTATACTGCCTCTATTTAGATTTCAGACAGTCTTGTGGACTGATGTCTGGCTGAAAAATCCGATTCATGAAGTAAATAATGCCAAATTAGTACCCCATGAAATCGTTTTTAGCCAGGATTGAGGAACAGTGTTCTTGAACATAACGGCATGGATGGGATATTCAGGGTATCCTCGAATCTTCGGTTTTATAAACGTTTACTCAGGTGATGTTATCCCTTGATACAAAAGAACTCTGGGATGAAGTTGACATCAGAGCAAAGAAGAAAGAGGCATTACGCTAATATATTATTATTATTCATTTCTTGTGCTCAGAGTCGAACATAGAGAGAGCTTCAGCTATATAACCGTATTACGCTCAGTTATCTGCTATTATTTTCTGCTAGCTTCATGATTGCCCAAAACCTTTCGTTTCCACTTTACATAATCGCCTGAATATCACCTTCGCACTAAAATCCTGTCACTTTCCATCCGGCTTTCATATAACAATCTTGCATTTAATGTTACTTGATGATATCTTCATCGCATGTATCGAGGGAAATTTGATGTTATTGAAAGTTTGGAGTCAGTTGAAAACGCTTTTTGTGATGGGCATGCTAATTATCTGAACCATTAATTTAAAAAAAATTCCGATTTGCCTGTCTTGCTTTTCCAATCTATGCTGCCTTTGACATCCTCATCAGTTTTTTTGTGTAGAGGTAAGTAACAGTGATGATTTCCTTTACTCCTTCAGATCTCTCCCACTGATGATGACTTGTCTTTGCTTCTGTTGGTTCGGTAACTTCATCAACGCTTTCTTCTCTGTGTTCACTTGAATTGTTGCTCGCCGCGTCTGCAACTAGTTTGCGCAACAACAATTTAGGGTTTTGTTTACCGGTATAAGAATAAAACTTGTGCACTGTAGTAGAGTATAATTCAATTATGGGTAAAATTTATTTTGATAACGTTTCACAGTGTTATACAGGAATATTTACTGATTACCAGGTTCCGAGCACAATTTACTGCCACTCATAATTATAACAAGGTATTATTCACACAACCTTTTAACTTCGTTTATTCAATTCCATTATTTTCCATCGCTTCATTTGATTGGTAGTAGTATTTTCCATTATTCTGGTATGAGTGATGAGTCACTCCTATAACATGTGTTGGGTGTAGACTCGATGAACCAGATAGGATTCAGTAATCAATATCTCTGTATCTCCACCTACCTAGATTACTTCTTAGAATTTTAACCCTCCACCACCCTATTGTGTGGTTGTGTGTTAATACATGTGGTGCAACTGCTAAGCTTTTTTCTAAATTACATATCTTCACGGGGTCAATTATTCTTACCTCAACTAAATTCTTATGTTTTGACAAACTGACTACCCCGATCTACTGGTTTGACTGACCTATGCAGTTGATTTAACTCACAGCCATTGCAGGGTATTTCATCTAATTGAGTCAACCGATAGGGTCCTTTAGCCTAAAGAGCTAGTCCTTCACCCTAATTCCTGCTCTATTAAGAATCCTACGTAGGGTCTCAGATGTCCCCCGCTTATATGGTAGAAATGTAAATGCCTTATATTCTCTCTTATTCATGTTATCATTACTAGCTTCATAATTACTTTTATTTTGCTTTTGACCTTTTCTGATCTTCCGAATGAATTTTATAGGATAGTTATTTGATACCAACCAGCTATTCTTCTATCTGTTTCATTTCATCATTTAAGTCTTTTCCTGTACTACTTGCTATTGCTCGGTTTGTTAGACACTTAACTACGCCTGCCTTCACAGACAGACAACGGATGAGATGAATTAAGTCTAAATATCTATTAACAGAATGCGTTGGTTTTTTATAAACGCTAGTGTGCAGCTTACCTTCTTCTGTTCGTTTTATTTAACAATCTAACATCATGGCTAATTGTCCTTGTTCATTTTCCGATTCAAATGTGAATTTTACTCCCTCTACTAGTAAGTTTATATGCGTGAAGAAGATAGAGAGAGATATGTTCTGTTTTTAACACTATGAAAGTATCATCTACATATCTCCACCATATTATCTTTGGAGTAGGATTAAATGTATTAAGAGCAATATTTTCTTTACCGGTTCAAAGTATGATTGTCTTCTCAATACCCATGGTTTTTACCCTAAGATTCCTTAAAATTCGTTTTTATATTTAACCAAGACAAAGGTTATCAAAACACAACATGACTCATGTTTCTCTAAACTTTTATTTCAGTTCGCCCTAGCTTGTAAATGTAAATCGCCATCATTAGATCGCAGGGCAAGTTTAGCCTGTCTTCAAGAACTTGATCCGCTTACATTAGTCAACCAATTGGATAGTATTCATGAAGCAATCGGTAAACGTCGTTATAATATTCTTCATAAATGTTTACATCCAAATACCTTTACAAGTGAATCAGTTCTCCTTGGCCAATCAGGCAGTAGCCGATTATACTTCGATGTCCCCTTTCAACCAGTTATCGATGGTTATGTAATACCAAAACATCCTGATCTTATATTCAATACAAAAAATACTAGTCAGTTCAAAAATCAACCAGAATTATTAATCGGTATTAATGAGAATGAAGCAATGTATTTTCTACTCCCTGGTATCTCAATAAAAAATGCTCAATTTATATACGACAACGGTTCTATTTTAATGCCATCAGCGATTGAATTAGCCGGCAAACGGAAGCCATTCAGACCGAAAGGTGAGATAGCTGATTTCTATTGGATAACAACAACACAAATCCTAGAAGAAGCACAAATGCGACCTGGTCTAGCTAAATTACCAGCTTATTATTATAATTTACCACTTCAATCGACACCAGAGAATGGTTACGCTGATCCAGATACAATGATGATGACTGGTGAAGAATTACTTCGACGCTTAGATGAATTAGCCGGTGATCTGGACTTTGTTTGTCCTACACTAAATTTTGCTGATCAAGTAGCACGAATACCAGGGGCTAAAGTATACTTGTATCATTTTAAGAAGAGAACACAATCGTTACCTGTACCAAAGTGGACTGGAGTTATGCATGGCTATGAAATTGAATATATATTTGGTATGCCAAAAGATCCAGTTTTCTCTTCAGAATTTTATGGTTTCACTGAAGATGAAGGAATGCTCAGTTCTCGTCTCATGAAATTATGGACAAATTTTGCTAAAACTGGGTAAGTTTCTCCATGCAATTTAAGTGTATTGATTTTACGACAATATATGCATCATAATAAACAAATTTACAAACTTGTGACAAATGCTAAGTATTCCATTCTGTATTATAAGTACTGTTTCTGGAATAAAGTAGATTATTATTATTATTAATTCATGACCTCAGTAAAAGTACTTCTGTGAATCTTGTGGACTTGTTACAGGATTGGACTACACCGACTCCTAGATTAGAAATAGGAAGTGAAGTGGTAGAGTACGTTGACCGCTTCACTTATTTGGGAAGTACCATCAGCCAGTGCCAACGGGTTGATCTCTGACGAAATCTCAGCACGGATACAGAGGGCTAGTTTCGCATATGCCAGTTTACGACGTCTCTGGCAGTAGACGTGATATCCGACTGTCGACCAAAATGCGGATGTACTGCTCAACAGTCCGCTCCGTCCTCCTTTATGGCTGTGAGCGAGACCTGGCCACTGAGAGTGGAAGACATGAAAAGGCTGGCTAGCTGTCTTTGATCATAGGTGTCTGCATTCTATCTCCCGTGTGAAATGGTATAATAGGGTGAGCAATATTGAGGTCAGGCATCGAGTGCTAGGTAAGGCGGGGAAATCAATCGATGAGACTGTGAAATTACATCGACTGAGATGGTTAGGACATGTGTTACGTATGCCTAGTCATCGCCTTCCTCGACAATAGGCAATGTTAGCTGACATAGGGTCAGGCTGGAAAAGAGCTAGCGGCGGTCAAACCAAAACATGGCACCAGTCAATGAAATCCACAACAATTAGTCTAGGCCATGTAGGAAGTTGTAGACTTCCTGACTGGTTGGAGTCCTCGGGACAATAAAAACCAATGGTTGGAAACAATTGGTGACGTGGCTCAAAATTGTTCTCAATGACTGGCGCAGATGCATCCACTCCTTGTGACATGATTTCCAATTAAACTATATCGTTCTTCGTTATTACTATTCCTTTGTCTCACACCTCTGTTTACTGTCTATATTATTATGCATTTCTCCTACTTTCTTCTCTTGCTTTGTGTGGTACAAGGAGGGAGTGTGGTGACTTGAACTGCTGCACATATGTGCAAAGGTCTATGTCGAAAACAGACAGATAGTATACATATACAATGTAGACAAGCCTAAGCCAGTTTGAGGCATGGTACGTGAGCTTTACACAGACTCACTTCAAAGTAGAGTAACAGCCTATGCCTCTATCCTCTCACTCAGGTGAACTGTTAAAAATAAATTTAAAAAATTCGTGTCTCTGAATAGCTTTGTGATTGTTAGTATATATATATATGACGAGTGGAATTTCCAGGTGTATAAAAAACATTCAGAGCTCAGCTTACTTAATATGTCAATTATGGTGTCATTATGATGGTAATATGGTCATCGACGGGTCTGGTCTACAATGTTTAAGTGTGTTTTAGCCGTGCTGTGTACTTAAGATTAAGATTATTCTTTCCGTTGAATTGCTTATATTAACAGGTAGAATCTTATTATTATTGTTCCCTTGGGTTCCTAGTGGAACATAGGGCTTCAACTACACGCCTCCACTTGCTTCTGTCTTCTGCTGTACTTTTCATCTGCATCCATGTTAATCCATACTGTTTCAACTACTCTTCACAAGATCTCCTCCATGTCAAGCTTGGATGTCCTACTCGCCGCTTCCCTTTCGGGTTCCACTCGAGCAATGGCCTGACGCGCGATGTCACCCAGCGGCCTCCTCAGCCAGTGAGTGTCCAATCCATCTCCACTTTCTCCTGCATATTTATTGGGCGATTGGTTCTAGTTTTGTTTGTTCCCATAGTTTCTTGTTGGTGATTCTTTACGGCCATCTGATCTTCAGTAAAGAACGAAGACAGTTGTTGACAGTCGTTTTTGTCTGCAACAGGCTGTTGGAAATATTCTTTGTGACACACTGGCCAAGTTTCTGATCCGTATAGAAGAACTGACTGACTTGACGTTTGTATTGGAAATCCGAATCACTTTGTTGTTGATGCAGGCTGATTGACGAAGATTTCCAGATTGGTTTCAGGTTGATGAATGTGTTTTTCGCCTTCCCGATTCTCGCTCGATTTGACATCCTCTTCCGTCTCTCCTGTGGTTGAGACAATGCTCCCTAGATAAGTGAATGAAGTAACCTCTTTCAAATCCCTCCCGTTGATTGTGATTGGCGGTGGATGTCGCTGCTGTCGCCATCAACGGGAATCTTATAAGAAGGCCTAAAGTAGACGAATGTTTACTGAGGATTCAGGTCGTATGACATTGAGTCATGTTATTATTTGACATAAGCCACTGTAGATGAAACATGAATTATGAACAATATCTCAACAGCTTCTTGAAGATAGAAAGAAATACATGATTTGCAGTATAAAATATGATATCATCATTCTTCTTTTTCAAAAGTTCTCATCAGCTGCTGCACACTGTGCGAAATCACAATAGTTCTAAATAATGACAATAACATACTTCATTAGTAGTAGTATACAATAGTAGGTATTACAATTTTTAGTTGAAGTTACCATCAATTTATAGGCCTTTCAAAATAAAGGGAGTTGGGGGTAGGAAGGAGAAGATAGATACTAGAAAAAATCTAATAAACAGTGTTAGCAAGTAGGTTCACATTGCAAGTGAAGAAGGTTACAGTTCATAAAATTGTAGGCTTGCTCAGTGAGATGAAATCACTGATACGGATGACTAATCAATGAAATTCAAATGCACTTACCAAGGGAGAGTGAGAGATTTATCACACTCTCTTTGTGTATGCATAAGTTTGGTTTGAAAGGCTTGATTGCAATGACTTCAGCAGTAAATCGTTGTAAATTTGCTATCCTTTGTATGTTTGACTTTTGGAGGATTTAGAAATCTCGACAACTGACCCGTATACACAAGGTGTCTCAATCCCATGGTAACTGCATTTCGATAACATTGATTAGTAAACCACATTTTAATGATTTCATCTCACTGAGTAAGCCTACAATTTTATGAACTGTAACCTTCTTGAGTTGCTGTGTGAACCTACTTGTTAACACTGTTTATTAGATTTTTCTGTTTTCTATCTTCTCCTTCCTACCCCCAAATCCCTTTCTATTTTGAAAGGCCTGTAAATTGATGGTAACTTAAACTAAAAATTGTAATGCTTATATTTTGGATGCGTTGATTTAATCATTTTTTCTTTACTGCCATTCCATACTACTATTGAAGTATGTTACTGTCACTATTTATAACCATTGTAATTTCGGGCAGTTTGCAGCAGCTGATGAGAACCTATGAAATAGAAGAATGATGATATCATATTTGATATTAGATAGTTGAAGGCAATCGGCAGGAAGCCTTGGACCTAGGTTTCGTGCTAGTTGGCACTCATCAGCAAGGCGTATCTGCAACCCCGAAGGAACTCATGTCCCTTCTGAGATTCGAACCCGCGTCTCCCAGTGCCACCTGCAGTCAGAGACGTTACTGCTGAGCTATTCGCGCTGGCTCGCGATTGACCTCCTGTAGGACTGTAGTGGGTATTTTGATTCGACACTAGTAACTAGTCTGACGTATCTAGTGCTTCTTTGGTGCAGACTGATGATATCATACTTTATGCTGCAAATCTGTTCTTTTTTCATTATTGAAATTTATCAATTTATCTTAAATATTCCCTGATTGCCGATCTTGAAGTACCTCTGAAAAAGATGACGTTGTAAAGTGATGGGCGATTGCATTGTATAAGCGATCGCCTCATTATCATAACTTTTCCACTCAACCCTGAGAGGTCTTATTAAATCGATACGTATTGTCAAAGAGTCCCAAACTGTGTATGAAACAATTGTCTAGTATTCCCTCTGTTTCAGTAAGCCTATATCTGTTATCTATACGAAACAGTACTTGAAACTAACCATTGAAAATTAATCTTATACTGGCTAGTGACTGACTACAGGAAGAGGTTGACTGAAGTTCTAGTCTGTCTGTCTGTTTTCGACATAGAACGTTGCACATATGTGCGGCAGTTCAAGTCGCCACACTCCCTCCTTGTAGCACACAAATCAAGAGAAGAAAGTAGGAGAACTGCATAATAAAGACAGTAAACAGAGGTGTGAGATAAAGGAATAGTAATAACGAAGAACGATATAGTTTCATTGGAAATCATAAGTCAAAGGGGTGGATACATCTGCACCATTGAGAACGATTTTGAACCCTGTCACCAATTGTTTCCAACCATTGGTTTTTACCGTCCCGAGGACCCCAATCAGGAAGCCAGTCTACACCTCCCTACGTGGCTTAGATTAACTGTTGTAGATTTCATTGACTGGTGCTATGTTTTCGTTTGACTAGTGATATGTGGTGATCAGTCAATTTCACCAGGTCGGGCGTGAGGACAAACACTCGCCACCAATGATAGTGGCTGATGCCAGTCACGAATCGGTAGAAGTTGGAATTCATGAGCCATTCGGTAGGGTCCTAATGGCTGAATGTTCTACGAGCTTGACTGGTAACTCCGATGTCCTTGGGTCAGAACTTCTTTCGGTTGCCTGCTGATGAAGAGTTCCGAAATAGGATGAAACGGCTGTTCGGTTGTTTTCAATGGTTGTCTAATTGATATCAATTCGTCGCAAAAACTTGAAGCAAATCAAATCACTACAAATCAGCTCTTGTTCAAGCACTGACTAGAGTTTTGTCTTTTATCAACTGTCGAAAGTGTTATTAGTTGGACAACGAATTCGTCTGTCTTGATTACCCCATCCTTTTCTTCCTTGACATCTTCATCAGTGTTGCCTGTAGTTAGATTGAGGATAGAACTGCTTTTTTACAAGTTTTGGCTTTATATGATGTCTTCCACTATGCAAAGTGATTGGAACCACTTGTATTTGGATAAATTTCGTCGGCCTGTTTATAAAATGTTGTTCTACTATTGACACTAATCTAACATGCAAATAATAAACCATACTTCATTAGTGGCTACCTTCAAGACAACGTTCTAATGAACAGTTACGATCAGCTAAATCTTTAAATCACAATGTCAGAACAAAATCAGCTTTGAAATCTGGCTGTAATCACCCTTTTGTATAAATCTGCATTAACTTGGAACTGTAATCCGTTGTAGCATAACCCAGTGGCCGTTGACCGCATATCATAATGCATTATTGGGATGCTACACAGATTTGGAGTCTCAGAGCAACAGTTTAGGCAGAATAATATGGTGCCATCATTTATTTCGTTGCACTCATATCATCTGTGTACAACCTGAAGAAATTAATAAGTTCTTTGATTGGACACTAGTTAGTAACTAGTGTGATGTGTCTAGTCCTCCTATCTTTGGTGCAGACTGAATTCTACCAGCAGTCAGGTTTGCAAAGTGGCCACCATTCTAGGTCACCATACAATATCATCAAATCAATGTACATCGGGATGGTGAGCTACCTAGAATGGTGGCCACTTTGCAAACCTGACTGGTGGTAGAATTCAGTCTGCAACAAAGAAAGGACTAGGCACATCACACTAGTTACTGACTAGTGTCCAATTAAAGTATCCACTACAGTCCTCCAGGAAGGAGGTCAATCGCGAGCCAGCCCGAATAGCTCAGTGGTAACGTCTCTGACTGCAGGCAGCACTGGGTGACGCAGGTTCGAATCTTAGAAGGGACACTAGTTCCTTCGAGGTTTCAGATACACTTTGCTGACTGATAAGTGCCAACTAGCACGAAACCTAGGTCAAGCAAGGCTTCCCGCCGATTGCCTTCAACCATCTAATATCAACAAATTACTAAGTCCGTGTAGAGAACAATTTCAACACGCTTGTCAATGTTACAAAATGTCAGTTGACAGAAGACTCCAATCTTTACAAACAGTCCTCAGAAATTACACACATAGTTTACACCTAGAAAGTTCTAGGTTAGACAGAAATAAGGGCTTGCATTCTATTGCTGGCAAAGGAGTTGCGTAACACAAGCAATTGGTGGATAAGCTGACGAGTAACTAGTCAAGTGAATAACAATGTGGGGAGTTCAGCCCAAATCATAGAAACAAGACAGGAAAACAGTTGCGCTATAGCGTGGGAGTAGATGTCAGAGCCGCAGATTACACAGTCCAAATGAAAGGCAGAGTAAACATATGGAGTTACCAAGGCAAAGAACAACTGATAACTGCTTCTTTCTGAACACATGACCGGTATTGCTGAGATGTATGGCGATGGCACTATTGTAAACGTTTGTTTTCTTTCATTTGATTACGTAATCTTTAGCCTGAACGTCTCTCCCCGTTGATATACTGTAACCTTGCCTGTCTCTTGTTTCTGTGATTTGGGTTGAACTCACCACATTGTTATTCAACTGACTAGTTACTCATTATCACCACTGGTCTGTATTACACAACTCCTTTGCCAGCCATAGAATCCAAGCCATTATTTCTGTTTAACCTGGAACTTTCTAGGTGTAAACTATGTGTGTAATTTCTGAGGACTGTTTGTAAAGTTTAGAGTCTTCTGTCAACTGACATTGTGTAACATGGGCAAGTATGTTGAAATTGCTCTCCTCACGAACTTAGTAAATTCTTCAGGTTGTATACAGCTGATGGGAATCCAGCGAAATAAATGATGTTACCATCTTATTCTGCACAAACCACTGTTCTTCTTGCTTTATTCAAATTATGTTATTTTGATATATGACGCCTAATAAAGTGAGGGCTCTTTAGCTGACAGGTCCGAAATAAGATGAAGTATACTTTGAATGAACAACAGATAGTAACGAATGTTAAGCATCTAGTTCATCGTTTGACTGATAGAAGTAATTTAATCTGCGCACCAAACAAAGGACAAGACGTATGGCATTAGTGTCTAATTAAATATATCAATTACAGTCCTATATGAGGTCAGTAGCGACGTCTCTGAGTGTAGCACTAGGTGACACAGTTTTGAATCTGAAAAGGGACTTGAGTTCCTTGAAGACTGCAAATGCACCCTGCTGATGAGTGCCAACAAGCACGAAATTTAGTTTCAAGGGTTTCTTGTCGAGTGCCGTCAGCCATCCAACAAGATGAAATGTTCATCCTAGATTCTGCTGCTAGTCATCCTTGACGCGAGATGGTCAAAGCATCCATACTAGTAGCCTACATGTTAGTAGATACCCAATATTTAGGTCCAAAAACATTTGATTAGTGAGAAATACAAAATAAAATCAACAATTAATAGAACAACAATCAGCATAAATGGGAGAAATTTGGAAGAAGCAATCTCTTTCACCTACCTGCTTACCAACCCACCTAGGAAGCATCGTGCCAACTGCAGGCGGAAGGAACTCATGAGGATAGCAAAGGGAGGATCAGGAAAGCAAGGCAATCTTTCATTATTCTCAAGTCTGTGTGGAAGTCAGCGTCACTCAGCTTGAAAAAATAAGATCCAGATTTTCAACTCCAATGTGAAGTCAGTGCTACTCACTATACGGATCAGAGACTTGGCGCCGCGTCACGAAGGCCACTTTGAACAAACTACACACCTTCATCAACAGCTGTCTTCGCTCAAGACTTCGCTCAAGATAAGATGGCCGGCCAGAAACGATCAGCAACAGTGAGGGATCTCTGGCAATGAGCGAACCAACACAGCAGGAACCAACTGTGCAACAAATATGCGGGAAGAAATGGAGGTGGATTGGCTGATCATACTCTGAGAAAACAAACCATCAAGTGGCATCACACGCCAGGCCATCACTCGAGTGGAAGGTGAATGGAAAGTGGCGAGTTGGTCGCCAGTGCTAAGGTGACATGGAGGAGGAAGGTTATGTGAAGAGGAGATGAAAGCATGTGGGCAGACGTGTAGCCAGGTGAAAATGTTGGCGGAGAATCGAACGCGATGGAGACGTGCAGCCTTATGTTCCTCTAGGAGCTAAAGGAAACAACAATAATAATAGGACATCATACTAATGTTTACAATTGATCTCATTAAAACCTAGCTTATTAAAAGTTTCATGTGTGCTCAAGCATTAACATATACATGTGTCTAACTTATTTTACTTTTGTATGTTTAATTTCCATACAGAAATCCATCTCGAAGTGAAACTGGTGAAGTAATTAATCCACAATGGCCATTATACCGTCGAAGTGATGACCTCTTAACAGATGATTATGATCACTTAGTGATTACGGATCAATTAACACCTGGTAAAGGATTACGACGTGATCGATGTAAATTTTGGTTACATGAAATGAAAGATTTATCAAAAATATTACAAACTACTTGTAAACTCTCATCAAAAGGTAAACTATTCATTTATTTTTATTAAAGTTAATTTGAATCCCCCGGTTGAATTATTTTTACTGGATTGAAACATTTGCTCTCCATTCATATATATCATCACCTGTTCGAGATGCTTCGATAATATATCTGAGGATCATTTGGTCACCGGCAGCCAACAATGAAATCCAGGATGCGCGTTTCATCCTGATTTAAGACTCATCAGGTAACACTATTACTCACTAGAGTTATAGGTACACCCGGATAATAAGTCTTAAATAACTTGAATATCCTCATTGCTTATTAAGAAAAAATTTAATTAGAGTGAACAGTAACTGTTTGTCAGTATATTCTTCTCCACGGATTGATACCAGTTAGAGAAGCATTAAAAAACCAGCACTGGAGTACTGGACAGCTGTTTCATCCCATTAGTTCTGGAATCATCGGCAGTATGCACCCACCACAGTGGGGTTCGAACCCAGGACCTTCCGGTTACAAGGCGAGCTAGCTGGCTCGTATATCATTCAGCCAATGGGACTCGATTCAGTGGCCACCCAGTCCATGAATTCTAACTCCTACCAATTTGTACTGCCGATCAGCCCCCCAAAACTAGGATGAAACAGCTATCCAGTACTCCAGTGCTGGTTTTCAATGGTTCCGTGATCGAATCGTAAAAATAAATTAGAATTATATTAACAGAATGTGTATTGTACAAGATCGAATAATCGTAGTTAGTATCAGTCAGTCAGTCAGTGAGTTCTGACTTATTTAGAACTCAATGTATGGTCACTAAAGAACATGAGATAATTCAAATGAACTGTCGTCAAGATTTGACAGAATAGTTCTAAAATATTTGGGTGCCGAGTGAGATTTTACAAATATAATTTTTTTTACAAATGTCTACTTCTTACTCGGCGCCCAAATATTTTAGAACTATTCTGTCAAATCTTGACGACAGTTCATTTGAATTATTTTGCAATCGAATTAAATTAACAAAGAAACTATGTAATTGGCACAATCATCGTGTTTTCACTCTCCATTGTCTGCAACAGAATGCATATCCTAAATCCGTAGCTGTCGAGTCACCTGACAACTCCAGTCAGTCGAATAAAGCAGCTCAATCTTCAGAAAGAAGACAATGCAATAAGTCCGACAGGGTGCTTCTACTAAACGCTAATCCTAAACACCATAATTTTGAAAATACGTCTAATCATAAAATTCTAGATACTAACAGTGTGAACGGACATGAAGGCGTGATGTTAGCTGATGCATAGGAAATCCTGATTAATAAATAAAAAATGGACATGTATCACTAGTTATTAATATTTGGTCAAAATTCTCGACTGTCCATACCTTCTTATGGAGACGTTAAGAGATGTTTTACAACTGTTTACACACACACGCATGCACACTCTGTTTAAAGTATTTAACAAAGGTAGACCAATATTTGTAAGTCCGAGGTCAAATTTTGATCACAGCTCATAAAATTTTGTTTATTATACTTGTTGATACTTTTTGAATGACTCATGACTGGACAAAGTTTTTAAAAACATGAGTTGTTCCTTTTATATATAAACCTCTGTTATGTTAATTTCGATTAATTTCCCTGAATAAGTTCGAACCAGATTGCCGGACGAAAAGTTGGAATTACTCATTTCAATCTCGCTGAGATTTTACAAATATAATTTTTTACAAAATGGGATAAAATGCGGTGGAATAAAGCTATGATGTGTGTGTATATGTAGTCAACAAAAGTACAGGTTACAAGGGTGAGTGTAATCAGTGGTGTGTGTAGGACAGTATGATTACTACAGAAAAATAAACCAACAAATGGGATAGATTAGATGTAAGTTCAAGAGTGACTAATAACAACAATAATGATGGTGTGGTGTGGTGTAAACTTAAAAGTACTATTAGTGAACGATCATCAAGTAATAATGAAGTGAAATGAACCTGACTGTGTAAATAGGATAACACAAGTTAGGAAAGCATTCATTATTTAAACCTAAGGGAATAGAAATCATAAGAAAGGTCATGAAGTCATAAAAGTTCAGAAATAAACGTTTGTCAATGAAATAAAATAGAAAATTGAGAAAATAGGATACGATTTTAAAGCTGCGATGTTTATGAAGGATTTACTGACTTTATCGTTGGCCAAGGTAAACATAGTGGTTAGACATACTTCTTCTGACTACAGACACCAGTTTTTTTCTGATACTGATTGCCATCACTTCAGCTACTGGTAGAAGATGTAGTCGAGCTGCTGTAGGCAGATCTGCAGGTGTTCACCTGCTCTGGTTTTAGTGAATCGCCAGTCTTTAATAAGCTGAAATGCGCAGCTTGACTTCCATTAGTAGCAATCACCAAATTGTTATTGTTATTATTTCCTTTAGTTCCTGGAGGAACATAGGGCTTCAGCCGCACGTCTCCATTGCGTTCAATTCTCCGTCATCGTTTCCACCTAGCTCTACGTCTGCCCACATGTGCGTCGGTCTAAGTCGAAATCCATGTAATATGTAATCAAAAATAAAAATAATAACCTCCTCCATGTCACCCAAGCACTGACGACCAACTCGCCACTTACCATTTAGGTTCCACTCGAGTGATCTCCCGGAGTGTGATGTCACTTGATGATTTATTTTCTCAGAGTATGACCAGCTAATCCACCTCCATTTCTTCCTGTATATTTCTTGCACAAATGGTTCCTGCTGGGTTGGTTCGCTCATTGCCAGAGACCCCTCACTATCGCTGAACTTTTCTGGCCGGCTTTCCGATCGTGAGTATTGAGCGAAGACAGCTGTTGATGAAGGTGGTAGTTTGTTCGAGGTGCCATTCGTGTCGCATCGGGGTGCCAAATCTCTGATCCGTATAGTCTCATTGACTTCACATTGGATTTGAAAATCCGGATCTTATTTATCATGCTGAGCAGTGCTGTTGATCTCCACACAGACTGGAGAGTCATGAAAAGTCGCCTAGCGTTCCAGACCATCACTTTGCTGATATTCCCATCAGTTCCGTCCGCCTGTAGTTGAAACGATACTTCCCAGGTAGGTAGGTGATTGAGGTTGCTTCTTTCAGCTTTCTCCCATTTATGCTGGCTGATTGTTGTCTGTTGTTGTTGCTATGGCAGTTGCTGTCGACCAGGAATCTTCATCACCTCTGTTTTCTCTATTTTCACCTAAAGTCCCTCCTATCTTTGATGCTTCTTCGGCCAACTGTTTGCTCTTCATTTGCACATCTTCCAGTTTGTGAGGAATCAGACACATCATCGGCGAAGTACAGATCCTCCAATATTTTTTATGGAATTTACTTATTTCTGTTTTTTGGATAATAAATGATTATTATATGATTCCCTTGGGTTTTTCGGGTGGAACATTGTGCTTCAACAGCACAGTGTCAATTTCTTCTTGTTCTTTAGAGTCCTTTTTAGCTGGCCTCACGATTGTCCGTATGCTTTTATCTCCTCTTCATAAGAACTCCTTTATGTCATCCTAGGACACACGCAGAACTCGTCATTTCCCATTTGGGTTTTATTCGAATAATGGCCTGGCCGGAGATATCACCTAACAGTCCCCTCAGAGTATACCCAATCCATCTCCATTTGCTGAGCGATAGATTCTTGATTGGTTTGTTCTCAAAGTTCTTTGCTGTTAATTCTTTCTGGCCGGCTATTTAATATTAGGTATGACGCGAGCGAAGGTAGCTACTGATGAAAGTTTTCGCAGTAGCCTGTTCGAAATGCTATTTGTTGTGACATCCCGAGTTTCTGAATCTCATTTAGAAGAAGTGATTGACTTAACAGGGGTGTTGAAAATCTGAATCTTGTCCTCTTATCTCAATATCCTCACGCTTGCTGTCGCATGTAGATGAAATGATGATATCTAGCCGAATAGGTGAAGGAAGTATGACGTCTTTCAAATTTCTTTCTTTGATAATGATTGGTGCTTGTCTCTGGTTGGTTAATTCCAGCATCTCAGCCTAAGTTTTTTGCTTGTTCTATAGAGAAGATGGAAGTTGTTGAAATAATTCCCCACGTCCACCACAAGTATACAAGTAGAGACTTGCTTCTGCCAATCAATCTCTTTCGTAACTATTCAGAATTTCAAATGTTGGTTCGTAGTGATTTCATTGGTTAAAGGATTTTCATCATGAGCTGACCAGGGTTCGAATCCCGGTGGGTGCGTACTGGTGAGGAGACTCAAACTAGGAAGAAACAGCTGTCCAGTACTCCCAGTTTTTCCAATGGTTCTCTAACTAATGTCAGCTCATGATGAAAATCCTGTATTCTGAATTTGTTATACATTGTCAACCGATAACATTAAATATATATAAAATCAGTTAATAATTATAATAATAATATCTAATAATGTGAAATATCCCCATATCACATGAATTAAAAGTCAATCTGAACAAAGAATATTCTTTTCAATAATTTCTCCTCTTCAGGTTCCTACAATTATAAAATATAATATTTATTTAGATAAAGCAATAAGAAGACGTAATTTGTCTGAATCGTGTAATGTATTTCCACGCACAACACATTTCGAACAATCTGATCACACACGGACTTGTCATAGGAAGATATATGAAGTTATTAAAGAGTTAAGAGGTGAGAAAATAGACTTAGATCAAGTTAAAAGGACATATTCAAGGTCAAAATAACAATGAAGACCACTAAACCAAATAACAGAGTTAGTAGTACATCTGCTATGGTATCAAAACAAAATTTACCAAGGAAGGTAGGTTTAGTGTGATGAGGAATTGTTGCCTTGAACGCATAGAAGTGGTTTAAACTTTCTAATTGCTAGGGCTTCCACAAACTTTAGGATACGCCCCAAACACGTTTTATAGATAGGTTTAAAAGATGTGTTAACGTCAATTTTATGTCCTGTCTCTATAATATGTTTCGCAATGGAGGAGCTAGGTCTCCCGTTCCAACCATTAATGCTTTCTGAGGATTCTGTTTGCTTTCGGAGCCATTTAGGAATATGCTCTGAGGCCAGCCCTTACTTGCAGAGATCGATGAGTCCTCCCTATGTATGTGTTTCCACACGTACATTCAAATGGGTAAATACAGTGGGATGAGAGATTATTTCTCGCATGTTCAAAGGGCTTATATGGATGGATATATTGGCTTCACATTCTCAATTATTATGATATTAGCAGCATAAAAAGTCTTTTTAACAGCAGCGTTCAATCTTTGTCTAGTTATCAAGCTGCTATGGTGCCCCATATAGGGTAGCTTGATGTACACGTCTTTCTTAGGAGCGAGTTGGGGAGTGGGTCTTGGTGTTCTGACTACTTAATATCTCCTGATGAACTTGTCTGGATAATTGTTATCAACCAGAGTTTGTGTCAACTTTCTTTCTTCTTCATCAAGTGTGTGTGTTCAGTGCATATTCGTTGGATTCTACTGAAGAGGCACCTTACTAACTCTGCTATTTGGTTTAGTGGTCTTCATTGTTATTTTGACCTTGAATGTGTCCTTTTAACTTGATCTAAGTCTATTTTCTCACCTCTTAACTCTTTATTAATTTCAAATATCTTCCTATGACAAGTCCGTGTGTGATCAGATTGTTCGAAATGTGTTGCGCGTAAAATACATTACACGATTCAGACAAATTACGTCTTCTTATTGCTTTATCTAAATTCATAAAGGGAACTAATTGTTTGAAAATAATATTTATTGTCGTTACAATAATGATAGCCAGTTATGCGGCGGATACATTTATTTTTACGCAGAATAACAGATTAGCTGTTATGGGGTGTCAAAATAAATAAATAGTCGTATTTGTGTGACAAACGTGCCCTGGGCTGAAATCGATTACAAAATATTGTAAAATGGGAGTCATAATAGAGAGTGGGGTAGGAAAAACTAACAAGTCAGTTCAAGGTTATAAAAGGTGTCAGGTGAGTGGAGTGGTTAGTACAGAGTGGTATGTATTAAAGAGGAGGAGATAGTAAGACTGCAATGAGAGGTTCATAATGAAATAACGAATGTGTGAAATGAAACAGGTGGAGGCATATATTGAGAAAAGAGATAATATCACTAATAATAATAAGTCCGGATAGTATAAATGAAAAATTCGATAGTATTGAGAGAATGTTTGCATGAAGGGCATAAATTATGACGAATAATAATAATATCTCCTGTTTAATACATACCACTCTGTACTAACCACTCCACTCACCTGACACCTTTTATAACCTTGAAATGACTTGTCAATTTTCCTACCCCACACTCTACAAATCTATTATGACTAATCACCATCCTCATTGTCTCCCATTTTACAATATTTTGTAATCGATTTCAGCCCAGAGCACGTTTGTCACACAAATACGACTATTTATTTTGATACCCCATAACTAATCTGTTATTCTACGTTAAGAAAAAATGTATCCGCCGCATAACTGGCTATCATTATTGTAACGACAATAAATATTATATTTTATAATTGTAAGAACCTGAAGAAGAGAAATTATTGAAAAGAATATTCTACGTTCAGCTTGACTTTTAATAATAATAATAATAATAGCCGCATTCTAAATATTAACTTTAGAAAAACTGGAATGCTAAGCATTTCATATTATATAATAGACACACGTTTTTACTCAAAAACTAAATTTTGAACAAAGAAAATGTTGTCGCATACTGATAATCCAATAAATAATTGATTACTAGAGAAGTAATTAGCTGTTTATGTAAAGATCTCAAAGAAAGTTAAATAGTTTTTTTATTTGTACACTCTGTCTTCTCATATAACAACATCCTTGCTGAATAGGGTGTAGTTGAATTTTGATATTCAGCTGTACAAGGATAAATTTTAACAAAATTACTTCCCGTTTGATTTTCTGCGGCGAAAGGAGGAGAAGATTGTGAATAAAGAGAGAGAGAGTATTTTAGCACCCGATACCTAGTTGCATAAATTTATTTGTCTCCATTCTTGCAAAAAGTCTGGAGAAAAGGTTACTTCGTCAAACTACTAAAAAAGGGCGACTTGGGATTCTGCAAGAACTGGCGAGGAATCATGCTCCTGTCGACGCAAAGTAAAAATCTGAGTCGCATCACCGTGGAGAGAATCAAGGACGCACTGGATACAGAATTACAACCTAAACAAGCTGGATTAAGGAAAAGCAAATCATGTTCTGACCAAATTGCAACTCTACGCATCATCAAAGAACAAAGCATGGAATGGCAATAAAACCTCTACCTCAACTTTATACACTTTGAGAAGGCCTTCGACAGCGTTGACCGCGAAGTAATTTGGAAACTACTCAAGTACTACGGCGTACCCCAAATATTCATCAACCTTATTCAACAGCTGTACGAAAACGGCACATGTCAAGTGATCCACAACGGGAAAATCAGCGACGCGTTTGGAGTAAACACAGGAGTCAGAAAGGGTGCTTATTATCACCAATGATATTCCTAATTGTGGTGGACTGGACTGGATTATGCGTCAGACAGTGGGAAACGAAAAGACAGGGATATCCTGGACCGACGTGAAGAACCTAGAAGACCTGGATTTCGCGCGTGGATGATTTGTGTTTGATGTCACACAAAATCGAAGACTTACAAGCGAAAACCGACAAACTGGTCGAAGAAGCAGCAAAGACAGGACTCCAGGTGAACATATACAAGACGGAGGTTATGCAAATAACCAACCAACAACAACAACAGCAGCAGCAACATCCAGCGCCAATCACCATCGACGGGAGGGATTTGAAAGAGGTTACTTGATTCACTTATCTAGGGAGCATTGTCTCAACTACACGAGGAACGGACGACGATGTCAAATCGAGAATCAGGAAGACGAGAAATACACTCATCAACCTGAAACCAATCTGGAAATCTTCCGCTGTCACTCAGCCTGCATCAACAACAAAATTCAGATTTTCAATGCAAACGTCAAGTCAGTTCTCCTGTGTGCGTCGGTGGCACAGTGGTTAGGACGCTCGCAGGCCATGCGCATGGTCCGGGGTTCGATCCCCAGCCGACGCACACCTGATATCTATGGTCGGCCTGTGAAATTTGGCCTATCGATATCACATGCTGAATATTCCATATCTGTACCAAAAATACGGTGTGGAATCAAGCTATAATCAAAAAGATTTACGGATCAGAAACTAGGCGGCGGGCCACAAAGAATATTTCCAACAGCCTGTTGCACACCTTTATCAACAACAACTATCTTCGTTTTATACTGAAGATCAGATGGCTGGAAAGAATCACCAACAAGAAACTATGGGAACAAACAAAACAAGAACCAATCGCTCAACAAATGTGCAGGAGAAAGTGGAGATGGATTGGACACTCGCTGAGGAGTCCGCTGGGTGACATCGCGCGTCAGGCCAGTGCTCGAGTGGAACCCGAAAGGGAAGTGGCGAGTGGAATGTCCAAGGGTGACATGGAGGAGATCGTGTGAAGAGGAACTGAAATAGTATGGATTGACATAGATGCAGGTGAAAAGTACAGTAGATGACAGAATCAAGTGGAGACGTGTAGTTGAAGCCCTATGTTCCACTATGAACGCAAGGGAACAATAATAATAATTGTTTGGTCAAAGATGAACAACTACTGAACTTTTTAAAGTCCACAAATGACAGTAGGGTTGAATAGACGAATTAATAAACTGCGAAAGAAGAGGTTGATTCATGTCAGGAAGGGTTACGAACAATTCCCCTTCAATTAATAAGGATAATAACAAGTAGTTCAGGGAAGAGGCTGGTTTTAGCAAATTGGTTTTCTTCACGTGAACAATCGCATTTATGTACAACTTCTTCCCAACAAAAGCGGATAGTAACGGAGGAGATGGATTGTCCTCAATCTAGTTGTTAATATTAGAGATGACAGAGTTACCTAATGAGACGAATAATGTGATGAATGTTCCTTTGTTGCTATCCTCTTTTATGGAGGATTTTTTAAAACTTATATATCCTAAAAGACTATGCCTCTTAAGCTCCTCTCTCTAGTGGGATAATAATCCCCATACCTACCTAATGCCTGAAAGCCATTCAAAACATTGTCTGGCTTTGATTTTGAAATCTGTGAAATACTTTATTACTAGTACAGAAATACCACTGTGTAATTCGACTGCTTATCACCGACACAACAACTTCAGAGCTATCTATTGAACTTGAATTTCCCACTGACAGATTGTGTATTGAAGTGAAGTGTCAGCTCCTATTTAGGACGATTCGGCGATGTCTGCAGGTTAACATGACGATGATGATGATGATTTGATTGACGGTGGCTAGCAGTGGAATCCAGGAAGCTCATTTTGTCAAATTTGAGACTAGATGGCTGGATACAACTGTTCTGAAGAGGGTAGTGGTGTCACAATGGGAATATAAGCTAATCTAATCTAATCTCGTCACCCAATTATCTAATGGACAAAATTCTTGAGTTTAAGACGCTTGGCGGTGCTGGACTCAAGTATCAGTGGGAACACTGTAGCCCACCCCGGGAGATGGAGGTATATTCTCTCTTTCATTTGATTACGTAATCCTTAACTTTAACCTCACCCCTCTGGTGTAGTGTAATTTTGCTTGTCTCTTGTTCCTATCATTTGAGTTGAACTCAGTACACTGTCACCTAATTTATTAGTCACTCATCATCTTACGCATCTCTCATCTTTATTACGTAACTCCGTTGCCATTGTATGCTTACATTTCTTTTTTTAAACTTGAACTGCCTGTGTAAAATCTACATAAGCGCAATTTTCTGAGCACTGTTCACTAATTGCAGAACCTTTTGTCTACTGACATCATGTAAAAACTTTTCTGTACATAAACCTCATAATTTAATTAGGCTGTAAGCATCTGAGCTGATGAGAAGCCAACGAAATAAGCAATGATGGTACCATATTATTCTGCACAAACCACTGTTGTTGTTCTTGCTTTATTCCAATTCATCAAGGGGAATAAATGCATGAAGATTCAGAATGTATTAGAAGTGTATAAGCATATCTTTAAAATTGCAACAAATCTTTGAAACGGTGCGTCATCAACTTTGGATATATCCTATCCTAAATGTGACACGCTGCGATTTTCCACTTAGATATCAGCTTCGATAAAAATCTAATGATTGAATGTTTTCTGGAAAAGCTGATCAATATTTTTCATTCAATACCAGTGTCTTGTGATCATTTCATCAATCATAATTCAAGTGAAATGTGACATCATACATTCAAATTCTACATACAACACAGAAACGTTTCATTTCAAACTTTTATGGAGGTCATTATTTGCCTCTCTCTCTCTGTAAAAAGTAAAATGCAAGTATTAAGGCTGAAATCTGAACGCCTAAATTGCCATATCTGAGGCGCTAATCAAATAATACACAACCGCATTAAATGTGTCCAAATACTATTTCGCTCATAATCCTATGTTTCTTTTTTTCGAATGACGTAGCAACACGTCACTTACAGTCACTCTAGAGAGAGAGAGAGAAAGAGAAAGAGCTATGCTGAAAGTATGGTTTAGAAATTATAAAAGGGATTATACAGGAAAAGTCTTGTCTGTATGATTGGTATAAAGAGTGATTGGGTTTTGTGGAACGAAAGAAGTAGAGTTCATCCCGAACTTATATTCATACATTTTTTATTCTATTTATTTTTTAATCTAAAACAGGAACTGATACACATAAAAGAAGCTTTGAAACTTAATAATTACCCGGATAAATTAGTCAAGAAATATGTAAGGAAATGTAAAAATAAAATAAATAATGATAGTAGCGATAGTGATAATAACAATAATAATGATAATAATAATAGCGATAATAATATTAATGACGACACCAACAATAAAGAATCTAAATCATCAGTAGTAATTCCATACAAGGAAGGAAACTCGGAAGCCTTACGCAGAATTCTCAATAAGGCAGGAATAAAAACGGCATTCAAACCCACAAACTCAATTAGAAACAAGCTTTGTCGGTTAAAGGATCAATCCTGTGGAGCCTTTAAAACAAAAGAATTTAGTTCATCTAATACCCCACCTGCAATGATTGTCAGGTCAAAAACATAGGTCAAACTAGTAGGTTAGGGGCAGTCAGACTAGCTGAACATAAAAACTTAGCAGCAAAATCTAGATTAGTTGACCCGAGTAAGATAAGAAATCTAGGGAATAGTTTAGCTACAGCACTACATGCAGTTACACACAACTATACAATAGGCTGAATGGGATATGATGACAGTTTTAAAATCTAATGTCACAGGGTATAGGGAGAGATTGATAACAGAAGCATTGTTTATCGAATCAACTGCAAACACATGTAATAGGAATGATTCATCACCTGTTTCCGCGATATCTGGAAAATTCTACAAGAAAACTATAAAACTCAAGTGTCAGAGTCGTGTGATTATAATTGACGATATGATTATGAACAATATATTTTGTTCGAAACGTCATCCAGTAAATAATACTGCCTCACAGTGTGATATATCTATGGAATTACTTACTACCACAGTGCCAAGTTTTACACATCTACATTTTTTATGTTGTTAAAGACTGAACCAGGAAGGCGAAACACTCGAATTCTCACTGCTTGTTTGAGATATCAACAGTCAAGAAATTATGTTATAATAGATAGGGGGTATGTGGTAGAATACTGTTCAACCAAGTATATTCTCTAGATTTGTTTATCGACCGATGTACTTCAAAACATCGTATAACTGTTAGTAAGCTAACGGAATTCCAAAGTCTAAAGCTTGAAACCTTATGATGTACTCGGAAAGCAAAGAAATGTAAAGAAGCCTGAGTGAACATAAAATTAAAGTCTGGGTCACCGTAAGTTTTGAAGTGATAGCCTTTGGATTACTAGACTGGCGCTCTTCCGGCTGTTAACCAGGTTATCATTTCTTTGAAGTCATGACACGTAATGTCTGAGTGTCATATGAATAAATAAATGGTACTGTTTTTATCACCACACTTGCTATCCGTTTAGATTTTCACTTGTTGATGTTAATCCCACTGAATTGAAAGCATTCCAAATGCAACGTAGAGCTTCAACATTTCTTTTTACTGAATGGGATTGTTAACCTCATGCCAAATTTTCCATCATCATCACCGGTCTTACTACTACCAGTTACGAAAGGTTTGGGAGTGTGTCAGCTGGGAATCGAACCCCCCCCAGCCCAAGTGCATGGTTGGCGGCACATCAGAAGCACAGAAGTCGGTTGTGTTAATTCACGATAAAGCCGTCCGTGATACAACCGGATTAGTAATTCACAAGCCACCTGTTATTAATTAAGATTCCTATTTCACTCTGAGACCAGAACAAGCTGGATTCAGGAAAGGCAAATCATGTTCTGACCAAATTGCAACTCTACGCATCATCATCACAGAACAAAGCATGGAATGGCAATCAAACCTCTACCTCAACTTTATAGACTTTGAGAAGGCCTTCACAGCGTTGACCGCGAAGTAATTTGGAAACTACTCGAGTACTACGGCGTACCCCAAATATTCATCAACCTTATTCAACAGCTGTACGACAACGGCACATGTCAAGTGATCCACAACGGAAAACTCAGCGAGGCGTTTGGAGTAAACACAGGAGTCAGACAAGGGTGCTTATTATCACCAGATGATATTCCTAATTGTGGTGGACTGGATTATGCGTCAGACAGTGGGAAACGAGAAGACAGGGATATCCTGGACCGACGTGAAGAACCTAGAAGACCTGGATTTCGCGCGTGGATGATTTATGTTTGATGTCACACAAAATCGAAGACTTACAAGCGAAAACCGACAAACTGGTCGAAGAAGCAGGCAGCAAAGACAGGACTCCAGGTGAACATAGACAAGACGGAGGTTATGAAAATAACCAACCAACAACAACAACAGCAGCAACATCCAGCGCCAATCACCATCAACGGGAGGGATTTGAAAGAGGTTACTTCATTCACTTATCTAGGGAGCATTGTCTCAACTACAGGAGGAACGCACGAGGATGTCAAATCGAGAATCAGGAAGGCGAGAAACACATTCATCAACCTGAAACCAATCTGGAAATCTTCGTCACTCACTCAGCCTGCATCAACAACAAAGTGATTCGGATTTTCAATACAAACGTCAAGTCAGTCAGTTCTTCTATACGGATCAGAAACTTGGCGGGTCACCAAGAATATTTCCAACAGCCTGTTGCAGACCTTTATCAACAACTGTCTTCGCTCTATACTGAAGATCAGATGGCCGGAAAGAATCACCAACAAGAAACTATGGGAACAAACAAAACAAGAACCAATCGCCCAACAAATATGCAGGAGAAAGTGGAGATGGATTGGACACTCGCTGAGGAGGCCGCTGGATGACATCGCGCGTCAGGCCAGTGCTCGAGTGGAACCCGAAAGGGAAGCGGTGAGTGGGACGTGCAAGGGTGACATGGAGGAGATCGTGTGAAGAGGAGTTGAAACAGTATGGACTAACATGGATGCAAGTGAAAAGTACAGCAGAAGACAGAAGCAAGTGGAGACGTGCAGTTGAAGCCCTATGTTCCACTAGGAACCCAAGGGAACAATGATAATAATAATATTTTCACTCTCAGTCATCATCTGAGTTCTTACGTAACATGATTTGACTACATGGAATGAGTTATCTTAAGAGAATGTACTGTGAGTCTCAGTAATATTAGGTGAAAGACAACAAAGTATATTACACAAGTTATTAATATCTACTCGACAGAAGTAATTTCAGTTTCCTGCTTGCTCAGTTTGTTAAAACAATCACTAACGAGCAACAATAGGCATAAATGTACATTGGTTTCTTTAATATTTGGAGATAAAACAGCAAAGGAAGTGAACAATAAAAGACGCCAATCAGCAAGCATTTAATAAACTCACGTGTTTCCTTCATTTCATGGTAACCATTGACAACGTGAATTGTATATCTCAGTGAAACTTTTAAATAGGATTTAAAAGTTTAAAATACAAGAAGAAGAAGAAATCTAACATTGTGATTGCTTTCCACAGCATATTATCTGCCAAGAAAAAAAACCAAGCTGGCATGACTGAAAAGAAATAGATTAGCTTATTTTCAAAAGAATGGATACTGAACAAAGAGTACTCTTTTCGATAACCCCTTCATCATCAGGCTCTACAGTTATATATACATTATAGTGAATGAATGAATTAGTGTTATGAACAACATTAATGTTGTTTAAATAACATCGAATCAATAATATTGATAGATTACAGCTCAACAGCATCAACATAAAATAAGCTGAATGTCAGAAGAATTAGGAAAGATAATATTACAAATTTATGAGTTTATAGTTTCTACTGAAGGCTGGCCAGGGCAGTAGTAGTGGCTGGACTTGCTTCTTTTGAACACAGAGCACTGGTTGTTTGAGGCGAATTGCAATAGCCTCTGCTGTTTGGAGCATGCGGTGCTTCGATGATTTTGGCAATTTATTAGGCACCCGGTAGATGATGATAGAGAAGGATTCTTCCACGCTGGCTGGCTTTGTGGCCGGTTTGCACCAGATGGTCCAATATCGAACTGTTAATGGTTTTAACTACACCTTTACTTAGCCATAGTGGGATATGTTCTCGAGCGAGCACGAAAAATCAAGTTCCTAGAGCAACGGCCAATATAACTCGCTCCACAAGCGCAGTTGAATTGGTAGATACAATTTGAAGTGGCTAGCTAGTCTAGGTACTTCATCTTTCAGTCGAGGTAGCACCATCGGTCGTGTAGAGAATAATACGTGTAGTTCGCCAGCATTAAAAGTTCTTTGAACTGATTTTCTTAATTTCCTCGATATATCAAGTGAAACCGTGCTCATCATCTATGCTCCCGGTCTCACCCATTTGAAACCAACTAAATCGTGGTAAGCTACTTGGGCGAACTGATTACACATTGATTCAAATTTGCTTCTCCTAATTTATGCCAGACAACAATCAGCATAAATGGGAGGAACCTGAAAGAAACAACCTCTTTCACCTACCTACCTGGGAAGCATCGTTTCAACTTACAGACGGAACTGACGAGGATATCAAAGCAAGAATCGGAAAAGCAAGACAAGCTTTCATTACTCTCAAGTCTGTGTGGAGGTCAACAGCACTCAGCATCAAAAATAACATCCGGATTTTCAACTCCAATGTGAAGTCAGTGCTACTCACTATACGGATCAGAGACTTGCACTGCGCGTCATAAAGAGCATCTCAAACAAACTACAGACCTTCATTAACAGTTGTCTTCGCTCAATACTGCTCAAGATCAGATGGACAGAAAAGATCAGCAACAGAGATCTCTGGCAATGAGCGAACCAACTCAGCAGGAACCGATTGTGAAACAAATAGGCAGGAAGAAATGGAGATGGATTGGCCATACTCTGAGGAAGCAAACCATCAAGTGACATCACTAGACAAGCCATTGCTCGAGTGGAACCCGAAAGGGAAGCGGCGAGTTGGTCGTCAGTGCAAGGGTGACTTGGAGGAGGTCATGTGAAGAGGAGATGAAAACGTGTGGGCAGACTTGGAGCCAGGTGAAGACTCTAGGAGAGAACCGAACGCAATGGAGACGCACGACTGAAGCCCTATGTTCCTCTAGGAATTAAAGGAAACAATAATAATAATTTATACTGTTTCGGGTGAAATTCTATCATAGTTTGGTTTGGAAATCGAAATCATTGTGACCTCAATATTTCATCTGACTGATACCACAGTTGTAGCCTAAAAGCAACAAAAATACACTATACTATATACTACGGATATGAGTATTTGGAAAGTACTCATATCTACCCTGTGGTAGTTGTTGACCTGTAAGCACTGACAGGTTCTTCCCCTTGTTCAAGTCAATTTTAGCTTAAATCGGCTAAAAGGGCTGAATCCGTTCAAATCACCCAGATTCTGGGTAACTACTTGAACGATCCTGGTGGTACATCAAATCAAAGTCGCAGTTTAAGAAGTAGACATTTCGAGGTAAAAATAATCATTACATGTAACGTAACATCTGAATACGCACATACCGAAAATCTTCCTGACTTTAAACAAAATCAAAAAAAATTCGAACGCTACTAATGTTGATCATCGAAAAATGACCTTGACTACAAGAATATCCCCCTGAGAGAAATCGTTTTCAGGACTATCATGTTTACATCTCTTCAGAGACATGGTACAAAGTATATCACCTAGAGGTGGCCAACAATAAAAGAGTCAGCAAAAAAAGAAATATTGAGCGCATCTTATTTTTCTTGCACCATTTTGAACGTGACATTGGTATGTGTTAATCGACGAGTTGCAAGCGGATGAACTGAAGGGGTCTGTTGATATCCAATCACCACACCTCTCGGTGCAAGTGGACTATTAAAGCGACACGAGGAATTCATTACACTAGCAATAATAAATACTTCAATAGGTAACTGAAATGCAAGCAAGACAGAAGCATGAAATCGGCACGCAATAACTCTTATGAAGAAACTAAACCCCCTGTAAAATATGACTGGACATACTATTTCAAGCTAAAACATCAAATGGTATAAATTAGCGAACCATTAAAAATACCAAGAAGTACTCTACAGTTATTTTATCCTTCTTCTTCGAGACAGCACAACACTGTGTACTGTGTGTGATCTTGGCAGAGATCAAACTCTCAGAACCTTCACTTCAGTCTATGTGGTTGGTGACCAGCTTGACGCTTCTTCAACAACTTTACTAGAATTCAATTCGTTTCCATAGAATTATATCATTCAAATTGAATACAGTGAGAAGATAAACATCCCCTGAATAAATCAACTTTTTATTGATTTTTTTTCTATTTTCTACTTTCTTTTCTACTTTTTTGTTTTTTTTTTAACTTTCAAGGGATACGAATCACTGGAAACTATAATTCTCTAGTCAGTGGATTATGGCTTATTCTACTCTCATTTGCACATATTTCATTTTATATGTTATCGTGAAGATGATAAAATTTAATGAACAATGTTGTGGATTGAAAGAATTTCATCATTATTCAAAAGTCAACTGATATTATTCAATGTTCAATGATGAAATTGAACTCATTCAAGAAAAAAACGTGTGGCGGCAACTTTAATATCTATCTGTTTGATAAAATAGACATAATAAAATGTGAATAATATACCTCTACTAACTGATGAGTTTTGAATGCTGTATCAAGCGATCATCGGAGTTAGAGTTTTATTACTATTATTAATATTATTATTATTACTATTGTGTTTTTTTAAAAACTATTATTAACTCTACTACTTTTACGAATAGAACTGTCCATTCCAGATGTATTATGTTCTTATTTATTAACAAATGTATATTCACTCGTGATTACAATTCATCGATTCATTCAGTCCCATTTCTACTGGAAAATGTGCATATGAGAAAGTTGTTAGCTATACTTATACATATATATTATATATATATATGTACATCGTTCAAGTATCTACAATATAGATGAATGGTTCATATTAATTGAGGCTACTCAACCATCAAGATTTCAGCTAATTTATATGACCTCAGAGATTTACTATGGTTCATAAGAGGTTAAACTTAATTAATTTCTGTATTTCTTCTCCTCTCTACTCTTCTCTTCTCAGAAAATGAGTTTGTGAAATATATTTCACATGTAGCTTTTTTTAAAAGAAAGAACAGTTTCTCTGTGTGTGTGTGTCGTATTCCCTATACTTATATTTTATTTACCTCCTTTTACGGTCTGTTTCGTTTTCTTTTTTGTGTGGTGAACTTACAATACTACTAACAACAATACTCATACTACTGATAATATTAATATATAGTTTCTATTTTGTTGAGAATTCTTTTTCTGATACTATGGAATGTTGAGAAGGTGAAGAAAAAGTGTTACAAGCTGTCGACACATGTATCAAGTCAAGAGATATACTTATTACTTTACTTTACTTCGGCTATCTCCTACGAGAGGATGAGCCGGCTTCATGAACATCTCGAATCATCGCTGCCCAGGCGCGGCGATCTGATGCAAGGTTTTGCGACAGGGTTATCCAATTCTTGTTCCACAGACGGAGTCCGTAGACGGTTTGTAGCCCCAGGCACTCCATATCAGCCTTGACTGTACCTCGTTTGTAAGAGAGTTCATGAAGTTTCATGGGAATTTGGTACGAGTGATGTCCCCAGAATCGCTCGGCCTTTTGTTTGAGAGTGCAGCTCTAGCCTTTACACAACCAAGTGTGACCTACAAGGCAGTAGGAGTGGAGTAGGGAGTCCACTATCCATTGGCAGCCGGTGACCGGAGTTCGGTTCATACGCCTTTTTGAATGGGGCCAGACATCCAGGACATCCAACAAGCCCTTTGTCCATACGTCTTCCGGTGAGCTCCAGTGAGCTTCATACGCCAGTTGTTGGAGGTTTGGAATCAGGGTTTAGCCATCTCCCCTAGACTGTCATCCAATGGACAGTCAACCCGGTGAAGAGCGCCGAGCATCCGCTTTCGCCCTCTCACTTTGGTGAAAAACACCTCCGCCACGTGAAGGCAGTGAGTAGGACTTCCTCAGGAGAGGCTATGTAAGACGCCCGGTCATATGGGAGCATTTCAAGAGGTGTGCGGAGGGGTGGCTAACCCGCAGCGCAAGGCACCCACCCCCGACCATCCTGAGGCTTTGGAGGCTGTTTTTTTTGTATGATTCGCGAGGAATCAAGAGATATACACTTTAATGGGATTACGTATACTTTGTTGGAATACAGGACAATTTTATGGACAATGAAAGTTCTGTAGCATCGTATCTTCTTAATAACTGAGGCCTATAAGAAAATGAAGTTTAAAATTAATCTATGACACTGACTGCATACAGGATGAAGGTGCCAACATTTCTAGTGAGAAGTCGTGGCCAGCGGGTTTGATAACATTGAATGAATCGAGAGAAGTTAGAATCGATGGAAAATTGGATTCTGTTCAGGATACTTGCCTGATAATCTAAGAGTCCTGCGTTCAGTCACCAGTGTGGTGAGTTATGGGTGTGTACTGATGAAGGGTATCAAGCAAAGATGAAACAGCTGCCAAGACTGAAACCAGCTCACGATCAATCCTGGAGTTGAGTCACTTATTTTGGAGGTGAAAAGCAAATAGATTGAAGCAGAGAACAGACTCGTTTCTGAATAGTGTAAGGTATGAATGATTGGCTTTTAGACTATCCGATAGGGCCCAACATTTATAAACTGCTATGGATTTTATGACGATTGTTTAAAAGATTTCAAAGAAAGTTACAATCACGCAGTGACGTGGATTTTCTAATCCCCCCTTCCAGTGGAATTTCGACCGGTGTAATGAGGTAATATGAAAGAAGTTAGATGTGATTACAAAAAGGCTTAGCCGAATTTAAAAATATCTCTCCTAAACCTCTGAGAAATTAATAATTTTTAGCAGTCTCTTCACTCTCGACATATGATGTCAGAATACCTATCTAGACATTGATATAAGAACAAACAGTTCAACGATACTGGATGTGTATTGAATTGACAGAGGAAGTGCTGACAGCCACATTATTGACATTATGACTAACAGGGACTGATGGATGCTTTAAATGAACACGTAAGCCTACTGCTTATTCGAAACTCTAATCCACTTGGCCAGTTTGCAGTTATAATCAAGCTGAACTATTCGTATATGTCTTCGAATCCTTATAGTGTCAAACAATAAACGGATTCATTATTTCAAAATCCTACTAATACTACTTTATGACAAGAAGAGACATCATATATCTCCAAATAAAGTTCACTTTTAACGGTTTGAAAAATTTTGGGCATTGTGTTTATGATATTCATTATAATAAAGGTTTACTTGTATTTCCCAATGAATGAAAAAAAAACGATATTGTTTTTACTGACGTTTCGCTATTTAATGACGGTAATAGCTTTATCGAAGTATTATTAAACCGGAATTTACACAATCTCAGCTTATATATATAACAAAGAGTTAGGGGGTGAGAAAATAGACTTAGGTCAAGTTAAAGGGACATATTGAAAGTAAAAATAGCAATGAAGATCACTAAACCAAATAACAAAGGTAATAGTACCTCTGTTATGATATCAAAATAAAGTTTACTAACTTGATCATCGTTCGTCTGTCTGGGGGCATTTTTTAGTTGTCAAGTTGGTCAATTGGTAAAGATTGTTGGATTTGATCAGTGTGTAAAATTATAAAAGTAGTGTGTGTTTACATAGTGAACTTGCTTATCACATTCGTGTTGATTTTGTCACTTCATGGGGGAGGGAGGTGTTGTAACCAGGTCAGATTCTGTTTTAATCCATCATTCCTATTCAGACAATTTGGATTCCACTTGATGATATGAAGTGATATTAGACGTTCTTTGTGATTCCTGAAGTTTTTCTGGATTATGAGTTCAATATTGTCAAAATCACTTTTTCGGCCTGATTCTATGGCGTGTAGACCACCTCTGGCTGATGATTTTTCAAGCTTTTCTAGTTCAACTGGATTTTATGGTGGTCGAACAGATGCTCTACGGTGTTCATTTCTTCTGATCTTGATTTCTCTCTGGTGATGTTTGTCCGATGTATATCGCATCACATTCCAAGCATTTTATTTCATAGACACATTTAGATTGAGAATCTTTAGGGATTTGGTCTTTTATATGGACAAGGTTGTTTCACAGTGTGTCTGATGTTTTGAAGAAAACTCTGATGTCGAGCTGATTGAGTACTCTTCTGATATCGTCTGACGCCTCTGCTCTATATGGAATGACAACTGTTGAGGTCCATGTTTTCGGAATGCGTTTTTGGCCATACTTGATGTCTGTGTTGATTTTGTTGATGAAGTTCTTTGGGTAGTTGTTTTGATTGAGAGTATTAGTAATGTTTGATATTTCTTCTTCTTCCTTTTCTTTCTCATCCGTTATCAGCAAGTGTGCTCGTCTAAGAAGACTTGAAACAACTGAAATCTTTGCGCTGATGGGGTGTGATGATTTGAAGTCTAAATATTTGTTGGAGTGGGTTTTCTTCCTGAAAATGGTCGGCCTGCAAAATCTGGGCTACCGATAGATATCACATGGTGAAAATTCCATACTTGTACCGAAAATACTGTGTGGAATCAATCTATAATCAAAAATATAAAAAATAAAATCAATGAACACCAGATTCATCAACCACTTTTTGTACCCAAATACTCTCTATTCATTCTCCTGCAACTTGTGATTCAGAGAGTTCTATCAGTGGAGTTCGTTCAGGTGAATGATACAATAGACGCTTGTGGATCAACGAAAATTAAATTTAATACGTCAGTGGATCTCGACCTAGAGGACGAACAGGTCAAACTGCAGATCGTGAGTGCTCATTAGCGATAAACCTCAAAAAATAGGAGACAGTTGAATATCATCTACCTATAAGTATAAAACTTGGGCACTGTGGTAGAGTATAATTCCATAATGGATAAGAATTTATTTTGATAAATCACACAGTGTAGTACAGTTATATTAACTGATGACGTTTCGAGCACAAACTATTGCTCATAATCATATCAACTTGATATGATTATGAGCAATTCTCAGTAATATAACTGTACTACACTGTGTGATTTATCAAAATAAATTCTTATCCATTATGGAATCATCTCACCTATATAGGTGGCTTTTGAAATGACCGAGAATTACAACTCCAGCATTTTGATAGTTTTAATAAAAGAAGCGAATAAGATAGTAGATGTATATGGCCAAACCAAGTTTACTTTTAACAGTTTGAAAACATTTAGGCATTGGGTATATGATACTCATTATAATAAAGGTTTTCTTGTATTTCCCAATGAATGAAAAACGAAACGATATTGCTTTTTTTACTGACGTTTCGCTATTTAATGACGGTAATAGCTTTATCGAAGTATTATTAAACCAGAATCTACAAAATCTCAGCTTATATATAACAACTTAATCAATAAAGTGCTTGGAATGTGATGCGATATACATCGAACAAACATCACCAGAGAGAAATCAAAATCAGAAGAAATGAACACCGTAGAGCATCTGTTCGACCACTGAAATAATCCAGTTGAACTAGAAAAGCTTGAAAAATCATCAGTCAGAGGTGGTCTACACACTACGCTATAGAATCAGGCCAGAAAATTGATTTTGACAATATTGAAATCATCATCCAGAAAAATTTTCAAAATCACAAAGAACGTCTAACATCACCAAAAGCACTTCATATCGTGAAATGGAATCCAAATCGTCTGCGTAGGAATGATGGAGTGAAACAGAATTTGACCTAATTACAACACTCTACGCCTCCTCACCCATAGAATGACAAAATCAGCATGGATATGTGATAAGCAATTTCATTATGTCAACACACGCTGCTTTTGTATAACTTAACACACTTATCAAATCCAACAGTCATCTACACCTGATTGTGTTATCTTCACCAATTGGCCAGCTTGACAACACAAAAATGACTCGATGCTGAGAAAGGATTATTAAGTTGTTGCATAATATAACCTGAGATTTTGTAAATTATTATTATTATAATAAAGATAGTAGATGTCCTATAGTTGTCATCATTTTAGGAAAGCAGTAGAAGTTTTCATTATATAGGTGACCGACTTACCAATAATTATCAATATTATTATTGTTTCCTTTAATTCTTAGAGGAACATAGGGCTTCAGCCGTGCGTCTCCATTGCGTTCAAGTCACACTTGGACCACCAACTCGCCGCTTCCCTTTCTGGTTCCACTCGAGCAATGGCTTGATGATTTCCTCAGAGTATGGCCAGCCAATCCATCTTCATTTCTTCCTGCCTATTTGTTTCACAATCGGTTCCTGCTGAGTTGGTTCGCTCATTGCCAGAGATCTCTGTTGCTGATCAACTCTGGCCAGCCATCTGATCTTTAGTAGTATTGAGCGAAGACAACTGTTAATGAAGGTCTGTAGTTTGTTTGAAATGCTCTTTATGACGCGCAGTGCAAGTCTCTGATCCGTATAGTGAGTAGCACTGACTTCACATTGGAGTTGAAAATCTGGATCTTATTTTGGATGTTGAGTGCTGTTGACCTCCACACAGACTTGAGAGTAATGAAAGCTTGTCTTGCTTTTCCTATTTTTGCTTTGATATCCTCGTCAGTTCCGTCAGCCTGTAGTTGAAACGATGCTTCCCAGGTCTGTGGGTAGGTGAAGGAGGTTGTTTCTTTCAGGTTGCTCCCATTCATGTTGATTGTTGTCAGTTGTTGTTGTTGTTGTTGGTGGTGTTGCCCAGGAATCTTCATCACCTGAAGTCCTATCTTTGATGCTTCTTCTGCCAACTTGTTGCTTTTCGCTTGCATATCTTCCAGTTTGTGGGAAATCAGACATATATCATCGGCGAAGTTCAGATCCTCCAAGTTTTTTGTGTGAGTCCATTTTGTGTCTGTTTCCTCATTGCCTGCTGTATGTTGCATTATCCAATCTACTGCAATCAGGAAAATCATTGGCGATAGTAGGCAGCCTTGTCTTACTCCTGTCCTCACTTCGAAGGATTCCGTAAGTTTCCCGTTGTGGAGATTTACCAATAAACGCACTAATTATTTCTGTCAGCATTTCAACAGTAGTGTGAATAATATCCTAAAATGCAAGTCATCAGACACTGATGATTGACCTGGTGGCTTCAGCTTATCAAAAAGACCGCATAATTGCTTCTTCACACTAATAGTGGAGGCAACGGAAACCAGAATCTTACTAAATGACAGAGTAGCAGCAGTATTATTTATTGACCTTAGAATGTCATTCATACTCTTTTTTAACTATGCAATTTGAGAACTCAGGTTCTGCTATGTCTAGGTTAACATGTGTTCATGATGCTGGTTTCAGTAAAATAGTATACAAGAGTAATTGGCAGGCTTTAATTAAGGAGATGTCTACTTGAGAGTGTAACCTTGATCACTTTCTGGTTGATATTGGGAGATTTCATGTCCACAAAGACCACAAAATTAGCCATTATGAATTAGGAGTGTGCGCCGGTGACATAGCGGTTAGGACGCTCGCCGACCATGCACATGGTCCGGGGTTCGATCACCGGCCGGCGCACTCCTTTACCTCACTAAGCCAGAAATAAAAGCTGGTGAAGAGGAAAGGTTGGGCTTGAGGCTAGCAACCCCATTCTGTAAAATAAACAGTGCTACAGAAACTTCAAGCCTCTAGCTTGAAGCCCTATGTTCCAATGGGAACATGAAGGAGTAAAAAAAATTGGAAGTAATTCAAGCCATTGAATACATTCTAAATCAAGTGTATTTATTGTTAATATTCATTTCGGTTCCGAGCTGGACGTATCTCCCTTTTCTTCTATTTGATGCTGTCCTATTCCTCTGGGTGCACAATTGACCATAATCTCTCATCTTCTCCTCCTCCTCGCATTGACAACTCACTCTTCACTTCTCATCTGCATTCCACTAACGCCACGTAGGAAGGTGTAGACTTTCCGGCTGGGGTCCTGGACGGTAAATACTATTGGTTAGAAACAATTAGTGACATGGCTCAAAATCGTTCTCAGTGGCGCAGATGTATCCACTCCTTGTGATTTATGATTCCCAATGAAGCTATATCGTTCTTCGTTATTACTATACCTTTGTCTCACCATATAAAAAAATGGCCTACACTGAGCACGAAGTCATTCGACGGCCTCCATTTTCTCCTACATATTTGTTGAGTGATCGACTCTTGATTGATTTGAACCCAACCAGAATTTCGTTTTGCTACTTCTTTCTGGCCAGCAAGCTGGCTATTTAATCTTCAGTATGAAACCACAGAAGTTGGCAGATTTTCATAAATCTCTGAAACGGGCTGTTAGAAATCCTTTTCGTGATACGCTGGTCAAGTTTCTTATCCTCATAGAAGGAGTGACTGACTTCACATGTTTGTTGCAAACCCGAATCTCGTTTTTCATGTTCAGGCGGCGTGCAGAAGTTTCCCAATCTGGTTTCAGATTGATGAAGGCGTATCTGATCTTCCCTATTCTGGCGGGCTTTGACATCTTCATCCGTGCCGTGTGCCGCTTGTGATTCAAACAATGCTTCCTAGGTAAGTGAAGGAAGTAATCTCTTTCAAGTTTGTCCCATCGATAGTGAATGGTGCTGGTTGTTGTTGTTGATGTTGGTTGGTCGGTTGCTTATCTCCAACACCTCCTTCTTCTCTATGTTCACCTGCAGTCCTGTCTTCGCTGCCTGCATTTTCTGCCAGTTTGTTGGTTTTCACCTGTAAGTCTTCGAGTTTGTGTGACATTGAACACAAACCATCTACGCGCGAAATCCAGATCTTTTAGAGTCTTCTTATCGGTGGTTCAGAGTATTCCTGTCTTCTCACTCACGACGCAAAGTCTGGCGCATAATCTAGTTCACTACAATGAAGGATATCATCGGTAATAATAGGTAGCTTTGTCTTACTCCTGTATTCACTTCGAACGCTTCGCTGAGGTTTTCTGTTGTGGATCACCTGGCACGGCATTTTCATATAGCTGTTGAATGAAGTTGATAAAGACTTGGGCACTGCACTCCGTAGTGTTGAAGTAGCTTCCAAATTACTTCTCGGTCAATGCTGCTCTATCGAAGGCCTTTTCGAAGTCGATAAATTTAAGGTGCAGGTTTGTCTACCATTCTATGCTCTGTTCGATGACGATGCGCAGAGTTGCGATTTAATCGGCACATGATTTACCTTTTCTGAATCCAGCTTGTTCTGGTGGGTGAAGTTCTGCATTCATTGCATCATTTATTCTCTCCAGGATGACACGACTCAGCATTTTACTTGACGTAGACAACAGCGTTATCCCTCACCTCTTCTTGTAGAGACCTAAGTCGTCCTTCTCTGGTAGTCTGACAAGGTAGCCAGCTTTTCTTCCAATCGGTAGGCACCTTTCCATCCTTCCAAGCCCTTTCCAATCTTGGAGGGTGCACATCTGCCGCAGTCTCTGGTTCCATTTTCAGTGCTTACGTCTGGCCCTAATGCCTTCCCGGCTGGCGTTCAGGAGCTTGGTCACATTCAAGACTGCTGCATTCGTCGGAGGATTGGTGTCACCTGGCAGGCAGTTGTGTGCGTGCCGTTGGTGGTATTTCTGGACAAGTTGCATGGGGATGGTCAATACAAAAGCCAGCAGCCTAGTTATCTGATGTAATGTTCTGAAGTCTCTTTTACCTGCGGCCAACCTGCCTGCCCTGCCTCACTTGCCTGCCAGTCTTTCGAAGGATCGTCTTTTGTCTTTCTTAGCACTCTTCTTCCCCTCTTGCTTTATTCAGTGTAGTGAACATTGAACTCAGCTTCTCCTTCTCTTTTCCATCTTTGCATTGTGTCATCTTCTTTTTCACCATCCTGCCCTCCTCTCTTCTATTAGGTGTCCGTTGAGAGTCATTCCTTCTTGTGTCTCTTCTTTCTCTCTAGAACAGTTGTACACGTTTCCTTGAACATCGCCTTCAAATAGTGAGTTCCAGTGTTCTTCCTTTCACACAGGTTTGCTCAGTGATGTCACGTAGTGTCTCCGACTTTTCTCCGATCTGATCTATAGTGAAGGTATCTCCTATAGTTTTGTCCTTCAGTTTCGGAATGTTGAACTTGAATTACAGTGGCTTGTCTCCAGTTGTTCTGCAGGATTTCAGCTTTACCTTGGAGGTTCCGTGAACTAGATGGTGGTCTGAGCCCACATCTATTTTTATTTTTTTCGGCAATATTAACTGACAATCATTGGTTGTGAACGCCATTACCACCATCTTAAAATTTTGTATTATTCAGGATTACTCACACAACCACTACAAACACTGCATTAGACCTGGCAATAAAAAACAAAACAACAACCCTGAAATGTTATTTTACAGTTGTCTGTAAAAATCTTCCTGCTTCTCTTGTTCCGCGTTGTTAGTTGGTGAGTAGCTTTGGATAATTGTGACCTTCCTTCCGTCATTTTGAGTTGAATCTTGCTGCCGTTATCACGGATGACATTGGCTCCCACTGAATTGGGGCTTTGGTTGCTGCTGGTGACATCATGATAGCCACTCACTCCCTCAGTGTGTTCGTGGTTGTCGTATGGGTGACCAGACCGGAGTGGATGACTGACTCTCCAGTTGACAATTTTGATAGTCCATACCCATTCCATCTGCTCTCGTAGATATCCAGCACTTCTATGCCATATCTTCGCATTTCTTTGGCTACCTGGAAAGACTTTCCCGCCAGTCTCGTACACTGTACGAACATTCCACATCTCCATTCTTATTCTTGCTTTCATTGAGAGAAGACACATCGGCTGACTGGCTTCCTGAATGCTTTCACCGGCCCACTGTGTCATTTCGCCACTCCAATTCCAGCGAAGAATAAGACCGTTCTTTGAATTTTTTTGTATTTTTAATATTCTTCTTTTGTGTTGATGTTTCTGTAGCCCTCCCTCTTCACCCGGGCTTGGGATTGGCCAGCAAACTAGGGAGCTAGTGAACTAGGCGAGGTTAAGTATTTACTATTTTCTCCCATATTCCCATTGCCGGTGAAAACTTGTATCCTGTAATAAAATGATTAACCTTCTAACCCTTTTACAATTAGCATGAACGGGTAAGAGGCGAACACAAATCCTCGTTTAACGGCATGTCCCACTTGAAGATGTAAGCGAATCATCGATAACATTTGCATTACAAGAAATGGTTACAGTTAGCTGGTAAGTGTCTCGGCTTTTGAATTAACAACTTCCCGACACCGGTATTACCGGGAATATATATGTTCAAAAGAAACCTAAAGGAGTCAACAACATATCTCCATTTCATCCTATTCACCACAACTTTGCTTACCCGGCTTCGCGATTGCCCATAAACTTTCATCATCCCGAACCAGCGCCCAAATGAATCTCACTTGACGGCCTGTCATTCCTTGTCACCCAACGGTCTCCTCAGCATATATCCGACCCATCTACATTTTCTTCCGCCGGAGTTCCTTGTTGCTAATCCTTCAGGCCGGTCATCTGATCTTCACTATCGAGTGAAGACAGCTGTTGATAAATGTCTGCAGCTTGCTGGAGATGCTTCAGCGCAACAAGCTGCTGAACCAAACAGAAGCATCCAAATGACATTAATGTTGAAAGTCCAAATCTCCCTCCTTACTCTAACTTCAGTAGAATCCTACACTCATAAAATGCAGATATATTGGAGAAGATTTATAGCTCACGTGGATGATTTTGATGTAGTTGGGTTCTCTGAACTGGATGGTCTACTTGTGAATCTTTCATTGCTTTACTAGGCGAGATCTTCAGGGCATACTTCAATTTGAAGTAGGTCGCCTAGTAAGCCAATAAAAGCTTGGCAAGCAAAACCATCCATTTCAGGGGACACAACTACATCAAAACTCCTATAATTATAATAAAGGTATGTTCCCCTGTTCATTCGTGACTGCCTTTGACATCCTGTTCTTAACCGCCTGTAGTTGAAACGATGCTGCCTAGGTAATTGGAAGGAGTGATGAGTTACTTCAGATTTCTCCGACCGATTGTGACTGATGGTTGTTGTTGCTGCCAATTAAATATCATCATCACCTCTGTCTTCGATGCATTCATCTGAAGACTTGTCTTCACTGCCTGCTTCTTCTGTCAATTTGTTGGTCTTTACTTGTAGATCTTCGTACTCATAGGACCTTAAACAAGAGTCGTCCGTATATTCCAACTCTTCTACAGTCTTCTAGTCGAACCAATGTAATCCTGTCTTCTCTCTCCCCATGGCCTACCTCATGGTCCAGTCCACCACAGTTTGGAATAGCACTGGGGATAGTAGGCAGACTTGTCCTACTCCTTTTTTCACTTCTATGGTGTCCCTGAGTTTCCCATTGTGAATCCCTTGATATGTGGTATTATCGTAAAGCTGTCGAATGAGGTTGATGACGATTTGGAGCACTCCTTGATGTTTCAGTACTTTCCAAATATATACACATATATATATATAAATAATATTACACAGAAACCACTTCAAAGTATATTTCCATTTCTGCTTTATTTATTCTAGACGAAACCAATCCCTCTTATCTATCAAAACGACAATTCCCCATATGACGACGACAACAACAACAACATCAACACCGTCAACAATACTCCCATCTGTAAATGCAAGCGGTGAAGCGAAACCCTCGGATGACAGTTTGTTCAATATATCAAATCTACTGGAAAAAAGCCTCACATATTTATCCAATATGTGGGGAAGCATAAATTTCTAAAACATATTTATTTACCATATATTCTCATTGACATTTGAAAGTATTGAGCCTTGCTCATGACCAAATGAGAAATTTGCATTTTGTCTGTATTTCTGTATTTGCATTTTTTTATATAATTGTAATCAATAAAATAGAGTTTAAAAAAAATAAATAAAACCGATTCAGTAGGTTGCTTTTTTGAGAATTAGATATTTAACTCCCAATCAGTAAGTGACAAGTTTAAATCCTACACAACTTATCGAGGCTAAGATACACATAACAACCCTTTTTTATTTCGATACAAATGACTCCAATACTCGGCGATTTCATCTCTAGAGAATTTTTTGTCTCGGTAACAGAAAACTTCAGAAGTTACCTCTGATGCTCACTAGCGACTGGCCGTATTCAGGCAGGGTTCTAGTGGACAGCCGTCGCGCTATGTCATGAATTGGCAGGAGTTAGAATTCATGGGCTGGCTGGCCATTGGATCGGGTCAGGTGCCAGTGGCTGCTGAATGGTCTACGAGCTTGCTGGCCTTGTAACCAGGAGGCCGTGGGTTCGGGCCCCTGTGGTGGGTGCGTACTGTCTAAGAGTCCCAAACAGGGACCACTGAAACGGCTGTCCAGTACTCTTTTGTGGTTTTCCAATGGTTCTTAAACTGATATCAGCCCATGATGAAATCCTCCAACCAATCAAAATAAATCCCTACAAAAGCCAGTAGTTGAGACTTTTATTCTACTCCCTTTATTTACTCCCTTGGGTTTCAAGTGGAATATAGGGCTTCGCATGATCTCCTCTATATTATCCTGGGATGCCCAACTCACCGTTACTTATCTGGTTTCCACTTGAGGGTCTCCACTGGCTCCTATTTGGGACTCGTCATCTGGATGTACCTGCATTCCCCAGCAGTGAGTGATGATTTTCCACGAACCCAGTGGCCATAGTTTCAAATGCCAATGAGCGTTATCCACTAGACCACTTGGACTACGACAGCCAGCTGACGAGTCCCAAATAGGGTGAAATGCGCATCCTGAATTCCACTGGTAGTCACCATCCACCAAGTAACTTCTAATGAACACTTGGTTTAGTTTTTCAGTTCATACCAACCTATACTTCAAGTAATCATGCTGAGCTAAGCAAAAAAGCTGACTTCTTTTAGATTCCTCTTATTATTAGTGTTTGGTGTTTGTTGTTATTATTGTTGGTCAGGTATCTTCACCACGTCTGTCTTCTCTGTGATCACTACCTCTTCTTGCCCCCCCCCCTATTCTCTTGCATTTCGCTTGCTTGTTCTCTTTACTCCTTTACGTTCCCAGTGGAACATATGGCTTCAAACTAGACACTTGAAGTTTCTGTAGCAGTGGTGATTATTTTTACAGGATGGGGTTGCTAGCCAGCCTCATGCCCAACCTTTCCTCTTTGCTACTTTTATCACTGGTTTAGTGGGGGAGGTAAAGGAGTGCGTTGGTGGCAGGAGATCGAACTCCGGACCACATGAGGCGTAGTCGTCGAGCACTCCACCATTGTGCCACCGACGCACCGCTTGTATCTTTTTAAAATTTGTCCCACATGCGATCTAAATAATCCAATGAAATGCAAATCACCTAGATATCGTTTTGCTAGTTCACTGGATGCTTATCTTCTGACTTCCAATGATCCAATTCACACAACTACTTCACACTGCCCAGCTAACGGTTATTCTCTCTCTTATAACCAGTAAACTAAGGTTAATTTTTTTTAACTTATTTTGAAAACCTGAAAATTAAATTACACAATCCTTAATCCTTAGCCTGTTTCAGTCTCTCTTTCCCTATTGTATTTTCTTTTTTAATAAAATCCTACGCTTCGACCTTACCTATTCATTATAAAATTTAACTTAATTTATTCAACACATTCGATACATACTCATACACATTCACACAGACATGTATATGTGTACATGAAGAACCAAGTTTCAATCCGACCTGATTTTTGATTATCACCATCATCATCATCATCGTCGTCAGTCAATGCTGAGAGTAGGAAAGACACTTTCCCTTCCTCCCTAACTCCTTCTCTATCTATCTCTCCCATTTCTCCGCTTGTCTTCCATCGTCATTCATTCCTTCATCCACCACCCTGTTGTCTTTTCGTCTTCTAATGCATTCACAGTTAACAAAAACGCGGGATTAAAAATTGGACGTTTACATTTAATATCTTTATTTATGTTTATAATTATTTATTTATTTATTTGAGTTCATTTCCTAATTTGTTGATGTATTTCATCATCTATTTACTTCTGATTTTGTTTGTTTACTTGCTTGCTTGCTTGCATGCTTGCTTGTTTACTTGTTTATTTATTTATTAATTTATCTAGATTGGGTTAAAAGTGGAATAATTAAACAAATTTGACCTCATTGAATGTGAACTGGAAAACAAAAGGACGGAAATACATAAATATCTGTGTATCTGTGAACATTCTTCCCTTCCCTTCCCTTCTCTTCCCATTCTACCATTATTAATATTTTCTTTCTATAGTTTGGTTTGTAAGGGTTAGTTATGTTTTTTTTACGAGTTGATCACGGATTGATATCAGTTAGAGAACCATTGGAAACCAGCACTGGAGTATCGGACAGCTGTTTCATCAGCCTAGTTTGAGAACCATCGGCAGTACGCACCTACCATAGGGGATTCGAACCCAGGACCTTCCGGTTACAAGCCACTGGGACCCGATTCAATGGCCAGCTCATGAATTCTAACTTCTACCAATTCGTGATTTAGCGTGACTCCAACCATTGTCGTTGGTGGGATATCCATCCACACGTGACATATAATTGGACCTCACTGGTCACGACTTCTCACTAGAACTCCAGGAAACTCCAACCTGTAGCAAGTCACTAGCGAGCATCAGATTAATTTTCTATAGTTTGGTTTGTAAGGGTTAGTTATGTTTTTTAATTATTAATATTATCATTGTTATTATTATTGTTAATACTGACAGTTATAACGACTGATTTAAGTGTTTAAGTCTAATATTTAGAAGATATGCCGTAGGAATTAGTAGGAACTCATGGTGATTGAGATGTTTCGATAAAAACTGTACGACAGGGCTAGGAATCTATGTTCGCCCAACAAGATAGAAGAAGAATTAAGCTTTGTTGAAAAATGCCTTAAGGAAAACGGGTATCCAAAAGGATTTATCCTAAAGTACAGCAAAGAAAGAGATGAGAAAGAGAAGTATCCAACAGTTGAAAAGAAGAAAGTGTTCATTTGCCTCCCAAACAAAGGAGAAACAGTATCGCAAAAGATTGAAAAAAGGATGAAAGGAGCAATCAAGAGATGCTTCCCTGCAGCCAATCTAGTGACACTATACAGTACTACATGCTCTATAAGCCAATCGAAACTGGATAAATACCCTGCTCATGTTACCTCCAACTGCATTTATAAATTTACGTGCACCTACGGCAGCAAGTACATTGGAAGGACAGAAAGAAGGGCTTCTATCCGGTTTTCAGAGCATATTCTGAGCAACTTATGCTTAAAAGGAAGCAAATATTTACAAAGTGCAATTACCAGACACCTTGTGGATACGGGATATTTTGTTGAGATTTCCAAATCCTTCAAAATATTAAACATACAAAGGACAGCAAATCTACTACGATTTGCAGAAGCAATTACAGCAATCAAACGTCTCAGACCAAACTTATGCACACAGAAAGAGAGTGTAGTCAATCTCTCACTCCCTTGGTAACCATATCACTTTCATTACACTGATTAATCATAGACACTAGTGAGTTTAACTCACTAAGCAAGTTTTCAAACTGATGAACATTGACCTTGTTGAGTTACAATGTTGACACTGTTTATTAGATTTTTCTGTTTTCTGTCTTTTCTCACCCCCCTTTTTCTTCATTTTCATAGTTTGATAGTATATAAATTGATGGTAACTTAAACTACAAAAAGTTGTAATCCTTATATTCCGGATGCGTTTATCTTATAATGCTTTCTGTATTACCTTTCAAACAAAGAAGTATGAAATGTTATTAATTATAACCATTGTAATTTCAGGTAGTCTGCAGCTGATGAGAACCTGTGAAATAGAATGATATGATTTTATACTGCAAATCTGGTCTTTCTTTCTCTATCGAAAACTGGTATTCTTTAGATATTTATATATTATTACTGTTCTTATTCTCTTGGGTACCGAACGGAACTTTGTGCAATTTTCTGATGTCCTCTTCCTCTGGCTAGCTATATGATTGCCCATAATCCCCAATGCCCAATCTCCTGGGAACTACGACGAAGTCGTCGTTCCCACTGGAACAATGGCCTGCTTTGAGAGTGATGTTATTCAAAGGCCTGCTTAGTGTATGAACTATCCATCTCTATTTTCTCCCACATATTTGTTGAACAATCTTCTCTTGGTTGATTGGTTTGTTTGTTCCACTACAGAGTTTCCTGTAACTAATTCTTTCTGGCCGGTTGGCTAGCCATTTGATCTTCAGTATGGAGCCAGTGAAGACAGCTGTAGATAAAAGTCTGCAACAGGCTGTCGGAAATCATTCTTATGACACACTGGCCAAGTTTCTAACCCGTATTGAAGAACTGACCAACTTGATATTGGTGTTGAAAATGCGAATCGTGTTTTCCTTATGCTATGGCGGATTGTACAAGTTTCGTTGTCCAATAAGACTAGAAATTGAACTACAGCTTGAAATTCGTTTTCAGCCAACACAAATGATGATTTAGTTATTATTATTATTCTTCCATTGCGTTCATATTGGAATATAGGGTTTCAACTGCACTTGCTTCTGTCTTCTGATGTACTTTTCACCTGCATCCATGTTAGTCCATACTGTTTCAACTCTTCTTCACACGATCTCCTCCACGTCACCCTTGGACGTCCCACTCGCCACTCGCTTCCCTTTCGGCTTCCACTCGAGCACTGACCTGACGCGCGATGTCATCCAGCGGCCTCCTCAGCGAGTGAGTGTCCAATCCATCTCCACTTTCTCCTGCATAATTGTTGGGCGATTGGTTCTTGTTTTGTTTCTTCCCATAGTTTCTTGTTGGTGATTCATTCCGACCATCTGATCTTCAGTATAGAGCCAGCGAAGACAGTTGTTGATAAAGGTCTGCAACAGGCTGTTGGAAATATTCTTTGTGACACACTGGCCAAGTTTCTGATCCATCCGTATAGAAGAACTGACTGACTTGACGTCTGCATTGAAAATCCGAATTTTGTTGTTGATGCAGGCTGAGTGACAGCGGAAGATTTCCAGATTGATTTCAGGTTGATGAATGTGTTTCTCGCCTTTCCAATTCTCGATTTGACATCTTCGTCCGTTCCTCCTGTAGTTGAGAAAATGCACCCTAGATAATTGAATGAAGTAACCTCTTTCAAATCCCTCCCGTTGATGGTGATTGGTCCTGGATGTTGCTGCTGTTGTTGTTGGCTGGTTGGTTATCTTCATAAACTCCGTTTTGTCTATGTTCACCTGGGGTCGTGTCTTTGCTGCTTCTTCAACCAGTTTGTCGGTTTTCGATTGTATGTCTTCGTTTTTGTGTGTCATCAGACATAAATCATCCACACGCGAAATCCAGGTCTTCTAGATTCTTCACGTCGGTCCAGGATGATTTAGTTCCATCCTGTTAATTACAGTCAGAAGAATTAAACGCTTCTTTAGTTGGAAATGCTAAAGTTTCAGTGATGAGGAACTTATCGTAGATAACAAGTCAGTAAAGAGTAAGTTCTTATATCACTCTGTTCACCTAATAAAACAGTAATTTCAAATTTATGCTATCTGTTGCTTTAAGAACTCAGTTTATCACGTTCGCGAACACCTTCCAGTGTAGTTAAATAAAGACATGATGTAAGCCATCAATGATTTGATATTTTCAAGTCTTGGATTTTGCAGCGATTATGGTTTGATTGGTTGGCGGATTTCATCATGAGCTGACATCAGTTCTGATCTGATGCCCACTAACGACTGGCCCTATTCAGGTTGAAGGTGAGACAATAACTCATCGAAGAAGACATTGAGAAGAGGTCGCTCTATGTCATAAATTGGCAGAAGTTAGAATTCATGGGCTAGCTGGCCACTGGATCGGGTCTCAGTGACTTAATAGTCTGCGAGCTCGCCTTGTAACCAGAAGTTCATTGGTTCGAGCCCCTCCGGTGGGTGCCTAATACTGAAGAGTCCCAGGCTAAGACGAACAAGGCGGTCCAGTACTCCCTGCAGGCTTTCCACTAGTTCTCTAATTGATGTCAGCTCATGATGAAATCCTCCAACCAATTTGGTATTTGACCAACCACATCATAAAGCTAACGTTTTCTATCATTTATCGGGTACCAAATAAATTGCCGAAAGCCTCTTATTATTGCTATTATTGTTCCTTTGCGTTCCGAGTGGAACATAGGGCTTCAATAACACATCTCCACTTCGTTCTATGGCCTGGTGCGGATGTCATTCGATGGTCTTTTCCGCATATACGCAATCCATCTCCGATAGGTCCTCTTTTAGTTTGTTTCCATAGTTTCTACCTGCTAATTCTTTTTGGCCGGCTGGCCATTTGATCTTCAGTATGGAGCCAGTGAAGACAGCTGTTCATGAAATTGTGCAGTGGCTTGTTGAACCATGTTTATGACCTAAATAGATGGACCGACTGACTGACTGACTGAACACTGGTGTTGAAAATCCGAATCTAGTTCCTTATGCTGGGACGGAGTGCAGAAGATTTCCAATCTAGTTTCAGGCTGATGAAAGCATATCTTGCCTTTCCGATTCCTATGTGCTTTGACATCTTCATCCGTGTGGTGTGCCTGTAGTTCAAAATGATGCTCCCTAGATAAGTGAAGGAGGTTATCTCTGTCAAACCTCTCCCATTGATAATGATTGGTGCTGATTGTTGTTGCTGTTGGTTGGTCGGTTGCTTATCTCCATCACCTCTGTCTTCTCTATGTTAACCTGGAATCCTGTCTTCACTGCCTGCCTTCTCTGCCAGTTTGTTGCTTTTCTCCCGTAGGTCTTAGAGTTCGTGTGACATTGAACATATATCATCCACGCGCGCCAAATCCAGATCTTCTAGAGTCTTGTTATCGGTGATCCAAGATATTCATTCCTGTCTTCTCAGTTCTCACACATAGTCTGGCGCATAATCCAGTCCAACACAATTAAGAATATTATCAGTGATAATAGTCACGTCTTTGTATAATTCGAAATGTCACTGATTGTTAATTTGAGCGAAACTCACTCATCTTGCTCGAACTGATTCTATCCTATGAACCTCATACTATTAACAGCAATAGGGCAGAAAATAATTCGGATAATATCTCGCTTGGTTTCATTTTTCCCTTCAATTCTTTGTTGGTCGTCTCATATTTCTGTTGATTTGTAAAAAAATCTTCTGTTTGACTTATTATATAAGGAAGGAACTTGAGACTTTCTACTAGCATAAATCAACCTCTTCACTTACAATTTATTGATTCATGTATTCTACCCATTCTTCTTTATCCTTCCCACTTGTTCTTCTAGAAAAAGACAATGTTATATACTAGGTAGGACTATAAAGGCTTTATGGAGAGTTAGTGGTGTGTTTGTGTGTGCCGGTGACTCAACTGACTGATATTGTTATAAGAATAAAACTTGTGCACTGTGGTAGAGTGTAATTCCATTATGGGTAAATTTTATTTTGATAAAGTCTCACAGTGTTATACAGTAATATTTACTGATGACGTTTCGAGCACAATTTATTGCTCATAATCATATCAAGGTAATCACACGACATCCTAGATTCATTTATATAGTTCCATTGTTTTTCACTTAATTTTCACTTGATTTGATTGGTAGTATTATTTTCCATATTTTAGGTATGAGTGATGAATCATTCCTATTGCATGTGTTGGGTGTAGATTCTCTCTCTACCTACCTAGATTACTTCTTGGAATTTTAACCCTCTCCCACCCTATTGTGTGGTTGTGTGCCAATGCATGCATTGCAATTGCTGAGCTTTTTTCTTAATTACTTATCTTCTCTGGGCCAACCATTCTTATTTTAGCTAAATTCTTATGTTTCCACAATCTGACTACCCCTGACCTACTAGTTTGACCTATGTAGTCGACCTCACAGTCATTGCAGGGTATTTTGTAAATTATATTATTTTGTTTAATTGGGTCAACTGGGTCCTTTAACCTACAGAGCTCGTCATATCTGAGTGAGTTTGTAGGTTTAAATGCCACCCTAATTTCTGCTCTATTAAGAATCCTACGTAGGGTCTCAGATGTCCCCTCTTTAGATGGTATAACTGTAGATGACTTATATTCTCTCTTATTTATGTTATTATTACTAGTTTCACAATTCTTTATATTTTGGCCTTTTTCAATCTTCCTAATGAATTTTATAGGATAGTTATTTAACACCAATGCCTCTTGTATCTGTTTTATTTCATCATTCAGGTCTTTTTTCGTGCTCCTTAGTGCCATTGCTCTATTTGTTAAACACTTAACTAAGCCTGCCTTAACAGTTAACGGATGAGATGAGTTAAAGTCTAAATATCTATTAGAATGCGTTGGTTTTCTGTAAACACTAGTGTGTAGTTTGCCTTCTTCTATTCGTTTTATTTTACAATCTAACATAGCTAATTCTCCTTGCTCATTTTTGGTTTCAAATGTGAATTTTATTCCCTCCACTATTGAGTTTGTGTGTCAAGAAGCTGGAGATATGTTCTGTTTTGAACACTGTGAAAGTGTCATCCACATATCTCCACCATATTTTTGGAGTAGGATTAAACGTATTAAGTGCCATATTTTCCCAGCTATCCATAAATATATCTGCTACGATAGGGGATATTGGTGATCCCATTGCTACACCTTCTGTTTGTCTATATATTTTGCCTTGGAATTTAAAGATAGTACATGTGAGGGTAGTTTCGTCCTATAAGTGAGTTCAAGGTCTGCAGTTAATTCTTTTTTAACTGCTTCTAAGGCCGTATTGATCGGTATGTTAGTATAAAGACTGGTTATATCAAAACTAACCATTGTTTCATCATTCTCTAATTGAATGTCATTTAGTTTATTTTTCATCTCAAATGAATTAGCCACTCTAGAGTTTGAGCGATTTCTAATGGGGCATAATATTAGAGCTAAGTGTTTTGACAATTCATAAGTAGGAGTATTCCTAAAATCTACTATTGGTCGTATGGGGTACCGTGGTTTGTGTATTTTATAGTACCATACATCCTACTAGCATTATTAGTTTTAGGCCCAAAGAATGGTTGGCCCAGAGAAGATAAGTAATTAAGAAAAAAGCTCAGCAATTGCAATGCATGCATTGGCACACAACCACACAATAGGGTGGGAGAGGGTTAAAATTCCAAGAAGTAATCTAGGTAGGTAGAGAGAGAATCTACACCCAACACATGCAATAGGAATGATTCATCACTCATACCTAAAATATGGAAAATAATACTACCAATCAAATCAAGTGAAAATTAAGTGAAAAACAATGGAACTATATAAATGAATCTAGGATGTCGTGTGATTACCTTGATATGATTATGAGCAATAAATTGTGCTCGAAACGTCATCAGTAAACATTACTGTATAACACTGTGAGACTTTATCAAAATAAAATTTACCCATAATGTAATTGACTGATGTTGTCTTTGATAGACATTTTAATTCTTACAAGCAGCTGGTCAGGATCATCTTGTTGGATAGTGATCATCCCCTTTTGTTCTCAACTCTCTGTGTTTGTATCTCTTCGGGAAAAACCAGAACAAATCTTAGAAGAATTTATGCTCGTATGACTTTTTTTTATTCCTTTACGTTCCCAGTAGAACATAGGAGGATTCAAGCTAGAGATTTGAAGTTCCGGTAGCAAGGATGTTTAATTTTACGCGATAGGGTAGCTAGCCAACCTCATGCCCAACCTTCCCTCATTATTGGTTTAGTGAAGGAGGTAAAGGAGTGCGTCTGTGGCCGGGAATCGAACCCCGGATCACATGAAGCGTGGTCGGCGAGCATTCTACCGATGTGCCACCGACACACGCTCGTAGGACTATTAAATATAAAAATTCAACCACACTATATTCAACACGAGGGGCCTGTGTGAACGAAGAAAAAGGTCAGAAAAGAATTCATAAACCTATTTTATAATCAGTAAATAAAGAGCCTTTGACTGCTGACATTTTTATCACAAATATTCTTCTCCTCCCTCTATTAATTTATGATTTTGTAGTATTATTATTTTAATATTTTATTTTCAAGAGTTGGTTTGTAAGGATTAAATTTGTTTTTACGAGTTTGACCAAGGAGTGATATTGAAAACCAGCACCGGGGTACTGGACAGCTGTTCCATCCTAGTTTGGGAATCATCGGCGATACACACCCAACACAGAGGGTTCGAACCCAGGACCTTCCGGTTACAAGGCGAGCTAGTTGGTTCGTACACAATTCAGCCACTAGGACCCCACTCCCAATGGCCAGCCCATGCATTCTAACTTCTACCAATTCGTGATTTAGCGCGATCATTAACTAATGTCATTGGTGGGACATCCATCCTCACACTTGATTGAATGTACCTCACTTGTCACAACTTCCCACTAGAAATCCAGGAAACTCCGTCCTGTAGCAAGTCACTGGCAAGCATCAGATTAATTTTCTATACTTGGTTTGTAAGGATTAGTTTTGTTCTTTAACGAGTTGATCACAGACTGATATCAGTTAGATAACCATTAAAAACCACCACTGGAGTACTGGATAGCTGTTTCATTCTAGTTTGGGAATCATCAGTAGTATGCACCCACCACCAGGGTTCGAACCCAGGATCTTCCGGTTACAAGGCAAGCTGGCTCGTATATCATTCAGCCACTGCTACCCGATTGAGTGGCCAGCGCATGAATTCTAACTTCTACCAATTCGTGATTTAGCGCGAACACCAACGAGAAGGTCCTTGGTTTGAACCCCTTGTTGTGTGTGCGTACTGCCGACTATTCCCAAACTAGGCTGATGAAACAGCTGTCCAGTACTCCAGTGCTGGTTTTCAATGGTTCTCTAAATGATGTCAACCCGCTGTCAAACTCGTAGAAACAAATTTAACCCTTATAAATTGTTGAACTGATAAATACCGTTTAATAAAATCTATGTCTCTATAATCTTAGTACGGTAGGCATACACTACTGATATCAGTTATCAGTAAACAATTTTAAATGTAATGCAGTGATAACGACCTATTTCAGTTTTGAAAGATATGTAAATATATTTTATTTTAAGCACAATGATTGTAGCCAACAGAAACTATAGGTAATTGAGTGAGTTGTGACTAGCAGTGGAATACGGGATTCGCATTTCGTCCCATCAGGGACTCGTCACTGGGTGTGCACGCACTCTCCAGTGAAGCAGTGATGGTGTTCCCCCTGAGAGTCAAACGCATCACCCACTGTTTCAAACGCTAAAGATTTACCTGCTAGACTGCTTAGGCCATGAGAGCCACCTCTTGTGCAATGAACTCATTTTAATTCAGTTTCGATTTTCCCGTTGATTGACTGTACCAAAGCGCCCACACTAGGCGTCGGCGTGTCAACTGCAGCGGAATATTTGGGTCCGATCTATCAATGGGGAAATCAAAATTGAATTAAGAGCAAGTAAAAGCTTTGGATCTTCTCAAATTTCCAAATGGTAATCTCGTTGACTACATGCTTCAACATCAACAATCCTAAAAGGGTAATAAGATTGAAAAGACACTGTCTAAAAACTTTCCTAAACTGCCTATCTGGATATTGTAGAGCTTCCAAATAAACTCGTTCTGAGCAGCTTTTCCAATCTCGTACATGGTGCTGACATTCCATGTCCCAACACAGACTTTTCTTTTGGCGCAAAGAGATTCATCGTGCTGAAGTTTCTGTAGCAACTGTGTTTGCAGGGTTGGGTTGCTAGCCTCACGCCTGAGAAGGGGATCGTTACATTAAAATATAGTTTAGAGAGAACCGACCTTGTGGGTTGCTCCCCTCAAAACAAGGAAAACAAGGAATAAAACAATCAAAATAACACCAGCACAGGAAAATAGTTCACAACAAGAAGGGTAACAAGCGACAACAACAATAATAATATCACAGTCAAGTACAGTTAACCAAAATGATACTAAAATCATAGACTCACTGACTTGAGCTAACTTGAACATGTCAAACCATCAATATATACAATTATAGATATCAGTTAGTGTCAAACAAGCACAGAGTGGCGAATAGATAGTTATAGGTATTATCTGTCAACAGTTTTATATCCAAAGATTCAGTGTTTCAAAGGTAAATAATTGCAATAGGTTTCGCAACTTTATGGCAAGATATTCCACAAAAATAAGAGTTTTAGGCAACTATTTGAGTGGAACCCGAAAAATAAGCGGCGAGTTGGTCGTCCGTGCAAGAGTTACTTTGAGGAGGTCATGTGAAAAGGAGATGAAAGCATGTGGGCAGACTTGGAACCAGGTGAAGACTCTAGCAGAGAACCGAACGCCATGGAGACGCACGGCTGAAGCCCTATGTTCCTCTTAGAATTAAAGGATACAATAATAAATAATAATTCGAATGAACTCAAACATCATCTCTACCAGTTTTCAAGAGCAGACAAATTCTGTACGTCTTTTATGTGTACTTATAAATAAGTTAATAAATATGAGATGACAGACTTGTAGTCTTAGTTTTTTGGCCAGTCTCTTTATTTGACCTACAGTCTAAGTATATTTCTTGTCTCTGTTTGTAAATCGATGGTTTCTTCCTTAATCTCCCAGTTATCTTCTACATCTGTGACACTGAAGCGAATTCAAAACTCAGTATGCTTCTATTGAATTAGCTTATAACTTTCCTTTTTTAACACGAGAAGCACTCAGAACCATACTTAAAACACATGACATAAATAGATTTTTCGAATACATCAACTCGAAGGTGCAGGCAATTCATCAATTCACTTATGAAATGGAGTGTCAGGAAATCAGGAAGCTTCCAATGTTAGATTGTAACATAAAAGCGAAAGAATATGAGAAGTTAAACACACTGGTGTGTTTACAGAAAACCCACACATTCAAAGAAATATTTGGACTTTTGATCATCCCACTTTGTTCGTGTCAGTAAAAACAAGATTGGTGAAATGTTTAAGTGAGGACATGGCACAAAAAGTAAGTGGTACGAAGGAAGCTCTAAGGTAAGAGAAGCTTTGAAACTCAATAATTACCCTGATAAATTAATCAGGATGTCTGTAGGGAAATGTAAAATAAAATAAATAGAAATAAATAAAATAAAAAAATAAATAAATAGAATCCACAACATTTGCAGTCGGTAAACTATAGAAGAGGAGCTGAAGACCCTGAAAAGAATCCTCCTTGAAAACGGTTACCTGGAACGTTTCATCACAAAAGCCATGAAGCCCAAAACACAAAAACCGTCTATGCTTACTGCTCCCAAGAAACTTCTCTATTTGAATCTACAATTCAACGGAGATTCTTCTGCAGAAATAGTGAGAAACCGCCTGTGCCGTTCACTGAAGAAAACCTTCTTCGCAGCTCAACTCAGACTAACTTTCTCTAAGAAACCAATGATTCGCACGAACGTGAAGGACAAGCTTCCACTGGGGGCCTCATCAATGTGCACCTACCAATTCACCTGCTCATGTGGAGCTAGGTATGTCGGCCGTACCCAGCGTTTGCTATCCAAACGAATCAGCGAACACTTACCTCCATGGTTTTATAAAGGAGAAAGAAGATCCCCCCGCCACAGCTCTATCCTAGAATACTTGATCGAATCCGTACATCAAGCAAACCCACAAAACAACTTCTCAGTTATCTACACAATACGTGGGAATCTTACCAACAGAGTACGAATTAAACTTCTTCAAACTGCAGAAGCAATGGCAATTCACATATTGAATCCTGAACTCTGCATACAAAAGAAGTTTGTTTAGTCACTAAATCTACAATGGTCCTGATCTATCTTAACACCAAATACGTAATTTTTCTTACCTCTTTCTTCTTTGTTTGTCTGTTTCTTAATTGCATTATTTTCTACCCCAACCCTCTATTAAATCTCTACCCTCATGACGACTGTTGCTAACTCCATTTTTGTTTATTTTTTAAGTGAATTCTACTCAGATTATTAACTTGACTCTCATTCATTTTTCATTGAACCCTAGCAATTAGATTACGTCACCCAACCTACTTTTGTAACTTTATTTTAGTTTCTAACCGATTAACGCCTTCTAAATTACGTAATTTGTTGTCAAAAATTAACAATTGCACTAACACATCTTTGGAAATATTCCTTTTGTTGCCAAGAAAAAAATTACTATAAATTTGCGGTTTGTACAGCTTGAGAATGATATCACCGAAAAGAGTAACTCTTTGCTGAACGCCTTTTCTTTTCTATGACTGAATGGGAATTTTCAAATTACTAAATAGTATTAGTAGTGATAGTGATAATAATAATAATATTAATGATGACATTCATGTCAGACATGCACAGGATAATGACAACATCAACAATAAAGAATCTAAATCATCAGTAACAATTCCATACAAAGAAGGAAACTCGGAAACTTTACGCAGAGTTCTTAACAAAGTAGTAATAAAGGTGTTATTTAAATTCACAAACTCAATTCGAAACGAGCTTTGTCGGTTAAAGGATCCTGTGGAACAGCCCATTATTCAAAACAATTTAGTTTATTTAATACCCTGTCTGCAATGATTGTTAGGTCAAATACATAGGTCAAAGTAGTGGGACGGAGTCAGTCAGACTGGTGATCTAATCGGTGAGTATTTGTGCTGACAATTGATCTGATGAGACCAGCTAGTCATGGCTTCTTCGAGGCAACTTCATCCTGTGAGTAACGCATTAATTTCCAAGCGTTAGCCTGCAAGAGTTGAATTGGTTTCTGTTTTGGTCATGAATCGATAACTCTTTCGGTTTTGAAAGGATGGGTGCATGGCTCGACACTCAATAGGAACACTATTACCTATTGGGGAACACAGGTACATCCAAATACGACAAAATGCGCATCTTGGATTCTAAAATCAAACAAAATAACATGAACTTTGTTTTTTAATTACTTGTAATGACTTCTGTCCTGTGAAATGTACCAACCACAGACACTCATATTTGGCTAATTACTGTTTCTAAGGCATTTGATGATATATAGTAGAACAAATTTCAAGTATTGGTTTTGTAGGGATTTTGTTTGATTGCATGGAGGATTTCATCAGAAGTTAGAATTCAAGGACCATTGGATCGGGTCCCAGTGGCTCAATGGTCTACGAGCTCGCCTTGTAACCAGAAGGTCCTGGGTTCGACCCCCGGTGGGTGCGTGCCGATGAAGAGTCCTAAACTAGGACGAAACAGCTTTCCAGTACTCCATGCAGGTTTTCCAGTGGTTCTCTAACTGATGTCAGCTTATGATGAAATCCTCCAAGCAATATAGTAGAACAGTTGATCAAGGATTGTTTTCAGTTCCAGAACCATCGAAAACCAGTACTAGAGTGCAGGACATCTATTTTATCCTAGTTTGGGATTCGTTTGTAGTACGCTCCCACCAGGTTTCGAACGCATGACGTTTCAGTTACAAGGCACCCTAAAATCACAAATTTTCGGAGTTTAGAATTCATGGGCAATTAGATTGAGTTGGATTGTAGTGGATGAATGGTCTACGAGCTAACCTTGTAACCAGTAGGTCCTGCGTTTCAAAACCAGTGGGTGCGTACTGTTGAAGAGCTGCGAACCAAGACGAAACAAGTAGTTAACAATGGCTCCCCAATTGATATCAATCCTTCATCAAACATCAAAACAAATCAAATCGCTACAAACAAGATCTTGGAAATTTATTTGTTAATTGGAGTTGATTAATGACCATGAAGGCAGCCTGGAGAGTATGTATTAAGTGGAAAGAGGACAAGGTACCTGCGGATTGGATGAAAGACTACTTATTCAAACTGCCAAAGAAAGGAGACTTAAGTCAATGCAAGAACGCGGCGCGCGGCATTATACTCCATTATGCAGCAACAACAACAGACAACAATCAGCATAAATGGGAGAACCTGAAAGAAACAACCTCTTCTACCTACCCACCTAAGAAGCATCATTTCAACTACAGG